>CM062819.1:915340634-915715634 GCA_031772625.1 Pinus tabuliformis
CAATTTTTTGATTTCATGGATCCCTGTCAGATTCTAGACAAATTATATTGAAAAGCAAACTAGAAAACTTTCCAAAAAGTTGCACTTAAAGGCTACTCTCTTAACAATAACATCGATGTGGACCAAGATGTATTCTATTATCTGGGAATTTTGGGACCAAGAAATATTGTAAGGGATAGGAAATTCCATTGGAACATTTTTCATGTGTTAAGAAGACATGAAGCAAGGGAGGTACACATCGTATTCATGTATATTTGTGTATATGAATGTCTCAACCACTACCATCAAATATATGCTTAAGGTATTAAGACAACTTGTGGAACCAATCCATAGATTATGAAAAAATCCCATTTATATGTATACAGTTTTAGGAACATTGGAATTTTTTTAGAGAATTCCCACTAAATCCAACTCAAAAACTTCTAAAGCCATCGACAGAGAAAGATCAATATGTGTTCAAAAAAGCAACTAATAGAAGAATATCAAATCGAAAAATCGATCGAGTGACCTTTGGATAAAAACTGAAAGAAAGCAATACATTCTTATCCCTACCAAACCCAACTCTATATACATTGAACAATGATCTATAAACTACCATGGATATTCCATTGGACATTTCGTCACAACATATCTGATAATATTATATCAAAATTATGAGACTCTACACTATTAGAGCTTTATTTAACTTTTAGATTTGTAAAATTAATTGTAATCAGTGCATGCATATAAAAGTAAATGAAGCAGAAAAGTAGAGAATGACAAAATAATCCCACACACACATAATACACAAGATATGATCTTTGTGAAACCCTTTCTGGAGGAAACTCGACTGGAAGGTGAGGCCGCTTCACTCTCTTTCTCTCTCTGGAAATATTTCTGTAGATAGAAAGAAGTGATGTTTGTGGCCTGTGGGCTGCTACAGTGCATAGATCATCTCTGTGTTCTCTACCTCCTATCTCTCTTAGCTCTCTTTTCTCAACTATGGAACAAAATTCTCTCGAATGAATAGAATGACTCTTCCTCCTAGTGGCCCGGTTATAACACAGCCTGATAGCCTACTAGTGGTTAAGTTTGACTACATCAACTCTTAATTGGAGTTACAAAATAGGCTCTTCTAGAGTCTTTTACATCACAAAAATGTGGCTAGCCCCTTTTCCATGAATAATGGTGGCTAACGTGGTATCCTCAAACTATAGGTGTGAAAACAGGAAGGTCAACTTCTGAGTGGCATAAGTTTTTCATACAAAATCTGATTGACCTGATTCTTGTGCCGTTGAAAATATTTCTATGTGTAGAATAGCATGGAAAGGCTCTATACTTAAGTGGCAGATATTAACCTCCAAAAAACATTGTTTAATTCCTCAAAATTCTCCTAGAAAGATTCAGACCCCATTTTTCCAAACTGGGTCCTATCGGTGAAAACGATACCATGAGCTGATTCCTCCACTTTTTCCACTCGAAATGCATCAAGATGGATGAAAAGCAATAAAATGATCCAATTTGGATTACACCTCCCCATTTTGGGAGGCTTTTTGTCCCCACAATATTTTATTGAATAAGGTGAGGAAAATTTTCCTGCACCTTCTCTCTAGTGTACCATTTAGCTTTACCTGAAAGTTGTCTCCCTTCAACCCAATATGCTAAAGGTCTTATTGCCCTTGTCTTGTAGTTCAAGACCTCTTCTACAAAACAGTATCTTATGTCAACCCTTCTTGAGCGTCTGGTACCAAACCCTCCATGGAAGGTAGGACATGTTCCTCTTCTTGATCTAGCATGGAAGGCTCATAGAGTTTCAAATTCTCTACATTTACAACTGTTATATACCTAGGGAGGATAATATGGGGTACCAAGGGAGGTACCCAAGTTAATAATGTAATAATGGGATGGGCCATAGTAATAAATAAGTTGGTTAACCCATGTCATGTAAGGGACCACAAGTAGTTAATAATAATGTAATGGGCCCATGGTATTAGTTGATGGTAGGAGGGAACCATGGTAATGACCCATGGTATTGTATGTATGAGGCCTATATAGAGGCTAGAGACTCCACAAGGAATATGAAGAGAAGTATTCTTGTATGAACAGACATATGGCTTGTGGAGTGTTCTCCTTAAGGAGTGAATGTATGGTGTTACCCTACCATAAGGGTTTTGATAATAAAGAGAATTTCTATCTATTTTGATCTTGCTATTATTGGGTATATTTGTTATTTCTCATATATTTCGGGTCAGATCTATAGTATTTCTGGGTTAGATCTACAACAAGTGGTATCAGAGCTATTTCATATCATATCTAACTTGTTGTAGCTCTGATACCAATTGTTGTAGATCTGACCCAGAATATTATAGATCTGATATGAAATAGCTCTGATACCAATTGTTGTAGATCTGACCTAGAAATATAAGATAATGGAAATAAACCCAAGAATAACAAGATCAAAATAGATAGAAATGCTTCTTTATTATCAAACCCTTAAGGTAGGGCAACACCATACATTCACTCCTTAAGGAAGGAGAACACTCCACAAGCCATATACTTGTTCATACAATAATCCTTCACTATATTCCATGTGGAGTCTCTAGCCTCTATATAGGCCTCATACATACAATACCATGGGTCATTACCATGGTTCCCTCCTACCATCAACTAATACCATGGGCCCATTACATTATTATTAACTACTTGTGGTCCCTTAGATGACATGGGTTAACCACCTTATTTATTACTATGGCCCATCCCATTATTACATTATTACCTTGGGTACCTCCCTTGGTACCCCATATAATCCCCCCTAGGTATATAACAATTGTTGTAGATCTGACCTAGAAATATAAGATAATGGAAATAAACCCAAGAATAAGAAGATCAAAATAGATAGAAATGCTTCTTTATTATCAAACCCTTAAGGTAGGGCAACACCATACATTCACTCCTTAAGGAAGGAGAACACTCCACAAGCCATATACTTGTTCATACAATAATCCTTCACTATATTCCATGTGGAGTCTCTAGCCTCTATATAGGCCTTATACATACAATACCATGGGTCATTACCATGGTTCCCTCCTACCATCAACTAATACCATGGGCCCATTACATTATTATTAACTACTTGTGGTCCCTTACATGGCATGGGTTAACCACCTTATTTATTACTATGGCCCATCCCATTATTACATTATTACCTTGGGTACCTCCCTTGGTACCCCATATTATCCCCCCTAGGTATATAACATTCCACCCCCCTAAGCATGTTTCGTCCCCGAAACATGGGAAGAACATAAATAATAAGATCTACTCAAAAGAGTAGTCCACTGATACCATGCACGTGCATCTAGCCATCCAAGAGAAAGGTGAACCGTCGATCTCGCTGGTGCCTCGCTCACTTGAGATGGAAGTTGTCCGTGGCAGCTCTTCTGTGTTGATGTGTAGTGGGTGGATCTTCTCTCCTCGCTATCCGTCATGTGACTACTTGGTTTCCATCTTGATGGTTGTTTGGCGGGGTGATGTGGGTGATGATATGTTGAAGTTTTAACCCATGATGTCTTTTTCTTTAATTCACCCTGTTGTGGTGTCTTCTTTTCCAATATGACTTCAACCACTGAACCCTCATCAGATGTGTCAGCACCTGTTACCTTTTTGGCTTCAACCTCTGTTTGTGTTTGATTTTCGACCATCAACTGCTCATCATCTGATATGTCAGTCCCTGTAACATCTTCTGCTTCAACCTCCTTGGACTCTACCTGCTTATTAATGGAAATATCCTGTAATGTAATTTTCTTCTTTTTATACCAGAGCTTCAGGAATTTCTTCTGCACATTAATATTTATAGTACCAACTAATTCCATCCAAGGGTATCCCAAAACAACATCCAAGTTATCCATATTTGAAGCATAAAAATCACCATGAAACACATACTTATCCATAGAAAATTTCAAATCCTTATAAATTTGAACAACCTCATCATCAACCTGTGTACTTTCAATTTGTTTCGCTGGAACTTGCAATTTTTTTGCCAAGTTGACATTTATGAGATTATGCTTGCAACTAGGATTTATAGAAACAATGATCTTTTCTTTCTGAATCAATCCATGAACCTGCAATAAGGATATACCAGTAGGAAATAACCCCACATGTTTCCCCTTATCTTGTTTTCTAGTCTGAGACCATTTGTCCATAAGGAGTTTTTCCATTTCTTTATTCGAGACTTTGGTCAAGGCTATATGGCCCAGTGAGTTCCACCATATGGCGGCCTCTTCTGTCAAAAAACGTGGTACCATATACTTCCATCTCCCCTCAAATATTTTCTTTATGTTTTGTATGAATTCTTCAATAGTAGGGCTATCATATTTTCCAGTAAAAGTTTCCATGAATAGGGTTTGAAAAAATTTCACTTATTTGGCGAAAATTTGAAATTGTCACAGTTTCGTCAATATTGCTCAGAATCTCTACTATAACCTGTTTTTGGAAATGGAACAATCATTCTGCATCTGCTCATGTGGTAGAAATCTTGATCTAGGCACTCGAAATTTCAGATCTATGCTGCAACTCTCCCGCCGTCACCAAAATTTCTGTAAGAAGCGCTGATTTTAAATCAGCGATATCTCCCTCATCCGGACTCCGATTCGACTGATTCTTTTTTTGAAATTGGGTAATTTTTATCAAACAATTTAGTTCTAGAATTAGAGTTTGTAGATCTTGCACTAGGACGTCTAGATCTGCGCTGCAAAATCGCTGCCCTGAAAATTGTCTGCAACCCCACTGATTTTTAGATCAGTGATATCTCCTTCATCCGGACTCCGATTCAACTGATTTTTTTTTGAATTCGACTATTTTTGCACAAAAAATCCAGATCTGTAATTATATTTTGCATATCTTGCACCAAAATGTACAGATCTGACCTGCAAAGTCGCCGCCCCGGAAACCCTGCAAAAAATAAAAAAATCTCCACTTTTGTGCCCAAGAAAGAGCTCTGATACCAATTGTTGTAGATCTGACCTAGAAATATAAGATAATGGAAATAAACCCAAGAATAACAAGATCAAAATAGATAGAAATGCTTCTTTATTATCAAACCCTTAAGGTAGGGCAACACCATACATTCACTCCTTAAGGAAGGAGAACACTCCGCAAGCCATATACTTGTTCATACAATAATCCTTCACTATATTCCATGTGGAGTCTCTAGCCTCTATATAGGCCTCATACATACAATACCATGGGTCATTACCATGGTTCCCTCCTACCATCAACTAATACCATGGGACCATTACATTATTATTAACTACTTGTGGTCCCTTACATGACATGGGTTAACCACCTTATTTATTACTATGGCCCATCCCATTATTACATTATTACCTTGGGTACCTCCCTTGGTACCCCATATTATCCCCCCTAGGTATATAACAACAACTGTTTAAATGCTCATATATGGTGGTAACCTGAGTCAATAGGAATTATCACCCACCTTTTCTAGTATCTCAAAAGGACCATACCTTAAAGCCTTGATTTTCTTACCAGGCCCCTACACAATGATGATGGGTGACCCACATGGTGATGTACTTGGTCGAATGACACCCTATTCCAGTAGTTGCTACAATTGTTTCTTCACCTCACTTGCTTATATAACATATTACCTGTATAGCCCAATATTTGGCAATGGGGAGTCTGGCATTAGTTGGATCTTGTGATCCACTTCTCTCTTAGGGGGTTACCCTTTAGGCTCTCGGAATACATCCTTGTATGTCTATAACAACTCCTCCAATCATTGTTTTTATTTCTTAGTACATCCCTCTAGGGATGCCTTACCTCTTATTGACTCCTCTACAGACTCATTTTCTCTTAAAAGCAATAAAACATATTTCTTGCTAAAACTAATGAATTTTTTTGCTTTCTTGGCAGTTACCGGTGAAATTTTCAACTTGCCTTTATGCTTGCCGATGATGAATGATTTTCTATCCTTGATGAGCTAATACTAGTTATCTCTCATCATAAATATTGCATCATTCATGTACATGTATGTACTCCCAAAAATGACTCCACATACATCAAGGGGAACCATATCTAGATCTACCTCATCAATAGAATCAACACTGATAGCAAATCTAAGTTTACACTATTTTGTTACCTTCATCTTTGAATCCTTATGTAGCCATCCCAGTAGATATGGGTTTGGATGATCGCGAACTTCCAGCCCCAACTTCTTTCTTAGATTTGTTGTAATGAGATTCGCTTGCGATCCTCAGTCAAACAGAGCATCAATATTTGTCTTCTTGACTTGTATCTTTACATTGAAGAGTTTGGTCATTTCTTTCTCTTCTTGTCACTAAAGGCTACTCAGATTCACCTCCTTCTGCACTGATGTACAAATCATATTCTCATCCACGTCTAAGTTTCTTTCAACTTGTTTTCTTGAATCAGTGGCCATGATATTCCTCTTTTTATTATCTTTTTTCTTATTCTTTGGGTTTAGCTCTAGATGCAACTTCCAACACTTCTCCTTTGTATGGCCATCAATGTTTTAGTGGTTGCAATGGTTGCTAGGTTATTTTCACTGATGTGTTGTGGATGTCATCTTTTTATCTTTTCCCCTCTTTTTCTTCTTCTTCCAATACTTGGAAACACCTTTTTTCTCCTTTTTCTTTGATCCACTTGATTGCGCTCCTTTCAAGCCTATGTTCTCCATCTACTATGCCTCTACACAAGCCTCATCCACCATTTTGGTCTTGAACACCATCACTTGCTCACGTAGATGGTGGTGCAGACACCCGAAATATTTGAGGACTATATGTGGGTTCTTTGGAGAGATACCCAACATTATAGCCATCTTTATGAATTTTGTGGTGTACTCCTGCACACTTTGGCCCGTCTTTTGCTTGAAGTAATGGCACCGAATCCACTGGTCTTCCATGTACCCAATGGGATAAAGATGTGACATAATGAGGGTTTTCAAATCCTCCCACTTAATCACTAGAGGTTCTCCCTCCAACCTCAGGGTTTCCGTGTGGCTCTCCCACCAACTAAGTGCATGGCCATCCAATTTCAACCATGTGAATGAGATCTTCTACCCTTCCTCGATCTGATGGACACTGAAATAAAATTCTAGTTGTTTCAACCAGTAGTTCAAATTTAGAGCATCGATCTCATCATGGTATGGCTTCATATCAAATTTTGCTTCCACTTTAAACAGGGATTGGTTCAGGGAACTTGAGCTGGGTTGATCTTTTTTGGGTTCTTTCTTTGACTGGTTATCTGCTTCTTACCGATCTTACAATCCCCCTTATAATTTTTCCTTTGCATTCAAACCCCCTTCTTCTCCAAATATACCCAAATTATTTCTTACGACTCCCATGAGGAGGTTGACATTACGGTTTATATCCGTGATTTGTTCTTTGAGCCACAAAAAACTCACCTCTACAGAATCATGATGATTGTTTATAGATTCATCACCTGTGATTAGGCTTTTATGATTTTCAGTGTCACCAATATATATCCATGGAATCTCCTCAAAATAGCTAAAGAAACCTGTTGTCTTAGTGGGTCCTGATCCAGGTTCAGAGTTAGTTGCGCCAAACAAATCCCTACACTACTGGCCCTTTCGGCAGCAACCCACGTAGAACAAACTGAAGTTTCATCCGAAGTAGTATGGGGGGATGCTGAAACCAAGTTTCTGCATCCAGAGATCAGTGTGATTTCCTTTTATTTCCCTAGATCTTCCTTCATGTGAACTTATAAGCCCCTAAAGGCTTGATACTATGACTTCCTTCAAACAGCCTTTAGACCTCCACGAAGGTCTATGATTGGCTTTTGTCTTAATAGACCAGTTAATGGCTTATGTGCACCATAAACTAACCCTAGGTTTGCGTTCATGCAAATCTTCTTCAGTGCTAATAAACATAATAGAATGTGTTTGAATCTTTGCGTGAATACTTAACATGTATTGCATTAAGTTAATAATTTCTATCAACAAATTCACGCATCAATACATCATTATTTCATAAAGACATTATTTCATCAAATAATATATCACGAACATAAATAACATAAGTAAAAAAATAAAACACATGAATTTCTCCAATAGTCTTCTTTATTGATCTTCAATATGAGGTTACAAACTCAAAACTTCCTTGTGCACTTAGTTGTAGGGGTTTGCGCACTTAGCTGCAGACACTACTTCTAGGCCTCTGTGCACTTAGCTACAAAGCCTTTCCTTCCTCTAAGACTTACTTCTATGCTATCTTCTATTGACCCATTACATTCATCATTCATTACTTCTCCCTTAGACTCTCTAAGACACATCTATTTATAGCTTTTCTTCATACAATCCCATGGTCCGCGGACCATGGGTGGATCTCAAAACCGACTTGAATTTACATAGATAAGGAGCTAAATCCCTTTTGACTTCTAACTATCTACGCACCTTGCATCAACAAATTCTAGAGTCTTTACATATTTTTACCAAAATGTATATCAAAACTTGGGTTTTTAACTCAAAACTGACCCAGAGGAATCCATCCCAACAAGCCCCCAACACAAAGGTCTTGACTCGCCCTCGAGTCACTTAGTTGGTGCAGAGATATTGCTATGAAGATCCCCCAACTTCACCTACACAAATATAACTTCAACAACGCTTTGCGTAGCTTCCTACTTGACTTCTTTGATGAGCTGTTGTGTAGCTGGACCTTTCGCAGCCAGCTTGATCTTTTGCTGTGTTTGCTGCAAGCCAACCAACTTCTCCTAAACATTGGTTGTTACTTGGTAAGCTTCGTCTAACCAAGGTCCCAACTTGGCTTTAATCACGACCTCCTTTTGTTGGGTTGCTTCTACCACTCCTACAAGTTGGCGAGGCATTATGATGGGGAAATTGAGCGCACCGTCGCCTGGACCTCATCATACTACTTTTGCAACTTGCTAACTTCTGTGTTCAACATCTGTAGGGTTGGGTCGCCCCACAGATTCATCACTAATTCCATCACCTATTTGAATAAGGCTGAGCATTTAGTGACTGCAACATCCAACGTGATCATTCCTTCTTTTATAGAAGCTCCACGCTGCTCCTTGACCTCGGGTGGAGTCGAAGGTTGTGATTTGAGTTGTAGCTTCATGATTTTCATGTTGAGTTCAAATTGAACTCTCGCAACCTCTGCCTTTGCTTCGAAGATGCTTGCAACTAATTTTTGGATCTTGACCTCAGGTTGTGCATCCTCAGTTATGTGCAACTCTGGCACTATTCTGCATGCCTCTATTACTGCAACTACTAGTTTGGAACTATGTGCATGGATAATATCTCTCTCTTTCAGGGACTTTGTCTTCTCGACGGACATCTGGTCGTTGTTCACCGGATACTCGCTAATTAAATTGAGAGCACGCTGCTCTGGAGCTCTTAATTCCTCCATGACTCCTATCTGCAGCCATGAAGAAATTCATTCGGGAGCGTTGCAATGTTCAACATGACGTCCTTATGGGTGCTCAAAATAGCTCAGTTGTTGACCGATTTTTCTCGTAGGTACCCTTATGGTAGTGCAACTTGTCTAAGGTCGATAGTCCTTACCATATCTGTAGCCTAACTTGTCCCCGATGCCAAGCTTGTTTATACGGTGCTCAATTGTCCTGCGCCCACTTGTATTCTTCTAGTTTGGATCTGCAATTCGCACAGATCTTTCTCGACACTCCCCAGCGTCTGCATGTACTGTTATTCGAATTGTTGCAACAGTTCAATTGTATTATCGTGCACTTTTCACAAATAGCAACGAGATCGCCCTTTGTCAAGGTTAAGGGATCCACCTGCATTTTTTTTTATTGCTTCTTTTTGCGGGAACCCTCCTGCTGCTACTCTTTATGCCTCCTTAGTCGAAATGGGGTTCCCTGCCCCTCATCTCCTCCACCTGTTAGCCTTGGAGGCGTTTGGCCCAAAAATGAACCCAAAACACTCCCAAAGTCTCCAAAGTTTGTTTAAGATCATGCCAAAGGATCCACGTATGCCCCAAAAGTCTTCAAAATCCTCTTAAGGATCATTCAAAGTGAAAACCATCACATGCCAAGAGCCCTTGGAAGGGCAGAAATACACTATCGAGAGGCAAAACACATTAAAACAGTAAAAACCCAAGTATCACAGGCTTGAGCATAGCAATGCACAACAGCCGTTATATCTGGCCTATCAACAGCCCAGATCTAAGCGGCAAATCACAAATCGGCAAGTAGAGAGGACTTAAGGTTCAGCGGAGGACAACCCCAATCAACAATCTTAAATGATCGAATCAGTAGGTCGCTATTGGCGGGGACATAGGACATGATATATGGAAGACCTCTAGGATGAGCGACAAGCAATGGTGATTGTTTGCATCGCTATATGATATTAACGATCACCATGGAGTAGGGACTTTGCATATATGTGTGCGATTCGGTAAGACTTGAACCCGATGGGTTTCGGAAGAAAAATATATATAGTTTCAAGTCCGCAAAAGCCCATTTTTTAATATTTTTTGTGTATTTTCGTTGTTTAAAGGAAATACAAAGAAAGCTTGGGGCAGTGCAATTTTGATGAAGCCTGGACCTAAAAGGGTTCGAGAATGAAAATGTATAATTTTTCAGGTCCGCCAGAACCATTTTTTAATGATTTTCAATGTTTTAATGCATTTTGAAACACGAAAGAAATCGCGAAATAGGCAGGATTTCGAGCGGGCCATGGGCAGTAAATGGTTTTGGCCAGGCTCTGTCCGATGCCATACATCAGCTCCCATGTGTCCAGGATGACAAGAGAGAAAACCACCCTCATCAAGCGGTTAACTCCAGTACAAAAGAGGCGCCCGAAATGGATCACCACTGTTGGATCTAGAACTCGCAGATCAACGGTGGAGATATAATATCACCCAAAAGGTGGACCCAATAGGAATATATGCCATGTTTAAGGACTTTTGAAGTCCGAAAGGAACAACTTGGCGGGATTTTTATAGTGTTGCTGTGTTTTTCTGTGTTAAACAGAAAAACAGTCACTCTAAACATTTAAAAGATAACAGGGGCCTGAATAGCCATTCCATTGCAGAACAGAGACTAGAAAGGGAAACAATAGGGCCCAGCACGATGCAACCACAATAAATGGAAGTTATCATAGAGTGTACAACACAGTTCACCCAAACAAAAAAAATGATCATGGAGTATCTTTGACACAAGAGAGGTCCCCGCCAGCATAGCCAAAAGATCAAAATGCGGTTATTCTTCTATCAGAAGAATAAACCCCGGAGCCTATGCATGCCTAGTCATGGAATTAGGTTGTTAAAAAAAATAGGAAGGATAGATTAAGACACTCCAAGCCTCTGAGAGCTTAGGAGCATCGTAAAAGGCCTATAAAAGGCTGGAAACTTAAGGTAACAAAGGTTCAACTTCTAGAGACTATTGAGACTTTGCTACTCAAGATTTTCATTTGCATTCATTAGTAATACAAGCTTCTTTTGTTATTATATGTTCAATGTCCATTTCTCTTCTGTTCTAAGGTTGCACTTGGATAATTTATTCATGTTTCTTCTATATCTAATGCTAGATAACTGTCATCTTATCTCTGCGTTGTTAAGTTAGATTTGCAAGCTTCTTTACTGCCTGTAGCTAGCCTTTCATATGTGTTATTATATATGCATTTGCCAGTAGAGTCAATATTCTCATTTACTGCCTGTAGCTAGCCATTCATATGTGTTTATATATATTCATATGTCAGAATGGTTAGTATTCTCCATCCATTCATTGAATCTACAAACTATTGAGCATTAGTGGTCTAAAGCCTTGTAAGCTGAGGGTGTCCATGCATGTCTTGAGTAAAAACATAGTTGAAATGGTTATCTAGCTTGATCCAAACCATCATCCATTCCAATAGTTCTGAGAACAATAATTAAGATTATATGTTACCAGGCATATCCAAGCTACAACCTAGGAGAGTTTCCTGGAGTGATAACATAATTGGCACCATTTCCAGGGAGAGGAAATTGAAGTTCATCTTCCCTGGGAAACAACATAGATCCAGCTTTGATGATAGACAAAGTCTGGGCACCTTTTTGGTTATAGTCATCTATCTGGAAACTCCACTTCATAGTTCTAGCTCAGTTTGTGAGGCATACTCAGAGAAATCCTCAGAAGCTACAAGCTGACCAGTACCTGACCCTGAAAAATTCAACAAAGAGAGAAAGGTATTGCAGAAAGGAACATCAGGTTCAGGTAAACCTAAACAATCTCCTATATCTCTTCAAGAAAGGCCTGTAATAGAACAAATACATGTTGAGAGTATAGCATCTAATACTAGCAGTGAAGAAAAACTCTCAGAGATTCATAAATCTCCTTATTATTTAGGTTCTCCTTTTGTTGTAAGCCCAAAGGAAACCTCACCTCCTATCCATCATACTCCTTTAGTCTTATCAATCAATCCTCAACCCTTTATCATTCAGACTACCAATACTCTTTTAGCCACCACAGCTATGGCAGGTCCACAAGCACCTACCAAAATGGAAAGAATCATAGCTGCTAGGTATGGACCTCTAATACTTCCCACTCATTTGAATGTTATGCCTACTGTAGAATATCAGAAGTATATGCCTAAGTTCACTGGAACTGAAGGTGTTTTAGCTGAAGAACATCTCGAGTCATTCTATAGTTATGCTAATAACCTAGACAATATTGAAGATGATGTCTAGATGAGATTCTTTGTCCAAAGCCTAGATGGATAGGCTAGAAAATGGTTCAGGGTACTGACCCCAAGATCTATAGCAGATATTGAGGCTTTAGATGATGCATTTCTAAAGCATTGGGGGGATAAGAAGGATATCCTCTACTACCACACTGAGTTTGGGAACTTAAAGAGGGAAAATGGTGAGTTGTTGTCTGATTTTAATAAGAGATTTAATCGCATGTACAACAAGATACCAATTGAAGTGAAACCCACCACTACTTCTGCTCGACTCATCTATGCCATTGCCTTTGATTCTGACTTCTATTTACTGTTGAGGGAGAGGTTATGTGCTTCTTTGGTTGATATGCGATATGCAGCCCTAGAAGTGGAATCAAACATCATGACTATAGAAAAGCTCAAAGGTAATGGTGATAGAAGGAGATAGAGGGGCAAGCCTTCATAATCTTCAAATCCCAAGATTGATAAAATGGTCAATATGATAGAGTAATTAGCCTTTGAAGTTTCCAAATTAAAGGTTGACCAACATTCTGGGAAAGGAAGGGTTCCTAATACCTTTCCTCCTCCAAATTCAAATCCATATAGAAGGGAAAATGACAAGTTGTAGATCTTGCAAAGAAACAAAGATTCTAATGAAGACCAAAGGGTGAAGGCCACTTTTCAGAATGAAGTTGTGGAAGAAGAGCAATTTGAAGAAGAGGATGAGATCCATTGTATGGAAGAAAAAGGCAATGCCCCTTTTTTAACCAAAGCTACCTATGAAAAGTCATTATTCAATGACCAGATCAAAAGAGAATGGGATAGTGAAGCTGTTCTACAAAATGAAGATCAACACCAATATAATCTGAGGTCGATGATGAATAATGTTAAGGAAACCCATGTTCATAAAGTTGTTGTCCCTATAGAACAACAAGTTAATAAGCAGAAGTAACCATCAGTTGATCCTATCATCCTCAAAGCTCCAGCCATAGAGAATGAGTCCTTCAAGACATCTATCCTTGAGTCTCTTGAGCCTAAAGCCATCCAAGCCTCCACTCAGCTTAAGAAACTAGTTTTCCAGATCACAGAGGAAGAAGGCCCATATATTTGGGACATGTTCTTTGATGGGGCTTGCTCTAAGGAAGCTACAGGAACAGGTGAAGTCCTTGTGTCCCCCACACAAGAATGCATTGATTAATCTTTTATATTAACTTTTAAGATCATAAATGAAACAGTAGAGTATGAAGCAGACCTTATCATTCAACAGGTGTACAAAACCTTCCAAGAAAAACATCAAAGGCTGAAATCATACAGAGATGAGGTGAAATATAGACCATCTCTGCTTGATAATGTCAAATGCTAGAAAGTTTTTGAGGTAGATGATCAAATCAATAGGCTTTTGCAAGTCTTTGATGATTTTGTTGATATGCACATTGACCGAGAGAAATAAACCTTTGATAGAAAGGTAAAAAGGGTCAATTTTAAGTTTGGTGACTGTTTTCTCAAAAGGGATGCATCAAAGGAAGGAGGAGATGTTTTTTATGGCCCAGTCAATAGGCAGTTTTTGAAACTTTATTTCAGTTAAGTCATTCAAGCCTTGGTATTGTAAATGTGTTTTTTCAAGTTTTTATTTCATGCTAAATAGACTACATGCCCAATGCAACACTAGGAGGAAGATTTGATCTTGTTCTTTATAGGAAAGGCATTGTTATGTAGTTCTTGAAAGCTCATAGGGAGGATTTCATCCCCAGAAGGAGCCAATGTTAGCCTTGGAGGCGTTTGGCCCAAAAATGGACCCAAAACACTCCCAAAGTCTCCAAAGTTTGCTTAAAATCATGCCAAAGGATCCAAGTATGCCCCAAAAGTCTTCAAAATCATCTTAAGGATCATTCAAAGTCAAAACCATCACATGCCAAGAGCCCTTGGAAGGGCGGAAATACACTATTTGGAGGAAAAAATACATTAAAACAGTAAAAAAACCAAGTATCGCAGGCTTGAGCATAGCAATGCACAACAACTGTTAGATCTGGCCGATCAATGGCCTAGATCTAACCAGAAAATTACAAATCAGCAAGCAGAGAGGACTTAAGGTTCGGTGGGGGACACCCCCGATCAACGATCTCCAATGATCGGATCAGCAGGTCACAATCAGCGGGGACATACGCCATGATTTATGGAAGACCTCTGGGATGAGCGACATGCAATGGAGATTGATCGCATTGCTATATCACATCAATGATCACCATGGAGTAGAGCTTTTGCATATATGTTTGCGATGCAATAAGACCCGGACCTGATGGGTTTTGGAAGAAAAATATATATAATTTCAAGTTCACAAAAACCCATTTTTTAATATTTTTTGTGTATTTTCATTATTTAAATGAAATACAAAGGAAGCTTGGGGTAGTGTGATTGCAATGAAGCCTGGACCTGAGAGGGTTTGGGAATGAAAATGTATAATTTTTCAGGTCCTCCAAAACCATTTTTTAATGATTTTGAATGTTATAATGCATTTTTGAAACACAAAAGAAATCGCAAAACAGGCAGGATTTCGGGTGGGCCGTGGGTGGTAAATGGTTTTGGTCAGGCTCTATGCGATGCCATACATCGGTTGCCATGTGTCCAGGATGTGGAGAGAGAAAGCCACCCTCATCGGGTGGTTAACTCTAGTACTTAAGAGGCACCCGAAATGGATCACCACTGTTGGATCTAGAACTCCCACATCAATAGTGGAGATATAATATCACCCCAAAGGTCAACCCAATAGGAATATATGCCATGTTTAAGGACTTTTGAAGTCCAAAAGGAACAACTTGGCGGGATTTTTATAGTGTTGCTGTGTTTTTTGTGTTTAACAGAAAAATAGTCACTCTAAACATTTAAAAGATAACAGGAGCCCAAATATCCATTCCAACGCAGAACAGAGACCAGAAAGGGAAAAAACAGGGCCCAACATGATGCAGCCACAACAAACAGAAGTGATCACGGAGTGGACAATGCAGTTCACCCAAAACAACAGAATGATCATGGAGTATCTCTAGCATGAGAGAGCTCCTTGCCAACGCATCCAAAAGATCATAATGTGGTTATTCTTCTGTTAGAAGAAGAAACCCCCCAGCCTGTGCGTGCCTAGTCCTAGCATCAAGTTGTTAAAAAAAATAGGAAGGATAGATTAAGACACTTCGAGCCTCTAAGAGCTTAGGAGCATCGTAAAAGGCCTATAAAATGCTGGAAACTAAAGGTAACAAAGGTTCAACTTCTGGAGAATATTCAGACTTTTCTACTCAAGCTTCTCATTTGCATTCATTAGTAATACAAGCTTCTCTTGTTGTTATACGTTTAATGTCCATTTCTCTTCTGTTCTAAGCTTACACTTGGATAATTTATTCATGTTTCTTCTGTATCTAATGCCAGATAACTGTCATCTTATCTCTACATTGATAAATTAGATTTGCAAGCTTCTTTACTGCCTGTAGCTAGCCATTCATATGTGTTATTATATATGCATCTTCCAGTACAATCAGTATTATTATTTGCTACCTATAGCTAGCCATTCATATGTGTTTATATATATGCATCTGTCGGTATGGTTAGTATTCTCCATCCATTCATTGAATCTACAAACTATTGAGCGTTAATGGTCTAAAGCCTTATAAGCTGAGGGTGTTCATGCATGTCTTGAGTAAAAACATAATTGAAATGGTTATTTGGCTTGATCCACACCATCATCCATTACAATAGTTCTGAGAACAATAATGAAGATTATATGTTACCAGGTATCTCCGAGCTACAACCTAGAAGAGTTTCCTAGAGTGATAACAATTCCTATTGTTCTCCCTCCTCTATGGCAGACGAAGGGGACTTACCACTTCTCTGGGACTCACGCTGCTCTTGCTCAGCCAACTCCTTTGCAGTGTGCTCCTTTTCCATCCGAGCTTTTTCCGCGGCTTGCTTTTTAAACTGCATGGCCAATTTTTGTGCTGCCTGCTTTGCTACATCCTTCCTCTTCTTCTCAACGGAGCTGCTCACACCCTTCCTAGTCCTGCATCCAAATCTAATGGGGCATGCAACTCTGCTAGCCAGCAATTGATCATTTCCTGTATGTAGAATTTTCTTCCGGAATTATCACATCCATTGTTGTTAGAATCGACGTTTCGAGCCATCCACCATGGCTCATCATCAAGATAGATCTATCCTGATGATGAGCCATAGTGGATGGCTTGAAATGTCGATTCTAGCAACAATGGATGTGATAATTTTGAAAGAAAAGTCTACACACAGTACAAATCACAGAAGCCTCAATACAACACTTCCAATATGTCATGATCTGTAACCAAGTATGGAAAATCATGCCATTTTTTTGTAGGTCTTTGCACGACTAAATGTAGATGCAGTGTATTTCTACTTTGAACGTGGTGCGTGACAACAATTGTTTGTACAAGGTCACGAACAACATTGGTCGTTGATTGATGACCATGTGGAAGCTCATTTCCATCAAGACCCAAAAAATCTTTGTTTCAATGATCAGTGCGGGATCCTTCGTGGCCCACAAAGATGCAAACTTCGTAGCCTCTGATAATCCTTCCTTTAGTGGAGGAAACTAGATATCCTCTAACATCTCCCATGTGACCAATATAATTGACAACAACAACCACCCATAGTGGAAGGGTTTGGTCTTGTCCTGGACCTCGCGGCAATTCACAAGGAACTCACTACATAATTACCATGACAAGTTAAAGTGCACACCCTTCGCGCATTATGCAGCTAATGATACCACAAGCATGAGAACCTCATCTACATGACACTTTCTCATTACGTTTCCTGCTAGGATTTGTGTAGAAATCTGCACCGTGGGATCATTGATGGACGTGATGGAATAGTCGTGCAGCTTCTTCACTAGTTCAAACTCCTTTTTCATTTTATCCGCCTAGTCATTTTATCCTGCCTTTCTACCAAACTCCTTGCCTAAATTTGAACCCTCATGCGGCAGGTGCGTGATTGTGTGGATCAGCATGTCCATGATGGATATAGGCATGCCAACCCATAAGAACCCATTGTGTACGAGTGTAAGTAACTTCCATACACAGGTGGTGTTAATATTAATGTGGTGATAGTGGGGCACCCACAATAGGTTCAGCACCCTGGAATTTTCCACTCCGCAGATCCATTCCACCATCTCCAACTCAGTGACACCTAAATCCCAGTAGTACACACATTTCATGTAATTTCTGGTTGCTAGGTGCGGGAACCTCTCATGGTCTGTCAGGTCACAATTCTTCATTTTCAACAAGGGGATCTGTACGAGGTACAAACCTTCAAACGGAACCTGCTCCGACAGCAGGGGCATAGAGATGATGAACTTATCAGCATCTAGGTCCTTGGTGACCTTTGTCTTCCCTTTTCATAGAGGGATGTGCTCAAGTAACTTGTTAATGGGCTATACTCCCTTGGAGTCTATGTCTTTGGTGCCCTGTCCCTCCTCAGCCTCCAAATCGACAACCATCTCAAGCTACTTGTCCTTATTCTGCTTTTGAGCTATTGAATGTTTTCTAAGTGACTTGCGCACTAGCACTGACTTCTTCTGCTTATCCTTATTCGGCTTCTGGGTTTCTCTAACTGGTGTAGGCTTTGGCCTAATCGACCTCAGTGCCATAGGCATAGGAGATAGAGCCTCCATGCTCACCACCTCTGGAGTAGCTCCTTCTGATGCAATATCTCCCTCGGTGCTCATAGTCTCACCGGGGCTCAGACCTAACATGGTTTCAAGGATAAATTTTTG
Source organism: Pinus tabuliformis (assembly GCA_031772625.1). Classification (NCBI taxonomy): domain Eukaryota; kingdom Viridiplantae; phylum Streptophyta; class Pinopsida; order Pinales; family Pinaceae; genus Pinus; species Pinus tabuliformis. The sequence continues at coordinate 915,359,063 of CM062819.1, forward strand.
GTTTAACTTGGGTAAAATTGGCAAACACAGGGCTCACAACCAAATCCTAAAAGAATGAGAGGCTCATAAGCAACAAACAACCTGGCTCAAGAACTCTAAATGTGAAAATTGTTCATTGTTGCACCAAAACACGTAATTTATAGGGGTTTTTGAATTCAAATCTGATTGTTCCCCTCAAAATTTGATCATTAATGCTAGTTTGGTGGTAGATCTTCAAATATTTTAGCCTTAAATGTCGTTCGCTCAATCCTCTTAACCATCTCCTGGCTGTCAAATCATGAATAGTGACTCTAACGGTCAATTTCTGGCTATATTGCGTGGCATCTCCCTTCGTAGTGCAGCTCCCTTTGCGTGACCTCTTACACTGTAAGTTCATCATATTCCATACAGCCCACCTGCCACATAGTCCTTCAACCTGGGCAGTGTAGTTTAGAGTCCCGTGCTCCCTTGCAACCCCCTAGAGCACTAAGAATATCCTGTCGTCATATAGTCATTGAGTCATTCAACTTCACGAGCTGAACTGCACCTCCATCTGTAATCTCTTTGATAACATATGGTCCAAGCTAGTGCATCTGAAATTTCCTTGGAAATTTAGTGAACTTTCTATCATGCAACAAACCAAATCATTTACCTTGAACGTGTGCAGCTTGATGTGTTGATTGTGCCATGCTTTTTCACACTCCTTTTGCACATGCTGATGGAATCCAACCAAGAACCTATCTTCTTCAAGCTCCATCAGCTACATGAGCTGATCTTCCAAGGCTTCATAATGTGCCATACCCATGAAAGTTGTTATGCATAGACTAGGCATGATATATTCCCTAGGCATTACATCTTGTATGCCATAGACCAATCAAAAAGGATCTTTTCCTGTCAGCTTCTTGCAAGTGGTCTTGAACGTCGATAACACTGCAAGTATGCGCACATCCCAGTCATTCCACTACACATTGAAAATACATGTTAGTGCGTTCTCCAAGATTTTATTGAAGGCCTCAATTGTTCCATTAGCCTGAGGATGATATAGTGTGCTCTTTTAATGATAAACTTGGAACTCTTCAGTCAGCATTCTTATCATTTTATTTAGGAAGTGTGCACCCTGATCACTCATCAATAATTTTGGGAAGCTAAATCTAGTGAACACATACTCAAACAAGAACTTCGTTGTCATAGCCCTTGTACAATCCTTCACTGGTTGTGTCTCCACCCATATGGTTAGGTACTCCATCATGGTGATGATATAGCGCACACCTCTCTTCTTCCCTGGGGGTTGAATTGGCACTACGAAGTCAATTGCCTATTTCTCAAATGGCTGTAATGATACCTAAGGATTCAGTGGCAAGTCATCCCTCCGCGATGGTCTACCTATTCTATGGCATGCATCACATGTCCTATAATACGCTTTCAAATATTTATGCAACATAGGACACCGCAAACCTGTGCGCAAAATCTTCTACATCGTAGCCTTTCATGCATATTGTCCTCCCACAGCCCATCCATGATCTTCCATGAGGATGTTATTTCTCTCAAAGTTAGGAAAATATCTTCATAAGATCTCGTCAGCACCCATTATAAAAATTCCCAGCAATCACCAAAAAATATGTCATGTGCACCACTAGCTCCTTCTTTTACTGATCGGTATACCCTTCTAGAGCCATCCCTGTAGTCAAAATGTGGATAATATCTACAAAATGATTGTCCGCTATGCACACCATGAAGAGTTGCGCATCAGGCAACCCTTCCTCCAAATTAGTGGGCTCCTCTCCTATATTAATCTGTGACAGATGGTCAGGCATTGCATTCAACCTGTCGAGCTTCACAATCACCTCAAAATCATACTCTTGAAATAGCAATAGCCATCTTCGTATCTTGCCCCCCAAGACAAGCTTATTAACTAGGAACTTGGAGGCAGAATAGTCTGTGTACATCTTGAAATGTCCGCCCAACAAATAGTGCCTGAACTTTTGAAGTGCATATACCATAGCCAATCCTTTGCGCTCTGTCGTTGAGTAATTCTTCTTGGCTTTTGATACTTTTCTGCTCGCAAAGGCTATAGGGTGTTCCATATCTCCTTCACCAACCTGGGTTAGTACTGCTCTCAGCGTAATGCATGAGGCATCTACATGTATGTGGAATTCCTTTATCCAATCCGAGAAGACCAAGATTAGCGCGGTGACCATCTTTTCCTTCTATACATCCAAACTGCGCTGAAATTCTTCACCCTAACAAAATGTAGTGCCCTTCTTCAGTAGTTTCTCCATAGGCACAGTAATCTCGGCATAAGCCTTGATGAATTTCTTGTAGTATCTTATATGCCCAAGCATTGTATGCAACTACTTGACACTTCTTGGGGCCTCCAAAATTACTATCACCATTATGTTGGTAGGGTCCACCATCAACCCTTGCTTGCACACCACATGACCCAGCAAGATCCCAAAGGGGACACAGAATAGACACTTCTTCAAGTTCAATACAATCTGGTATCTACGACACGTATCTAGCATTAGGCGCAGACTTGCTACTTAGAACTTCACTAAGCTGAACACCATCCAGTCATCAAAATACACTTCCAATAACTTCTGGATGAACTCTTTAAATGATGCTATCACTACACGAGAGAATATCACGGGTACATTCTTTAGTCCAAACGGCATGACAGTATACTGAAAACAACCCCATTCATTCGCGAAGGTTGTTTTACTCCGATCCTCCGGCACGATATTGATCTAATGGTACTCCATAAATCCATCAGTGGATGAGATGGCCTCCTGCCCTCCAACATTATCCAATACCTCATTAGTAAACGGTGTTGGAAAAGGATCATGGATGCAGGCATCATTAAGTTTCCTGAGATCTATGAAAATCCTTATTTCTCCATTCTGTTTCTTTTCTTGAACCACCATCAGGTTCACCGAGTCAAATTCCTCCACAAGTTTGATAGTTCCTACCTCAAGCATCTTATCCAACTCCAAACATACCTTTTCCTTGTACACGGGATTAAGGCAATATGGCCTCTGCCTAATAGGCTTTGGTTCCAGTTTCAAAGTAATTTTCATCGCACCCAAATCCCATATGATTCCTTTCAAGTCCAAAAACTTGGTAGGAAAAATATCTTGGTACTCGAGGAGTAGATCAACATCTTTATCCACAGTGGCATCATCCCAGTAGTTCTCCATCTTCGCAAATTTTGGCTCTGCTTCAATACCAATGTTTACCTGCTTGGTTTTCAATGACGTGGTGATATCCGGGTTCTCTATTTGCAGGCCTTCAACTTCGTGATGGCCTTTTGCCTCTGGAATATTTATATTTCTTGGATCTTCATCCTCCCCCTCAGTGGTCACATTATAGCATTCCATTGCATGGCACAGCTAGGTGCTCCAATCTAGATGAAGCAAATCCAAAGGATCCTACTGTATTATAAAGATCACTACTTTGACCTCCTGTACTAGAGCTTCTTTGATGCTTTCGAACCCATCTTCAAAACTGAAGGTCATTAGGAATCCTTCCCTTAATATATCCCACTCCACGGTGCCATCGTGAAGTTTCGTTTCCAGGTACCAATTCATAGCGATTATATCCAAAGTATGACAGAATAAGTGCACCCACTCCAGCTGCGTCTCCATTCAATAAACTTTAGTCCACTTTGTTAAATGATCACGCTGATCATTTCTCTCATCATATTTCTCAGTTAGTCGAACTTTAAGACAAGCAAATCGCAACCTCATCATCCTCCTATAATCCCACCATTCATCAAAGCTGTCTTTTTGCATACCCCATCATTGCATGGGTGTGGCGCATAACGCAAAATCCAATGCTTGGAAGTGATGATACTTGGGGACCTCTCATTCAAAGGCATCCAAAATCTTATCTACGTCAGTTAAACCATCATAATAGGTTAAATTTCTTACCTCCAATGACACACAGTACAGTGACTTAGTCATCATGTTGCAGTGTAGCATAGATACTTCGTGCAACCTATTCTTCCAAGCTCCAGTTCTTCATCTAAATCCAAAGTACAGGAACATTCCTGGTCCCATGAAATCCTTCCATCATCTATTATATTAATCCAATCTTGGTCTCATGCCATTATTTTGTAGGTCTGATCCAAGTCATCATGACTCTCTTCATAGTAGCAGACTGGTTCAGTATAGCGCGATCCCTCTGCAGGGTCCAATGGTACTACTACCCGAAGCGATTTCCTTTCAAATGACATTGTTTGCTTCTTCAAGTTGATGACTCAGTTCATATCAATGGCCTAATCAACTCTAAGGAGTGTGGGATATTGATTACTATCATCAACGATATCTATTACTTCAAAATCAATCAATGCGCTCACACCTTCGATATATAATGTTACTCAATGTAACTATCCCATAGGGATGATATTTTATTGGTTAGCCAGCCTTAGCTAGATTAGAAACCACTCCAGCACAAGCCTCCCCATTCTCTCCCCTGTATTTTTAGGTAAATTCTTTACGTCCAACCCTAGATCTAGAATAACCTGGTCCACATCATAATCTCCTATTTGCATAGTGATCCTCATCTCACACCCTGTTCTTGCCTTATGTTTTCTGATTTTTCGTACTACATAGTGTCCATAAGGAGTGTTTTCTTTACCAGCAGACTTGTTTATCTACTCTTGCAAACCCTTCACATCCTTGCTATCGTGCAATAGTTTCATTCAAGTTTCCAAGAATGTGGTAAGTATAGAGGGATCAACCTCTGTAGGTGCGCTAGTTTCTGCTACTTTGTTCTGACTTCCTAAAGTAGATGCCTCAGTAAAGATTTTCTTGGCTTCTATAAATGTTTCCTTCACATGTACCAGATAAAACCCTGCTTCCTTTTCTGGGGCCTTGCGAACCCATCCGTCTTCTTCAGGCTATTTTCCCTTATCATCCCATGTTGTTACTTCACTTCGAAAGATGATATTTACATTCAGATCTTCCTCGCGGGGCTTAGATCTCATCATTTGTAAGTTCTACATAGTGTGTTGAGGCTGTGCCTTCTTCTCCTGCATCTTAGCTATTAGCATAGGGCATTCTTCGATAGTGTGGTCAAACTGGTTGTAGTACTAATAGGACAGGCATGTTTGATTTTGACACTCCCGTGCATAGTTCCCTAGTGTCCCACAATTATAGAAAATAACCCGACCACAACCTCTACCAGGTCCTCCTCCTCCTCAGCCTCATCCTCGCCCCTAATATCCTCCATGCGCTCCCCGAGTGCCCTAATCTGGAGGCCAAGTTTTTCTTACATTTGATAGGTAGGTGTTCTTTCCATCATCAATTCGTAGCTATGATAGTGGCGCTCATTGTGGCCCTCCGATTTGGAGAACTCACAAAATAATTTTTGCGGTGTCTGAATGAACTTTTACAGCATATGAAAATTATTCGTTACGTGTTTTCCGGCTACCTGAAAAATAACACACCATAGCATGGGCCCTGCACTCGGTCCTGCCAGAGCTTCATATCTCTGGGGAATCGGTCCTCCCCCTGTAAAATAATTTGAGAAGACAGGTCAAGGGTGTTTATCATGCCCCTGGCTCTTACACTTGAGGCAACAGACTTCCTCGTGCACCTCTAGCATAGACTCCTCTTTTTTCAAGCTCTGCAAGTCCAAGTAGAGTTTCTACAATTGCGAGTGAATCTATTGGACTCCCAAATTTGCATCTTGAATAGGTGTCCCATGCATTCTCATCACAATTTCCAGGGCCTCTACCTGAGTTCCTATCTTCTATTGTGACAAAACCATCCTCAGGTGGGGCATAAGTGAGGCTATAAACCACTCATGGAGTTGGCCATCTGTAAGCTACATATTATCTTAATGGATCACACATTTTAGCCTTTGATCTAACTCCTAGGGTGTCTCACCAACCCTCATCATGATTTCCTTAAATCCAATGACTGACTGTGACTCAGACTTAGGCATACTAAACTCCTTGTTTAAAGCATCCTTAGTATCTTCTAGCATTGCTAAAGGATGATTAATGCAATACTTAATATATCACATGAGTGCACGATCCTGCAGAGCAGTAACTAAGTGCGCCTTCTTTATGATGTCATCAGTGATATACTGTGCATTCTACACAACATTCACAAAAAACTAGAATTGATCTGTATCCTTGCTCCGTATACCCTTGAAAATCAATAGCTTTACTGAGTTCGACATGTTGAACGACAGTGATGGTGGCGGTGGTGTGGACAAAGGTGTATGATGTGGCGGTGAGGGTGGAGGTGGGGTAGAGGTGGGGTGGATGGATGATGTATCTACAGAAAGCCATTTTTTATTAGCTGTACCACACTCTGTGGTGCGGCTTGTGCCATTCCCTCATCATTACTCGAGGGAGGTCCAATCAACGGCTATATTTAGGGCTTGCTTTCTCTCGATTTTTGAAGATCCGTCCACTTCGTGTAGATACAAACATCAAGGCACAACATAACCTATTTTTCACATAAGATCATCTTAATCCAAGTATTCAAAGATCTCAGACACTTACCTTGCATCCTTTGAAGAAGTGTTGCTCTACTTCACTGTAGCTGAGTGAGGTATCAACCGCAAACTCTGAACAAATCCTCCTATAACTCGATCAATCCAATGGTCAACAATGCGCACGATCTGGTCTTCAAAGGCTTCCAACCTTCGCATTAGCTCCAGAGTCCACACTATTGGACCATGAAGCCTCCATCTTCCTTCGTCGTCTACCAATTTAGCCATCCACTCATATAGTTCTATCTGGAAGGTGCAGAAGAAAATTTTGTGTATTTATGTGTACAAATATTTGTCAAACCACTACTCTTTTGACAGACGTAGAATTCTATTCTCTTGCACCACACATTTGTGAATCTTCCTATCCCACCATGTCTCAATTTCCTTCTTGGTTGGATTTCAATGATGCGACATCACACGTCTCCCTATGCAAATCCCAGTCCTGACAACAAAACCATTTGTTGTCTTAGTGGGTCCTGACCCAGGTTCATAGTTAGTTACACCAAACAAATCCCTACACTATTGGCCCTTTTAGCATCAACTCGCATAGCGTGGATTGAAGTCTCACCCAAAGCAGTATGGGGGGATGCTAGAACCAAGTTTCCACATCTAGAGATTAGTGTGATGTCCTTTTATTTCCCTAGATCTCCCTTCACACAAACCTATAAGCCCCTAAAGGCTTGATACTGTGACTTCCTTGAAACAGCCTTTAGACCTTCGCGAAGGTCTACAATTGGCTTTTGCGGACCCTTAATAGACCAGTTAACTGCTTACACATGCCATAAACTAATCCTAGGTCCGTGTTCACGTAGATATTCTTAAGTTCTAATAAACATAACATAATGTATTTGAATCTTTGCGTAAGTAATTAACTTGTATTACATTCAGTTAATAATACTTATCAGCAGATCTATGCATCAACACATCATTACTTCATAAAGACATTATTTCATGATAGCGTATATCGCGAACATAAATAACAGAAGTAAACAAATAAAACACACAAATTTCTCTAATAATATTCTTTCTTGATCTTCAATATGAGGTTATAGACTCAAAACTGCCCGACGCACTCAATTGTAGGGGTCCGTGCACTCAATTTTGGACACTAGTTCTAGGTCTCTACGTACTCAGCTTGTTAGTTTGTTGGGTTCTGACCTAGGTTCAGAGGTGATTTAGCCAAACAAATCTTGGTACCACTGGCCCTTTCGGAAACAGTCCATGGAGTGTGGACTGAGGTCTCACCCGAAGTAGTATGGGAGGGTGCTAGAACCAGTTTTCCACACCCTGGAGATATCTGATGAGTTCAAGTGGTCCGCAGTTCGAACCTATGGGTATGTCACTACGTGCACTTCCTCGTACCTCGCAGCCTGATATTTTGCCTTCACGCAACCCTACTCGGGGGCCGAATGTTGTTATTGCCCAAGTCTTTACTAGTGTTCCACTGTTAGTTGATTAACTTAGCATACTTGTATGCGTTAGGTTATACTTAGCAATATAAATCATTCATACAAGTGCGCACATTAAATAAATAGTATATTTGCAATTTACAACAACCATGCATTAATCCAAGAATAGATACATGAATTGGTAACAAAACCTTTTCTTTATTAATCTCTTTTTCGGCTACAGACTCGACTCCGCCCTGCACACTCAGCTGCAAGGGTCTGCACACTCAGCTGTGGACTACTAGGCCTCTATGGACTCAGCTATGGAGCCTTCTCCTACTCTATGACCCAAGACACCCTTAGACACTTAGACTCTTTCTCTTCACTTCTAGTTTGTTATCTCATACTTCGCTATATTTTACACTTAGAGCCTCACTCTATTTATACAATCCCATGGTCTGCAGACCATGGGTAGGCCAACATTACATTACAAGACTAGGGCGGGAAACCTTGTGACTTTATCATACATTTCGTGCTCTGCGCCCACAATTCACGAAGTCTTCACAACAAGATTAAGTCAAAACTTGGGCTTTGAGCCCCGAAACATGCCTCGGGGGAATTCCATGCCCAGCAAGCCCCGAACACAAACATCGTGACTTACCCTCAAGTCTCTCGGTCGGCGTGGCGATCTTGGTGCGGAGTCCCTCCAACTGTTCTCGAACTGTATTGAGGTTCATAGTGCACTGAGCTGCTACTTGTTGTTTCTACTACATCTATTGTTCTGAGACCTTTGTGTCTAAATTGTTTCCATACATCCATATCGGTAGCTGTTGCATATGTTTATAGTCTTGTGCCATTGTCTGGCTCCTCGGAGCACGAGGACTAGGCTTCAGCCAGCTAGTCAGATAGTCGGCCCACCCATGTAGGGATTGAAGTGGTTGCGATTCACTTTGCCTAGGAATGGTTCTCCATTTAGTTTGACTAGCTGGCCTGCTCCTCCGTCTATAACCTCCTTAACCACGTATGGTCCTAGCCAATGCATTCTGAATTTTCCCGGAATTTTTTCAAACTTATTGTTGTGCATCAGTGCCAAGTCATTTAACTTGAAGGTGCCCAACTTGATATGGTGGTTGTGCCAGGCTTTTTCATGTTGCTTTTTGACCCGCTAATGAAAACCAGCCAAGAATCATTCCTCCTCAAGTTCTTCTAATTGTGTGAGCCTTTCCTCTAGAGCTTTGTGGTTCTTCATCCTTGTGAGTACTGCTATCTGCAGACTAGGTATGATATATTCCATTGGCATGATAGCTTCCACACCATAAACTAACCGAAAAGGTGTTTGTCCCGTCAGTTTCTTGCACATTGTTTGATAAGCCCATAGCATTATAGGTATGCGCAAGTCCCAATCGCTTCGTTGTGCTTTGACATTTTGGTCAGCGCAGTCTCCAATATTTTGTTGAATGCTTCTACAGTCCCATTAGATTGTGGGTGATATGGTGTACTTTTCTAATGATACACCTGGAACACTTCTGTGAGCGCACTGATGGTTTCCTTTAGGAAATGTGTTCCGCAATCACTCATTAAGACTTTCAGATAGCCAAATTGGGTCAAAACATTTTCAAACAAAAACTTCATAGCCATAGCGGCCGTGCAGTCTTTGACCGGATGCTCTTCTGCTCATCATGTCGGGTACTTCGTCGCGATGATGATGTAGTGCACACCCGTCTTTCCCTGAGGTTTGATATGTCCCACAAAGTCAATGCCCACTTCTAAAAAGGATGCAGTGTCATCTGTGGATTCAACAGCATCTCGTCCCTCCACGATGGTTTTCCATTCCTTTGACATATGTCACAGGCCTTATAGTGTGCTTTTGAATCTTGGTGAAGGGTTGACCACCACAACCCTACGTGAAGAAAATTTTGTGCGGTCACGCATACTTCATACTGTCCTCCTACAGTGCCCCCATGTGCTTCCACAAGGATCTAACTTCGTTCAAATTCAAGTACGTATCTTCACAATATCTCATATTTTCCAATTTTTTATACGTGCCCCGCGATGATAGAAAAATCTATCACGTGCACCACAAATTCCTTCTTATGTTGGATGGAGTATTCCTTCAGCGCAGTCCCTATTGTCATAAAGTGGATTATATCTTCGAAGTGCCCGTCTGTGACACGCACAAAAAAGAGTTGTGCATCATGTAATCCTTCTTCCAAACTAGTAGGTTCTTCGCCCATCACAATCGGCAGCAAGTGATCTGGTCCTGCATTCAGGTGTCTAGGTTTTACCACGACCTCAGAGTCATATTCTTGGAACAATAAGAGCCACCTACATATGTGACCCCCCAACACAAGTTTATTGACCAAGTACTTTAGTGTGGAATGGTTTGTATACATTTTGAAATGTCCTCCTAACAAATAATGGTGGTATTTTTGGAGCACATAGACCATCGCCAACCCCTCATGATCGATTGTGGAATAGTTCTTCTTGGCTTTGGAAAATCTATGACTTGCAAACACGATAGGGTGATACAAGCCTTCTCCGCCCTCCTGTGTGAGCACTGCTTCCAGCACGATACACGACACATCAACATGGACATGAAACTCCACATCCCATTTTGGGAAAACCAAGATTGGAGCAGAGGCCAATTTCCCCTTTAGGACATCCGAGCTCTTGATGCAATCATCATTCCAACAAAATGTGACATCCTTTTTTAGTAATTTCTCCATCGGTGTTGTGATTTGGGCATAGCTTTTGATGAATTTTCTGTATTATCCTGTGTGTCCCAAGGTAGTGCGCCGCTGTTTAACACTTCGCGGTGCTTCCAAATTTAGAATCACGACAATCTTCACGGGGTCCAACATTAGCCCCTGTTTTCAAACCACATGTCCCAACAAGTTCCCAAATGGAACGAGGAATGTGCACTTCTTAAGGTTCAGCGCAATCTGGTGTCATCGACAAGTATCCAACATCAAGCGTAAACTTGCTACATGGTCCTTAACCAATCCACAGACAGTCCAATCATCAAGATATACCTCCAAGAACTTGTGGATGTATTCTTTGAATGTGACAACAATGATGGGCAAAAGGTGGCTAGCACATTATTCAACCCAAATGGCATAATGATGTATTGAAAGCAACCCCATTCCATTGCGAAGGTCATCTTGCTCCTGTCTTCTGGCGTGATTTTTATCTGGTGGTACCTTGAGAACCCATCAGTGAACAAGTATGCTTCTAGTCTGCCAACATTTTCCAATACTAGATTTTTCCAATCTAAAAGTACCACTACACGCAGTGACTTTTTCTCAAAAATCATCTTGTGCTTCTTTAGATCTATTACTCCATTCATATCAATGGCCCAATCTATTCCTAATAGCGTAGGATAGGGATTTCTATCATCGAAATTATCTATCACTTTGAAATCTACAAGCGCGCTCGCACCTTCGATATCTACTATTATTCCCTACAATCTTCCCACTAGTAGGATCTTTTGCTGGTTCGCCATTCACAATTGAATAGGAGACTATTACAACACGGGCCTGCCCATGCACTCCCATGTCTACTTTGGCAGTATGTTCACGTCTGATCCTAAATCCAAAATCACTTGATCCATTTCATATTCCCCAATTTTTGCAGTCAATCTCATATCCCTTCTTGTTCGCGTTGTGTGCTTCATGAGCTTTCGGACTACGTGCGGTTCTCCAGACCCAGTGCACCTAGTGATGAGTTCTTGCAGTTCCTTCACAGCCTTGTTTTCATGCAACAGCTTCATACATGTCTCCAGAAAGGTAGTATGCATTGATGGGTCCATCTCCAGTTTTAGTTTGTCTCTACTACCTGAAGTGGAGGCCTTTGTGAAGCTCCTCTTAGCTTCCATGAATGTCTCCTTCGCGTGCTTCAAATCAAACTTTGGTTCCTTTGTTGGAGCCTTGCGAACCTAGGCACTTTCTTCAAGCTGCTCTCCCTTGTCATCTCCTGTCTTAATACCACTTCAGAGCATGATTTTTACATTCAGGTCCCTTCACGCGGCTTAGACCTCATCATTTGCAGGGCCTGAGTCGAGGGAGGCTAGAGTGTTCCTTTATTGCGCAACCTCTCTATCAATTTGGGGTAGTCCTCCGTCTCATGATCAAATTGGGTACAATATAAACATGATGCTCTCATCAGATTTGGACAATCGCGGGCATAATGCCCTGGCCCTCTGCAATTGTAATAAATTAGCTGTCCGCGACCCCTTCCTGGTCCCGTTCCAACTTGACCTCGTCTGTGCCCCTGAAATCCAGTGCATGCCATCCCTTTATTTTGATCAAGGGCTCATGTTTCAACCTGAACTCTGTAGGTAGGGGTTCAATCAATAATCAATTCATAACTTCTATAGGTGCACTCATCATGGCCTACTGATCTGCAGAAGTTACAGAACAATTGTTGGGACGTCTACATATACTTTTGTAATAGATGGAAGTTATCTATAGCATGCTTCCCTCCTATCTGACAAATTGTACACCATGATGTAGGTGCCACGCTCAGTCCTTCTTATGCCTCTGGTCTCAATGGCATTGGCCCTCCTCCCACCAAGTAATTCGCGAAGACTGGACAATGGTCCTTATCATGTCCCTGGCCTTTGCACGTTATGCACCATACCTCCTCATGCACCTATAGGCGAGTTGTCCTGTCCTATTTCAAACTCTGCATCTCCAAACACAAGTTTTTGAACTGCGTGATGATCTGTTGGACTCCCAGACTTGGATTTGTACTAGGGTCTCATGCAGTCTCATTGCGATCTCCAAGGCTTTGTCCTGAGTGGATATCTTCTACTATGACAGAGCGGTCCTTAAATGTAGCGTTAGTGATGCTACAAACCATGCGCGGCGCTACCCATCCTTCAATATCATGTTGGCTTCATGAATCATACCCTTCAGCCTTTGATCCAGCTACCAGAGGGTCTTGCCTAGAAGCATCAAGATTTCCTTAAACCCGATAATCGATTGTCTCCAATTTTGGCCTGCTAAATTCCCTGTTCAGCGCAGCTTGGATATATGTGATCCCTTCATTTGGATTGTCATTAGAATCTTAATGTACCACGTTAGTGTGCAATCCTACAACACGCTTACCAGTGTTGCCTTCTTTATATTGTCATCCACGACTCCTTGTGCTTCCCATACAGCCTTTACCACGAACTAGAATTGGTCCGGATCTTCATACCCTACCCCTTTGAACGCCGACAACTTTATTGCACTCACCATATTGAAATGTGGTGGTGGCAGAGGTGGTGTGGGCAGCGATGGGGGTGAAGATGGTGAAATTGGTGATGGTGTAGGTGGAGGTGGCATGTTTGGAATTCGATCCCTTATCAGACTGATCGCACTTCTCGTTGAAACCCTCGTGAGCTCTTCCTCGCTTTCTCGTAGAGGTGAAATCAAGGGGCTAGTTTCTATCTCTGTGCTACCTTCATTTCTATATATCCTCCCACTTAGTGTAGCCCCAAACATCATTTTATTTGCATAACTCGCTTTTCACATAGTAGCATTTTAATCCAAGTGTTCAAAGATTTAACGTACATACCTCGTGGTCCTTTGAGGAAGCGTCGTTCTGCCTCACTGTAGCTTACTGACGTGTCTACCGCAACTTGGTGATAAACCCTTCTATGATTCAATTGAGCTAATGGTCCATAGTGCACGCGATCTTATCTTTTGAGGCTTCTAGTCTGTGCACCAACTCTAGAGTCCACACAATCAGTTTGTCGACCCTACACCTTCTTTGACTGTTTGCTAGCTTCGTGATCCACTCATACAACTCAAAGGGGAAGGATGCAAAGAAAATTTCATGGATTTCCATATATAAGTAATGCTCTAATGACTATTCCTTCGATACTTGTGGATTCCTGCTTTCCTGTGCCGCAAACTCATGAATTTTTCTGTCCAACCACCCTTCAATTTCTTTCTTTGTCGGATTCTAGTCACACGACATCCTGGAAACGGAACCATTTGTTGGCTTGTTGGGGCCTGACCAACGTTCAGAGGTGATTTAGCCAAACAAATCCCAGTACTACTGGCCCTTTCGGCAACAGGCCGCAAAGCGCAGATTGAGGTCTCACCCAAAGTAGTATGGGAGGGTGTTAGAACTAGGTTTCCGCACCATGGAGATGTCTAATGAGTTCAAGTGGTTTGTGGTTTGACATTGTGTACATGTCGCTACGCACACTTCCCTATACCTCGCAACATGAGATGTTTCCTTCACGCAGCCCTACTCAGGGCCGAGCACTGTTATTACCCAAGTTCTTACTAGAGTTCCACTGTTAGTTTATTAAATTAGCATACTTGTATGCGTTAGGTTATACTTATCAATATAAATCATTCATACAAGTGCACACATTAAATAAACAATATATTTGCAATTTACATCAACCATGCATTAATTCAAGAAGAGATACATGAATTGGTAACAAAAACTTTTCTTTATTAATATCTTTTTAGTTACATATTCGACTCCCCGCTGCACACTTAGCTGCAGGGGTCCGTGCACTCAGCTACGAACTACTAGGCCTCTACGCACTAAGCTGTAGAGCCTTCTCCTACTCTACAACCCAAGACACCCTTAGACACTTAGACTCTTGATATTCACTTCTACTTCGCTATCTCATACTTAGATATCTTTTACCCTTAGAGCCTCGCTCTATTTATACAATCCCATGGTCCGTGGACCATGGGTAGGCCGACATTACATTACAAGACTAAGGTGGGCAACCCTGTGACTTTATCATACATTTCACTCTCCGTGCTCGCAATTCGTGGAGTCTTTACAACAAGATTAAGTAAAAACTTGGGCTTTGAACCCCAAACATGCCTCAGGGGGATTCCATGCCCAACAGAGCTGCAGAGCCTTTCCTTCTTCTAAGACTTACTTCTGTGTTATCTTCTATTGACCCATTACATTCATCATTCCTTACTTCTCCCTTAGCTCTCTAAGACACGTCTATTTATAGCTTTTCCTCATACTATCCCATGGTCCACAAACCATGGGTGGATCTCAAAACCAACTTGACTTTACATAGAATATGGGATGAACCCCTTTTGACTTCTAACTATCTCCGCACACCGCACCCACAAATTGCAAAGACTTTACATATTTTTACCAAAATTTACATCGAAACTTGGGCTTTTAACCCCAAAACAGACCTAGGGGACCCCATCCCAAAAAAACCCACTAGAATACCAAATTATCCATAAACTACGGTGGATATTCCACTCGACAATTCGTCACAATGAATCTAATAATATTGTATTAAAAATATGAGATTCTACACTATTAGAGATTTATTTAACTTCTAGATCTTCAAAATTAATTGTAATTAGTGCGTGCATGTAAACACAAATAAAGAAGAAAATTAGAGAACGAAAAAATAAGCTAAATAGAGAAGACAAATAGAGAATGAAAAAATAAGCCCACACATACATAATACACAAGATATGCTATCTAGTAAACCCTTTGGGAGAAAACCCAGATGGAAGGTGAGGCTGCTTCGCTCTCTTTCTCTGTCTGGAAATATGGTTGTAGATACAAAGAAGTAATGTATGTGGCCTGTTGGCTGATATAGTGCACATATTCTCTTTGTGTGCTCTACTTCCTATAGTTCCATACTATCTTTGATCAACTATGGAACAAAATCCTCTCAAAAGAATAGAATTCCTCTTCTTCCTAGTGGCCCAATTATAACATAGGCCGATAGCCTACTAGTGGTTAAGTTTGATTACATCAACTCTTAACTAGAGTTACAAAATAGACTCTTATAGAGTATTTTACATCACAAACACATGGCTAGCCCATTTTCCATGAATAATGGGGGTTGACACAGCATCCTCCTGAACTATAGGTGTGAAAACATGAAGGTCAACGTTTGAGTGGCATAACTTTTTCATATGGACTCTGATTGACGTGATTCTTGCGTTGTTGGAAAGACTTTTATTTGTAGAATAGTCTGAAAATGTGATATTATTAAGAAGAAAAGTTTTACCCCAAAAAAAGTTATTTTGACGCCTCAAAATGCTCCCGGAAGGTTTTAGAACTTGTTTTGGAAAACTGGGTCCCACCGGTAAAAATAGTCTCATGACCTAATTCCTCCACCTTTTCCACTCCAAATGCATCGACATGGATGAAAAATAATATAATGATCCAATTCGGATCACACCTCCCAATTTTGGGAGGCTTTTAGTTCCAAAAATCCTTTACTGAATGAGGTTAGGAAATGTTTCCTCCACCTTCTCTCTAGTGTACCATTTAGCTTTGCTTGGAAGTTGTCCCTTCAACCCAATCTGCCAAAGGTCTTGTTGTCATTGTCTTACAATTCTAGACCTCTTATGCAAAACTATATCTTCTGTCAACTATGCTTGAGCATATGGTATCAAATCATCCACAGAAGGTAGGACCTGTTCCTCTTCCTGGTCTAGCATGGACGGCTCATACATGGGGGCTTCACTAACAAAGCAATACCATATGACATGTGTTGATATTTGTTGGGAGCGAGATCCACCAAGGGCTGTTTTGAGGCTAAAAGCCCATGTTTAAGTCAAGATTTTGTAGTATTATTATGAAGACTCCGCATTTTGTGGTCATGAGCGCGAAGGTATTATGTGTGACAAAGGGTAGTCCACCCTTAGTTTTGTAAAGTAAAGTCAGTTGTAAGAGATCTACCCATGGTCGGCAGACAATGGGATTCTATAAAAAGAGCTAACCTCTAAGTAGTTAGTAGCATGGAACAAGTAAGAGAGTCATAGCTTTAGAGCAAGAAGTCTAAGTCTTGGGTTGTAGCTTAGGTAGAGGCTTTGCAGCTGAGTGTGCAGAGGCCTAGGGTAGAAGTCCGCAACTGAGTGCGCAGACTATTGCAGCTATGTGCGCAGGGTGAACAGAGTCTATAACACTTGTAAGATATTAATAAAAAGGAATTATTCTGCAATTTCTATGTATTTGTTCTGTTGATGGGTTTGGATATTTTGTGCATGAATTTCCATTATTATGCTTCTATGATGTGTGAATGAATACAGTTACATTGAATAATTAAATGCAATTACGAATATCTGATTACACATTGATAACTTTAAGTATTTGTAAAAATAAGAAAATCACTTAGGGTAATTGACGAATTTTCATGGCGCGCTGCCATAACAACACGAAAGTACCCAAGCCGCAAGTTTGGGCTGTGTGAAGGTCGATCATATACTTTCACGAAGGTATTGAAAGCCGAAATAAAGGGTTTTTCGTACAAGACCTAGAGTGAGATCACCTGCACGAAGGCAGTGATAGAAGAGATCAAACGACATCACAACCGTATCAGGGTACGGAAACTTGGTTCTAGCATCCCCCCATACTTCTTCGAGTGAGACTTTGGTCCACACTCCACCGGCTAATGTCGAAAGGGCCAGTAGTGTAAGGATTTGTTTGGCTAATTAACGTTGTACCTGGGTCAGGCCCCCTCAAGCCAACAATATTGGGGCATAAAAAATGAGGAAAAAATGAAATAATATATTGAGCATATAATAGGGGGTAAAGGGGTTTTATATGTTATATAACAATATGTGTATTATAAGGTATTGTTTATGAAATACAATGTCCACGCAGAGGCAAAAAACAAGTGGGCTAGAGAAATAGAGGTTCAACATTATTGTGGGAGTATCAAGAGTGGGAGGGAGAAAGAAGAAATATAGTAATATTAGGTCCATAGTACCCTAATATTCAAACCCATGGCCCTAGTATTTACATGCAATTCATGGTAATGTTAAATTGTTAAATTAAAAGTGATATTCTCCTTTATCATTCATTTTCATCCTTTTACTAAATTTTGAACATGATCATGAAATCACTCAAGATGTTTGAGATTGGTTCCGAGCTCATTAGATTTCATATGGAGAAAGTAGAATTTTAGATCTCGCTCAAAATCTAGTAGACTTATTAGTTTTTTAGGATTTAAAGATTGGGGGGATTTCAATGTTTTCATTGGATTTTGTCATGTACTAAGGTATGGAACTCATATTTAATCAAGAGAACCAAACCCTCTATGTATCTTGATGTTAGTGCCATTGGTTTTCAAAATCCTTTATCATGATCCTACTAAAAATGTACCTATCACTCGAACAAAATCTTGACTTGACATGCTACATTTGTTCTATCTCATGTTAATGCTTAGAGGGTGACATTAATGACAAAGATCCCAATATAGGCAATGATTTTGATGATATGTAGGTATTTGTTCTAGCGTGATTTTTTTAGATGTTAGAGGCCATCCAGAGCCTATTTGTTAATGTATTTTCGGTTAAGAGATGGATTTCACTCGATGTTATTTTGGTTATGTCCACCTAGTGATGGTGTTGGACCTAACAACATGTTAGGGGATCTCCCCGGTAACAGGTCCCAATTAAACCTCAGACCGTTTGGTGTAGAAGTCCCAGCAGTGGGCCGTATGGTAATTCCTTGACGCAATTTCACACATAGGCAAGTAATATAACACTGTTGGTAGCAAGGGTGTGACATATGGAGTGAGCTAAGGAAGGTGCATGAGAGGTTCTTGTTAGCCTCCTATACCAATAGGGTTTCATATTTCATGATTGACAGTGGAAATGCTAAAAATTACCATCTTTGATGAAACAAAGGTTCCATTTTTGGTGAACAAAGCAAAAGGTTAAAAAATGTAAAGAGGGTATGCCTTAAAAGAGTAATCAAAAGGCAAGAAAATGAAATGGTCAAAAGAAAAAAGAATTGAAATGAACCCCAAAGAAAGACTACGAAATTGGCCAATCAAAATGCCACTGCTATCTTGATGAATGGCTCAACAGTTCAAGCTGGGCCATGCCATGTTTTAAATTGCTTGTTTTAGAGTAGGTAATGAGTACCTGTTCAAACAGTTCAAGCTTGACAGATGACTAGCTAGATAGAGAAAGAAAGGAGCCCACTAGCTTAATCTGGGCCCTTGGAAGATATAAGGGTAGATCTAGATAGGAGGGCAGCAAAAGGAAAAGAGCATATGAGGGTTTGCAAGTCTAAGTGCACCCTCCCTAAAGTAACAAAAAATGCTACGTTCTAAGTTGGGTAGGTAGCCAGAAGTTGCAGAATCTGATCCTATTCAGTTTGGCATTGATCAAGAAAGCATATGTCAGCAGTTGCAAAGGTATCTATGCAGCATTTTGAAGGCAAAATATAGAAGCATGTCTAACTCCCCCTGTTTTCCCCCAAAGACTCTCTTTCTAACATCCCATGGAGGACTTCAGGATTTTCTTAAACAATCCTCCTTGTATTTCTTCTTGGAAATTTCATGATAAGTTTTCACTTTCTTCTCCGAAAAGAAGCCACATTTCTTGTGTAAAATCATTCCCCGTCAACTCCTAAAAATCTATGTTTAAGTCACCAAACTTAGTTCTCTATTCCTGACTTTCAATCTTACATATCCCCAATTCACATTGACTTCTAACTTTATTATCTAAATCCCTATGTTCCCCTTTTTTCCCTACTACTATATCACTATTGTGAAAAGAGCCCACAAAATATGTAAATACCCCCCCTTCGGCATTATAGCCATATGTTCAATATTTGGAGAATCATGCAGAATCAAAAGTTTTGCTGTATTTGATTCATTTAAAGTCATGGATTGAATTAACATTTGGTTAGTTTAATAACCTAACCCTACCCTTATCCCCTTTACAAACCCATCACAATGCATTACCCGCGCCATTCGTATAAAACCTTGTTAAAAACCCACTTTTTCCGCTTTTCCAAAGTTTATGTTTCAGCGCGCTCACCGCAAAAAAAAAAAAAAAAAAGTATTATTAAAATCCCCGCCGGGACCCGCCATATCCACCCATCACCTCCACAGCCCGTCGACCGTCGGATCCGGGCCCTCCCATCCGACGGCCCACAGCAATATCGGACCACCCCCGATGCCTGAACATTAGTGCCCGAAATCTGTCAGAGGGTGACGTCAGGGCTTGGACGCGTGTCGCTCCTGGGTTGTGTCGGGTAGCCTCCTGCCAAAACCACACCCGTACCATGAGCAGTCCGATATTACCGCTTACCGCCCTCCTATTTCCGCCATACGTCACTCCCACGTCACCCTCACGTCATTGCCACCTCAGCATCACACCACCGCCCCATCCGCCATTGCTCCAAGTTGTCCGCCATGTCACCTGTCCACGTAGAGCCTCTCACTGGCTGCCATGTCATCACTCCATACCCGACCCCACCTATGTCGTCATGCTGATGTCATCCAACAAAAGGCGCCAAAGGCCGAATTTCCCTATTTTTCCTGAAACAGTCATTTTTCGTGTTATTTACAAAAATACTCACTGTACTCCTACATGAGCGACTAGGTTGTTTTTCCAACAACTCTGAAGACTGCTCCCTTGCTGCTGGCGCCATGAATTCACCTGCATATCAACACCATTGTCTAATTGCACCCAGGTATTTATCAGTTTCCCTCTACGCGCCTTGGTTTTTGCATAATTCACCGAAGCAAATAAGAAAAGAGGGAAAACGTAGGAATTGCTAGGAACCTTCAATAACCGAGCTTCATTTCCCACTGTAAGCCAAAATTCACCTACAAAGGTTCCACATTGTGCCAAATTACCACAAATTCACAGCTTGTTTGGGCATTCGCAAATCTAAACCTCTGCTAGACAAATCCACCGGGAAAATAACTCTCAAATCCTAGCATTTGCTCATTCAATCTCTCCCAAGAGCATTTAAACTCAGTTTCTCCCCTATTTACCTTGTCCTCTCTACAAATTGCCCCCATCATTGGAAATTCACTGCTCTATATTGCTGTGCCCAGAAAAACAAGTTTAAACACAACTTCAAGTATCAGTTAACCATGGAGACCCCTGTGGCATTAAACATTGCCCCATTAAATGCCCCACACAAGAACCTGGAATGGTTAGCCCTTGCTGACAGAGATTATCAGATGAGAGAAACTATAGAGAGGGGAATCACATACCACATAGAAATAGTTTGTGAGTTGAGAAAGAAGCACAGAGATGGTACAAACCTCCTGGGAGTCTGGAAATCCAATTTGCCAATTTACTATCTCCCTCAGGTCAATGAATTCCCTGACTTGATTCACCAACGCTCCACAAACTATAACCCCAATCAAAGAGTTGTTTTGAGTCCTTCAGGCTCTGTCTTGTTCCATATTACTCCTGAGGCCATCAACCAAATGCTTCAGTTCCAACCTACAAGGCCACTGGTTCCTCTTACTATGCAGCTTTTACTAGAGCAAGGTGCCAAGCTCTCCAACTCACAAATTACAAGAATTGGCCAATTATTTATGCGCCCAGAGTACCAGCCCCGACAACCTCCCCCTTATCTGCATGATTGGTTCAATGACATAGGGATACTGCTAGTAGACATCATATCCTCCATCCTAGGTTTCAAGACCAGTGAGTTTGTGGATGAGACAACACTGGTAGTGCTATCTATTTTTACCCCAGGAAAGCCCCCTGCTGTCCAGTATGACTATGCTGCATTTATAGCCAACAAAATTCATGAACAGTTCATGAAATTGGAAAGAGAGAGGGTATTCAAGTACACTTCCTTCATATATCATCTGCTATTATACAATCAACCTGATGCCTTTCCTCTTTTCCTCAAGAAACTAGATGCAAAGGGAAACCGAAGATCTGTAATGTTCTCGACATCAGTCTGCCATCATATTCATTATTCACCAAACAACTACTGTGAGTTTATTGACCTATTCATTCATCCAGCCTTGTCACTGCTGCAGAGTTCCCCTCCTCCTAGACTCACTGATGATATGCAGAAAATCCTCCAGCTGTCCAAGAACTATAGCATTGGGGATTGGTACTTTTACCAAGACCACACAGTGCTTAGAATATATGGCTGTGAGTTAGCACCATACAGGCTACCAAAGTATGTTCCCATGAGACTCTTTGCACTAGAATACTTCAGGCAGTTCGACAATGCAGATATGATTCACTTCCATAGCAAAAACAAGAAGGAACAGCTGAAAATTAAGCATCAATTGGGTCCATTCATCTTTAACAAGAGGGAAGAAGCTTGGGATGAGACAGACCAAATTCTAAAAGCCCTCCAGCTCAAGACAAGCTTCTATTGGGCACCCCATGACCCTAACCATTTCATAAGCCTCAGAAGAATCAAGCATAGGGTTGCTACATATGACCACATTAGCATTCCAGAAGTTGAAAAATATGCTAACCAATTAGAGTGGAAAGAAGGCCCATTAGTGCAAGATTATATTGAAGAAGAAATAGCAGAGAAAGCCATTAAAACTTTAGAAAAGGCAGTTGACTTGGAATATTTTGGACAGGTTTGGTCTTCAGGCTCTCGGCATCTTGGAGAAGCTGCTTCTTCATCCACCGTTCCCCAGCAGCCTGCCAAAACAACTGACCCAGCAACAGACATGGCTAAAGGCAAAACAGTGCAACAAGAAGTGTCACCTCCAAATGTGCAACAACAAGTAGAGCAGCAGGAAGGTACAGCTGAGGCACCTGCCTCCACAAAATAGCAAACACATGAGAAAATCCCTCGAAGGCAAGAGGTAACAGTTGAATCCTCAGTTTTACAAACACCAGCTAATGAGGAAAGAACAAGGAAAAGGGATAGGCAAGAGGACACTCCTCTTACTACCTCTACGGACCAGCAAGGAGAAAAAAGACAGAGGTTAAACCCATTTTCAGAGGAGGAAGTACCAGAGGGACCAATTGATAATATGCCCCCTCCTAGCATTGAAACATCGGCCAGTTCCTTACAGCAAGGACACGACATGCCACATGGGACAGAGGTGAGCTCTTCAAGGCAGCGATCTAAGGCGGACTCTAGCATCAAGCAACAGTTCATAGATATCAAGAAAAGGAATGAGCCCCTCAAACACCAAATCTAAAACCAACTTTTGAAGAGGGCACCAACTAATCAGCAAAGATTAATGTCTGCTTATGACATTCAAGAACAAAAAATGACTCTTAGTCATTTCAGGCCTACTATGCAACAACCTCAAACAGCTGCCGATTATATCAGAACTAATCTGGAAATTTTTGCCAAAGACATCCACCCCTTGGATCAGATTGAGCTACACAGTTAAACTGGGGAAATGATATATTCCACATTAGCTGATAAGACCTTATTGACACAGCAATTACAAAATTCTTTACACAATACTACTGCTCAACTGGAATTGGATAAGGCATCATCTCAAGCCAAGGACAACAGAATCAAGTCCTTGGAAGAGATCATTATAGAATTGGGTCATGATCCAAAGGACCCCAAGGGTGTGTAGGCACTGTTAAAGAAAAGAGATGAAGACATAGCAGCTATGAGAAAGCATATCAAGCTGCTAGCTACCCTTCACCCTCAAACTAGAGAGGTGGCAGAGCAAAAGAAGGATCAGGATGTAGTTGCTTTACTCCTGAATTTATACAAAAGATTGATGGAAACAGAGAGTGCACTAGAGGTGGCACTAAAATCAAGACAAGGTGAGGCACCAATACAGCTAGCACAAACATCTGCATCCACTGAAGGTGTGCCACTTTCTACTATTGTAGCAGGTTCTCCCACAGGACAAACATCAGAGGCATGTCCTTCAACATCAACACCAGCTACAGGAGTATCAGCGCCAGCAGCAGCACCAGATCAGGGACCCAGCCTAAGCATGTAGAACATGATGAAGGAGCTGGAAGCTTTAGAGGCACAGATGGCTGAACTGCAGGAGACCAAGGATAAACTGGCTGCCATTGAAGAAAAGTATGATAAATCCAAGCAAAGTGTAGCTGAAAAAACAAGAGAGCTAAGGGCTCTTGAGAAGAAAATAAAGGAACTAGAGAAAGAGCTCTCTCTTGATAAAGTTGTAGTTGAAATTAAGAAGATCCTGTGGGCCAATATTGGTCAATCTATAACAGATCAGTGGCAATATATTGAAACTATCCATGAACATATGGATCTTATAGGCAGGGCCCAAAAAGAAAGTCAAAGAGCAAGGGCATCTCTAGGCAATATGCCTGAAATAGCCAATAGGATGATCAATGTCCTTAACAATCGCACTGGCCCTCAGCTGGCAGCAATGGGTATCACTAATAGAACTGATACCATTTTACTAGTCAAGAGGGTGCTCACTTTGATAAATCATGTACAAACATTGGATAGAAGGTGTCAAGAAATGCAGACAGAGGTGAACAAATTCATTGAGAAAATTACAGCATTACATAACAGAGGCCTTCCCAGCTTAGTAACCAGTGCAGGAAGGTTACTATCTCATGAAAACTATGCCAAGAGGGTAAATACGTATGCCACAAATAAGATCACTGCAGCAGCAAGTGCCCCAGAGGAAACAGGGCCTCCATCTGGGCAGAGTCTCTATGACAAACTAGAGAATTTGTTTTTTATTGTGAATGAGATCAGACATATTTTTGAAGTGCCTCCAAACTATTAAAAATATACTGAGGCAGATGAAACCTTAGGCATAATCTTAAGACACCAATTGCCTACTCAGGAATGGTGGACGGGCATGATACAAACACTGCTATGAAGAAACAGGTTGTTCACCATATTTTTGTACTTCTGTCACAAGTCTGCATTTTCAGAAAATTGATATATTCGCTCTGATTGGGAAAGCAATTGAAAGGGCCAACTCAGCAATCAAGTTTGACCACTAAAGTAGATGCCTACAGATGCAGATGACGGGGCTGAGATAGCCGCATCATGACAAAGCAGTAAAGAGCGTATTACTTAGAATCAATACGAAGCGCCCAACCGACCCAGTTGCCTCCAAAAGTCAAAGAATTTCTGACAGAGCTGAAAAGTCATTCATTGTCCATTTAAAGTAGAAATAACTATTGTATGTGCTATTTTTGAAAGTTGGTAAAGACAGTTATTGAGCAAATGACTCATCGTTAAGATATTTTGTAAAACGATTGTATATATATCCCCACGCATAAACTTATTGGGGTTGTTGATTTTTCTTCTGGAGAAGCTATGCTGTAATTTCAGACTTTTAATATAGGAAGCTAATGGAATTTCTGAAGTTCTGAGTTGTTTGAAGCGTTGTGGTGTGCTTGCTTGCTGCTACAGGATTCCTACGCTATTTCATGTCACAATAAGTTTTCTGAACCATCTTATTCTGTATTTCGTTCTTCCATAGTCCACTTATGCTACTTGTTTCACGGTTTAGCAGTACAGAAAAAGAATAGTACAGGATTTGTTCATTGAACACCCTAGACTCAATCTATGCTGCTATGAATGTTTTCTTCAGAATTAGTTATGAATGTGTAATTCTTAATTGCTCACCTTCATACTAAATCTTACATAGTAAATACTGTTCAGGAATTCTAATCTGCTCCTGAGTGATATTTCCTTTCTCCACATCACCAGCTTAGTGAAAGATTCTTAGTTGCCTCTCGCTGGCTGGAAATAGTCCATATTCCACAATTTGAAGTTTGTTTCATGAGTAGCCATATGGCCCTGCAGTTCCATCACTCTCACTCAATTCCTCAAACAACACATAATCACAGACTCCATTGCCCAATGGACTGAAGATCCTAAATATCACATCTCAGCTGCTAGAAGACATCATTCAACCAAAACTTTAAACAAAATTCAGTACATCATAACTAGCCTAAATATTACTTAAACGAAGCTAAATCCTAAAGAGAGAGCCCTCTCTGATTGCAGGTAGGCTAGGACCTATGATCCAAAGATTGGTCTGTGGTTACCTCGGCCGTATTCCCTTAGGAGTCAAAGGGAACAACCTGAGTGATAACATAACTGGTGACTCCACTGGGGAGGAACTAATGTTTCAACTGCTGTCTGCTCTAGATAGTGGTTCCAAAATTTAAGCAATCCCTTGACCATTCTAAAAATATTCTCAAAAATACCAAAAACAAGCTCAGAAGCTGGCTCCTAAAAAGAGAACTAGGCATACCAGGTCAAATCCTGACCCAAATCCTCCACCTGTTTTCGATAACCCTAATTTGATTCCCAAGACTCTTAGGAACCAAAAGGAACCAGAAGAATCTGCTGAGTCCAGCCCTGAGGCAGTTCAGCAAAGTTACATCCCAACCCCTGCTAAACCATCAGTTCACCTTCATATAACCCATTCTTCCCCCTCTTCCTCATCCACTTCCCAAAACATACTGTCCACACCCCCACCCAATACACAAACTGCTATTGTTGTTCCTGTTGTTCCAGTTGTTCCCCTTCTACCTGTTGTCCCACTTATCCCTCCAAATATGGCTAATCGTTATGCTCCCCTTCAGTTACCTGGTAATCCGGGGGCTATGCCTCAAGACTACCAAAGTAAGATCACTTATTTTGATGGAACCAGTACATACACTGCCTTACAGCATACCAAGAAAATGCAAGATTACTTTGAAAACTATGAGATAGATGATGATGATGTGAGAATGAAAATTTTTGTACAAAGTTTAACAGGTGAAGTAAGGACCTGGTTCAGAGCACTTTCTGCAAATTCTATACCTAACTCAGGCGCTCTTTATCAATCCTTCCTAAACAGATGGGAAAAGAAAAAGGACCCTCTACACATCTTATCTGAGTATGACTCCATAAGGAGAGGCCCTCAAGAAACTGTACTATATTATTGCACCAGATTCAACACAGTTTATGATGCCATTCCTCAAAATCTTAGGCCTCCACCTGATTTGGCATTAATTAAATTCTCTAATGGGTTTGATGCTGGTATGGCATATCAACTAAGGGAAATAGCCCCTGCAACTTTGGCAGACATGTAAAACATAGCTGTCAGCGTAGAGGCAAATCTGATTGCTAAAAGAAACCGGGCAAGAACTGAAAGAAGAAACACTTTTAAGGAAGAACCCTCATCATTTGAGAAAAAGCTAGATGCAATCATAAAAGGTATGGATAGACTTGGGGACAAGGTGGAAACCATAGAAAGAAAATCATCATGGGAAGGTCAACCGAGCAATATTAGAAACCCAAACTTTAGGAAGAATCTAAATCCTAATGTTGGAAGGACTGATCCTGACCAGCATGTCAGACCTCCTTTCCAAGAAAATTATGCAGAGGCTTCAACATCTAGTGAACCTAATGAGGACCCTCACATCAACCTAATGGGTTTGGACAGTGAACATCAAGTCTTCTTAACACAAGAAGATCAAGAGGTTTATAATGACAATCAATTTCACACTAAATCAGGAGAATCATTTGATTTCAGAGAAGGTTATGATGCAGTTGTTTATGAGGTACACAAACAGTATAAACTAAGGACTAGAATGATAGATGTACCTGAACCTCTTAAACCAAAGGACAATAAGCAGCCAAAAAAGACCAATGATAAGACTGCTCTCCCACAATCAGCTGGCAACTCAAACCCACTCACAACAGAAGTCACTATAGAGGATATCTCAGAACAACAGACCTCTGAAAACCAGCCAGCCCCACTCCATCCAGCAAAAATAAAGTCAGATAACACCCCTGGAAATAAACATGGTACCAATTTTACTCAAAATCATACCAACCATGAACAAAGGATCATTGATAACCCAGCTGAAAAAGAAAAACCTGTTGCACTTAATGCCAAGATGCAAATTGAAAAGCCCTTTAACTTGGAAACAGAAATAAGTAAGCTGAAGATATCAGTTCCTCTTTCGGAATTAGCCAAACATGAAGTATACAGACA
This sequence comes from Pinus tabuliformis, assembly GCA_031772625.1. NCBI lineage: Eukaryota > Viridiplantae > Streptophyta > Pinopsida > Pinales > Pinaceae > Pinus > Pinus tabuliformis. The sequence goes on from CM062819.1 coordinate 915,386,591, forward strand.
ACAGATTAACAAGTCACTCCAAGTATCAGATAATAAAGATGCTGTGAATGTCTTAGATGACCAACCAGAGTTGCTGTTCGGCCCTGAGGTTAATGGAAAAACAGAAAATGGAGGGGTTCCACCCTTTTATGTCAGTTTGAACATTCATGATAAGGTTCTACACAATGCAATGTTTGATTCTGGGGCCTCACACAACTTAATGCCCAAATCCGTAATGGAAAAACTGCACTTAGACATCACAAGACCTTATAAAGATCTATTCTCATTTGATTCAAGCCAAGTCAGGTGCTTAGGATTGATTAAAGATTTATGTGTCTCTCTAGTCCAATACCCAACCAAAACAATCTTGATGGATGTAGTGGTAGCTGACATACCTCCTAAGTATGTTATGCTCTTGTCCAGATCCTTGGGGGCCAAACTCCAAGGATCTTTACAATTGGATATGTCCTATGCAACCATTTCAGTCTTTCGGCAGCCAAAGAGATTATACCGTGAAACATTGATGAAATATGTGGTAAGTAGTCAAGAGAAACCCCAAAACTTCCCAATCTATTCAATACACTCTGACATGGATTCATTTATTCTCTACAATGCTGACATCTGCAGCAAGGCTTATTCTGAACTATTAATAGCAGCAGAGGCAGGGAAGTTAAATGAACAATGTGCCCCCCAAGACCAAAGGACTGTAGGCATAACTGAGGTAACAACAGAACACAATGTATCAACCAATTTGCAGGAAACAAATATGCCCATGATCCAACTCACTAAAAATCTCAATCCAAGTCTTGATCATGAAACCTTATGGTGCTTAGAATTTGATGGCTCTGTAAACAAGTTAGGAGCTGGGGCAGGAGTCTGGATCCATAATATGCATAATGACCAGGCTGAGGGTCATGCACACAGGTTAAACTTCCGATGTACAAACAATATGGCTGAGTATGAGGCTCTTTTGTTAGGCCTCAAACTCATAAAAAATTTGGGTGCAGCCAAAGTTTCAATCTTAGGGGATTCAGATCTAATCATACAACAAATCAAAGGAAACTTTACCACAAATGATCTAAGGTTGAGAGCATATAAGGCAGCAGCTATTCAGGTACTTGATACCTTCTCACAATCACAGTTGACTAAAATTTCCAGAGAACTCAATCTACGTGCTCACAGCTTGGCAACCTTTGCCAGCACTTGTAAGTTGCCTTTCAAACCCAATCATACTTTTACTACTGAAATCAAACACAGACCTGCAGTTCCAGACAACATAAAAAACTGGCAAGTCTTTGAGAGTGACACTCAGATAAATAATTTCCTCACTCTAAAAGAGGAATTCTCTGGCATTAACATTGACTCAATCACTGGAGATGATCAACAACAAGCACACACAAATACACAGAAAATATCAGCTGAAACAGTTAATCTCGTTTTGCACGCTACCACCTTCAATAACGAAAGTATACAAAAGTTTAGGCAAATAGATGAAGATGAATTGCCTGAAACAGAAGCAGAGGTAATTGAGCTAAAAGATAATTTTCTGCCCACAGGTTTAACCCCTTTAGAGGACTTGTTTGATTCAAATGATATCTCAAGAAAACCAAAAATGCAACCATTAAATGCTGAAATTGAAGATTGTAACATTGGGACTACAGAAAATCCCAAAATGATAAAGTTATCCAAAGCATTACCACCTGAGCAGAAACTGAAATACATTGAGTTATTTAAAGAGTTCCAAGATGTCTTTGCCTGGAGCTATGAGGACCTCAAATCATATGATACCTCAGTCATCCAGCACACTATACCTTTAAAAGAAAACCAAAAGCCTTTTAAACAAAAACTTAGAAGAGTGAACCCGGTGCTCCTTCCTCTCATTGAAAAAGAGGTGAAACGTATGTATCAAGCAGGAATCATTGCTCCAATCAGATTCTCAGAATGGATTTCAAACCTAGTGCCTACTAGGAAAAAGACAGGAGAAATCAGACTGTGTGTTGACCTAAGAAATTTAAACAAAGTCTCTCTCAAAGACCATTACCCCTTACCAAAAATGGATCATATCCTGCAAAGGGTAGTGGGAGCCTCTAGGATCTCATTATTAGATGGTTTCTCAGGATTCAATCAGATTCTAGTACACCCAGATGACCAAGACAAAACTGCCTTCACAACACCTTGGGGAACTTTTAAATATGTCAAAATGCCTTTTGGGCTTAAGAATGCAGGGGCAACCTTCCAAAGAGCAATGGATATAGCCTTTGCCAAAGAAATCCATGACTTTCTAGTGGTCTACCTGGATGATCTAACTGCCTTCTCAAAATCAGACCAAGAACATTTGGAACACTTGAGGCAAGTTTTCACAATTTGCAGAAAATATGGCATATCTTTAAATCCAAAGAAATCACTATTTGGGCTAGAGGAAGGTAAACTCTTAGGACATATAATCTCAAAATATGGTATTAGGATCAATCCAGACAGAATTCAAGCCATCCTACAAGTACCACATCCAAGAAACATCAAGGAACTACAAAGCTTTCTAGGAAAAATCAACTTCTTGAGAAGGTTCATTCCAAATTTGGCTGAGTTCACAAGACTGTTAAAAAACATGCTAAAAAAGGACTCCAAGGTCAAATGGACCATGGAAGCTAGACAAACCTTTGTGGACATTAAAAGAGCATTGACAAACACACCAGTCCTAACAAGCCCTAGATTTGATAGAGATTTCATCATTTTTTCTTTTGCTTCTCAGCATACAATTGCTGCTGTTCTGTTACAAAAAGATGACCAAGGCTGTGAAAAACCTATTGCATTCTTTAGCAGAGCTCTTAGGGATGCCCCCTTGAAATATCAGATTATGGAAAAACAAGCCTATGCACTAGTAAAAGCAATCAAGGACTTTAGAATCTATATCCTGTACTCCCACATCATTTCCTATGTCCCAAATGCAGTAGTGAAGGACATTTTGACCCAAGAAGGAATTGAAGGTAGGAGGGGCAAATGGATTGCCAAAATCTTAGAATATGACATGGAAATCAAGCCTACCAAACTGATAAAAGGACAGGGTCTAGCCAAGTTGATGGCTGAAACCAATTTCCAAGCCCTTGACATTAATGAACTGGACAATGAACAGGAGATGGCGACTCCACAGATCAACCAAGCCTTTATGCAATCCCCCTGGTATACTGATATATGTTTTGTATTGTTAAACCTGCAAGCTCCTCCAGGGTTTTCCAGAACTAAGAAAAGGTTCTTGAAAATGAAAGCATCAAAATTTTGTATTATTGACAGTGTTTTGTTTTGGAGAAATCATGAAGGAATCCTACTTAATTGCTTAACATTGGATGAAACTGACAACGTCCTCAAATAATTTCATGCAGGTGACTGTGGAGGACACTTATACTGGAAATCCACAGCTGATAAAATCCTAAGGGCTGGTTTTTAGTGGCCCTCCTTGTTTACTGATGTAAGAAAATTTGTAATGTCTTGTCACAAATGTCAAATCTTTGAAGGGAAGAGGAAGATGTTGCCTTTACCACTCAAACCTGTTTCAACTGAAAGACCATTCCAGCAATGGGGTTAAGACTTTATTGGTGAAATTCACCCCCCATCCTCTGGCCAGCACAGGTGGATTCTAACTGCTACAGATTATTTCACCAAATGGATAGAAGCTGTCCCTTGTAGGTAGGCCAATGACTCCATTATCATACAATTTCTAGAGACCAACATCTTGTCCAGGTTTGGTTGTCCTGACAAAATTATCACAGACAATGCTGTCGCTTTCAAGTCCAAAAAGATGATCAACTTTTGCCACAAATATCATATGACCTTAGGTCATTCCACAACTTATTATCCTCAAGGCAATGGCCTAGCTGAGTCTTCCAATAAAAGCCTAATCAACATCATCAAAAAAGTTTTGGAGGAAAACAAAAAGAATTGGCATAAAAAGTTAGTGAATGCTCTATGGGAAGATAGAATAACCACCAAAAGATCCATTGGTACAAGCCCATATGAACTGGTTTATGGAATGGAAGCAAGGTTTCCTTCATCTTTAGGTGTTCCTGTAATCAAGTTACTGCAAGAGATACAAGCTGAGCCAAATGACATTCAGAGAAGGATCAATCAGACAATTCACCTACAGCAAACAAGGGAGGAAGTCTATGAAAGAACCCAAGTACTGCAATAAAAGCTCAAAAGAATATTTGACAAAAGAACCAAAGCTGAAGACTTCTCTATAGGAAACAAAGTGCTGAGATGGGATTCCAGGAGGGAGGACACAGGAAAACATGGGAAATTTGACTTCTTATGGAAGGGACCTTATGTAATTTATGTTGTACAAGGTAATAACACTTATTTTCTAAAAAGCTTGGATGGCTCAAACACTGAGGAAGGCCCAGTCAATGGGAGGATGCTTAAGCATTACTTTGATCCCCTCTGATCAAGCACTACTCAATTGTACATTGTACATAAATTTATATTTTCAGTATGTTTATTTTCAGCGGATAGATAGAGCTCCAAATGAAGCAGATTTAGAGAGAAACTAAGGTGCAGCAGTATTTTGATGAATATTATTCACCTTATCATGGGAAAATAAGAGAAGGTACTTGCAAACTATCTGGGAGATGAGAAACAATCAGAGAAGCAAGGCAAAAACATGGCTGTAATTTTACAACAGATCAGCTTAATGAGAATTGCAAGCAAGTTTCATGGATTCAGATGTTCAGTCTTGAACAAAAGGAAAGGTTAAACTACAGAAGGGTGGAAAAGAGAAGGCAATCTGACCTGCTAATCTTGAATTTTCATTTGGAAAATTCATCCCCAAGTGGAGCCACTGTTAGCCTCCTATACCAATAGGTTTTCATATTTCATGATTGACAGTGGAAATGCTAAAAATGATCATCTTTGATGAAACGAAGGTTCCATTTTTGGTGAACAAAGCAAAAGGTTAAAAAATGTAAAGAGGGTATGCCTTAAAAGAATAATCAAAAGGCAAGAAAATGAAATGGTCAAAAGAAAAAAGAATTGAAATGAACCCCAAAGAAAGACCAGGAAAGTGGCCAATCAAAATGCCACTGCTATCTTGATGAATGGCTCAACAGTTCAAGCTAGGCCATGCCATGTTTTAAATTTCTTGTTTTAGAGTAGGTAATGAGTACATGTTCAAACAATTCAAGCTTGACAGATGACTAGCTGGATAGAGAAAGAAAGGATCCCACTAGCTTAATCTGGGCCCTTGGAAGATATAAGGGTAGATCTAGATAGGAGGGCAGCAAAAGGAAAAGAGCATATGAGGGTTTGCAAGTCTAAGTGCACCCTCCCTGAAGTAACAAAAAATGTTAGGTTCTAAGTTGGGTAGGTAGCCAGAAGTTGCAAAATCTTGATCCTATTCAGTTTGGCCTTGATCAAGAAGGCATATGTTAGCAGTTGCAAAGGTATCTATGCAGCATTTTGAAGGCAAAATATAGAAGCATGTCTAACTCCCCCTGTTTTCCCCCAAAGACTCTCTTTCTAACATCCCATGGAGGACTTCAGGATTTTCTTAAACAATCCTCCTTGTATTTCTTCCTGGAAATTTCATGATAAGTTTTCACTTTCTTCTCCTAAAAGAAGCCACATTTCTTGTGTAAAATCATTCCCCATCAACTCCTCAAAATCTAAGTTTAAATCACTAAACTTAGTTCTCTATTCCTGACTTTCAATCTTACATATCCCCAATTCACATTGACTTCTAACTTTATTATCGAAATCCCTATGTTCCCATTTTTTCCCTACTACTATATCACTATTGTGAAAAAAGCCCACAAAATATGTAAATACCCCCCCCTCGGCATTATAGCCATATGTTCAATATTTGGAGAATCATGCAGAATCAAAAGTTTTGTTGTATTTGATTCATTTAAAGTCAGGGATTGAATTAACATTTGGTTAGTTTAATAACCTAACCCTACCCTTATCCCCTTTACAAACCCATCACAGTGCATTACCCGCGCCATTTGTATAAAACCTTGTTAAAAACCCACTTTTTCCGCTTTTCCAAAGTTTATGTTTCGGCACGCTCACCGCAAAAAACAAGAAAAAAAAGTATTATTAAAATCCCCGCCGGGACCCGCCGTATCCACCCATCACCTCCGCAGTGTTGTGGGGAAAAATGCCTATGCAGGACGATCCTATCCACCTATGGTGTGATAGTGCCTTAGCAACAAACAGAGACAACTATTCTAGTATTCTTCCTTTATGAATTAAGAATGAAGAGAGATAGATGGACTAACCGGTGTCTTCCGTTTGTCCCTCGATCCAGTTTCTCTTCTCTTTGAGAGTTCCCAGCTACTTGCCTTCTCGCTCGCCCAGCTTCAATAGGTTTCTGCAAGATCACAAGAAGAGAACACTACACAAAGACATAGATTCATATTCATAACTAGTTCAGGATTAGAAATAAACTAAACATACTAATGCAACCATACATCAAAGATGCACCAGTATATAGGAGAAACCAAGATAGCTTTATTGATGAATAACAAGGTTCAGGAAGAGATACAACCCAGAGGGCTCCAATCCAGCATCTCCTTCCCAGCAAATGAAATTCCTATCTTCACCTTCCCTCAAAGCATTAAGCACCCAATAATTCCAGTCTCAAACCAACAACAATTCTTTGCAATAACAAAATTCCAGCCCCCAACCTCCGGATCTCTGGGATGAGAGATCTATATATAGATATTTGTAGAAGTGTGAGTCAACTCTGGGTTTTTGATTAGTGTCTTCTCTCTGATAGTTCTTGATCCCACTTGGAGATCTCATTGATCTCTTACTCATCCTTGGGCGATTTTGAGAGGCAAGTGTCCCATGAGAAGTTTCTAGAAGATTCCATGATCATCCAGCTCGCAAACTGTCTCCGCCACTTGTCTTTTTCTAATCAGCACACCCTCACAGTGTATTTAGGTGCACTGAAATGCAATTCCCGTGAAGGCTACCTGCGCTGAATGTCAAAACCTCTGTGTTAGGGGTGCGCTGATCCAGTTTTGACCAATTTTGAGTAGTTTCTGGTGGAGAACTTCTGGGAGAAGCTGTAATTTGTTGACCTTGTTCCTTTAGGAGTAGGAACAACACTTTTAGGGACTTTGGATCTCTTGGTTTATGGACATTTCATGCTTAGAGCTGTAAGGCACAAAAATGTCTATAACACGCAGCCCGTCGACTGTCGGATCCGGGCCCTCCCATCCGACAGCCCACAGCAATATTGGACCACCGCAGATGCCTGAACATTAGCGCCTGAAATCTGTCAGAGGGTGACGTCAGGGCTCGGATGCGTGTCACTCCTGGGTTGTGTCGGACGGCCTCCTGCCAAAACCACACCCGTACCATGAGCGGTCAGATATTACTGCTTACCGCCCTCCTATTTCCGCCATACGTCACCCTCACGTCATTGCCACCTCAGCATCACACCACCGCCCCATCCGCCATTGCTCCAAGCTGTCCGCCATGTCACCTGTCCACGTAGAGCCACTCACTGGCCGCCACGTCATCACTCCGTACCCGACCCCACCTATGACGTCATGCTGACGTCATCCAACAAAAGGCGCCAAAGGCCGAATTTCCCTATTTTGCCCGAAAAAGTCATTTTTTCGCGTTATTTACAAAAATACTCACTGTACTCCTGCATGAGCGACTACGTTGTTTGTCCACCAACTCTGAAGACTGCTCCCTTGCTGCTGGCGCCGTGAATTCACCTGCATATCAACACCATTGTCCGATTGCACCCAGGTATTTATCAGTTTCCCTCTGCGCGCCTTGGTTTTTGCATAATTCACCGAAGCAAATAAGAAAAGAGGGAAAACGCAGGAATTGCTAGGAACCTTCAGTAACTGAGCTTCATTTCCCACTGTAAGCCCAAATTCACCTACAGAGGTTCCACATTGTGCCAAATTACCACAAATTCACAGCTTGTTTGCGCATTCGCAAATCTAAACCTCTGCTAGACAAATCCACCGGGAAAACAACTCTCAAATCCCAGCATTTTCTCATTGAATCTCTCCCAGGAGCATTTCAACTCAGTTTCTCCCCTATTTACCTTGTCCTCTCTGCAAATTGCCCCCCTCATTGGAAATTCACTGCTCTATATTGCTGTGCCCAGAAAATCAAGTTTAAACACAACTTCAAGTATCAGTTAACCATGGAGACCCCTGTGGCATTAAACATTGCCCCATTAAATGCCCCACAAAAGAACCTGGAATGGTTAGCCCTTGCTGACAGAGATTATCAGATGAGAGTAACTGTAGAGAGGGGAATCACATACCACATAGAAATGGTTTGTGAGTTGAGAAAGAAGCACAGAGATGGTACAGACCTCCTGGGAATTTGGAAATCCAATTTGCCAATTTACTATCTCCCTCAGGTCAATGAATTGCCTGACTTGATTCACCAATGCTCCACAAACTATGACCCCAATCAAAGAGCTGTTCTGAGTCCTTCAGGCTCTGTCTTGTTCCATATTACTCCTGAGCCCATCAACCAAATGCTGCAGTTCCGACCTACAAGGCCACTGGTTCCTCTTACTATGCAGCTTTTACTAGAGCAAGGTGCCAATCTCTCCAACGCACAAATTACAAGAATTGGCCAATTATTTATGTGCCGAGAGTACCAGCCCCAACAACCTCCCCCTTATCTGCATGACTGGTTCAATGACATAGGGAGACTGCTAGTAGACATCATATCCTCCATCCTAGGTTTCAAGACCAGTGAGTTTGTGGATGAGACAACACTGGTAGTGTTGTCTATTTTTACCCTAGGACAGCCCCCTGCTATCCAGTATGACTATGCTGCATTTATAGCCAACAAAATTCATGAACAGTTCATGAACTTGGAAAGAGAGAGGGTATTCAAGTACATTTCCTTCATATATCATCTGCTATTATACAATCATCCTGATGCCTTTCCTCTTTTCCTCAAGAAACTAGATGCAAATGGAAACCGAAGATATGTAATGTTCTAGACATCAGTCTGCCATCATATTCATTATTCACCATACAACTACTGTGAGCTTATTGACCTATTCATTCATCCAGCCTTGTCACTACTGCAGAGTTCCCCTCCTCCTAGACTCACTGATGATATGCAGAAAATCCTCCAGCTGTCCAAGAACTATAGCATTCGGGATTGGTACTTTTACCAAGACCACACAGTGATCAGAATATATGGCTGTGAGTTAGCACCATACAGGCTACCAAAGTATGTTCCCATGAGACTCTTTGCACTAGAATACTTCAGGCAGTTCGGTAATGAAGATATGATTCACTTCCATAGCAAAAACAAGAAGGCACAGCTGAAAATTAAGCATCAATTGGGTCCATTCATCTTTAACAAGAGGGAAGAAGCTTGGGATGAGGCAGACCAAATGCTAAAAGCCCTCCAGCTCAAGACAAGCTTCTATTGGGCACCCTATGACCTTAACCATTTCATAAGCCTCAGAAGAATCAAGCATAGGCTTGCTACATATGACCACATTAGCATTCCAAAAGTTGAAAAATATGCTAACCAATTAGAGTGGAAAGAAGGCACATTAGTGCAAGATTATACTGAAGAAGAAATAGCAGAGAAAGCCATTAAAACTTTAGAAAAGGCAGTTGACTTGGAATATTTTGGACAGGTTTGGTCTTCAGGCTCTCGGCATCTTGGAGAAGCTGCTTCTTCATCCACCGTTCCCCAGCAGCCTGCCAAAACAACTGACCCAGCAACAGACATGTCTAAAGGCAAAACAATGCAGCAAGAAGTGTCACCTCCAAATGTGCAACAGCAAGCAGAGCAGCAGGAAGGTACAGCTGAGGCACCTGCCTCCACAGAACATCAAACACATGAGCAAATCCCTCCAAGGTAGGAGGTAATAGTTGAATCCTCAGTTTTACAAACACCTGCTAATGAGGAAAGAACAAGGAAAAGGGATAGGCAAGAGGACACTCCTCTTACTACCTCTACGGACCAGCAAGGAGAAAAAAGACAGAGGTTAAACCCTTTTTTAGAGGAGGAAGTACCAGAGAGACCAATTGATAATATGCCCCCTACTAGCATTGAAACATCGGCCAGTTCCTTACAGCAAGGACACGAAATGCCACATGGGACAGAGGTGAGCTCTTCAAGGCAGCGATCTAAGGCGGACTCTAGCATCAAGGAACAGTTCATAGATATCAAGAAAAGGAATGAGCCCCTCAAACACCAAATCTACAACCAACTTTTGAAGATGGCGCCAACTAATCAGCAGAGATTAATGTCTGCTTATGACATTCAAGAACAAAAAATGACTCTTAGTAATTTCAGGCCTACCATGCAACAACCTCAAACAGTTGCCGATTATATCAGAACTAATCTGGAAATTTTTTCCAAAGACATCCACCCCTTGGATCAGATTGAGCTACACAGGCAAACCGGGGAAATGATATATTCCACATTAGCTGATAAGACCTTATTGACATAGCAATTACAAAAATCTTTACACAATACTACTGCTAAATTGGAATTGGAGAAGGCATCATCTCAAGCCAAGGACAACAAAATCAAGTCCTTGGAAGAGATCATTATAGAATTGGGTCATGATCCAAAGGACCCCAAGGGTGTGCAGGCACTGTTAAAGAAAAGAGATGAAGACATAGCAGCTATGAGAAAGCATATCAAGCTTCCAGCTACCCTTCACCCTCAAACTGGAGAGGTGGCAGAGCAAAAGAAGGATCAGGATGTAGTTGCTTTACTCCTGAGTTTATACAAAAGATTGATGGAAACAGAGAGTGCACTAGAGGTGGCACTAAAATCAAGACAAGGTGAGGAACCAATACAGCCAGCACAAACATCTGCATCCACTGAAGGTGTGCCACTTTCTACTACTACAGCAGGTCCTCCCACAGGACAAACATCAGAGGCAGGTCCTTCAACATCAGCACCAGCTGCAGGAGTATCAACGCCAGTAACAGCACCAGATCAGGGACCCAGCCTAAGCATGGAGAACATGATGAAGGAGCTGGAAGCTTTAGAAGCACAGATGGCTGAACTGCAAGATACCAAGGATAAACTGGCTGCCATTGAAGAAAAGTATGATAAATCCAAGCAAAGTGTAGCTGAAAAAACAAGAGAGGTAAGGGCTCTTGAGAAGAAAATAAAGGAACTGGAGAAAGAGCTCTCTCTTGATAAAGTTGTAGTTGAAATTAAGAAGATCCTGTGGGCCAATATTGGTCAATCTATAACAGATCAGTGGCAATATATTGAAACTATCCATGAACATATGGATCTCATAGGCAGGGCCCAAAAAGAAAGTCAAAGAGCAAGGGCATCTCTAGGAAATATGCCTGAAATAGCCAATAGGATGATCAATGTCCTTAACAATCGCACTGGCCCTCAGCTGGCAGCAATGGGTATCACTAATAGAACTGATACCATTTTACTAGTCAAGAGGGTGCTCACTTTGAGAAATCATGTACAAACATTGGATAGAAGGTGTCAAGAAATGCAGACAGAGGTGAACAAATTCATTGAGAAAATTACAGCATTACATAACAGAGGCCTTCCCAGCTTAGTAACCAGTGCAAGAAGGTTACTATCTCATGAAAACTATGCCAAGAGGGTAAATACATATGCCACAAATCAGATCACTACAGCAGAAAGTGCCCCAGAGGAAACAGGGCCTCCATCTGGGCAGAGTCTCTATGACAAACTAGAGAATTTGTTTTTTATTGTGAATGATATCATACATCTTTCTGAAGTGCCTCCAAACTATTACAAATATACTGAGGCAGATGAAACCTTAGGCATAATCTTAAGACACCAATTGCCTACTCAGGAATGGTGGACGGGCATGATACAAACACTGCTATGAAGAAACAGGTTGTTCACCACATTTTTGTACTTCTGTCACAAGTCAGCATTTTCAGAAAATTGATATATTTGCTCTGACTGGGAAAGCAATTGAAAGGGCCAACTCAGCAATCAAGTTTGACCACCAAAGCAGATGCCTACGGATGCAGATGACGGGGCTGAGATAGCCGCATCACAACAAAGCAGTAAAGAGCGTATTACTTAGAATCAATACGAAGCACCCAACCAACCCAGTTGCCTCCAAAAGTCAAAGAATTTCTGACAGAGCTGCAAAGTCATTCATTGTCCATTTAAAGTAGCAATAACTATTGTATGTGCTATTTTTGAAAGTTGGTAAAGACAGTTATCGAGAAAATGACTCATCGTTAAGATATTTTGTAAAACGATTGTATATATATCCCCACGCATAAACTTATTGGGGTTGTTGATTTTTCTTCTGGAGAAGCTATGCTGTAATTTCAGACTTTTAATACAGGAAGCTAATGGAATTTCTGAAGTTCTGAGTTGTTTGAAGTGTTGTGGTGTGCTTGCTTGCTGCTACAGGATTCCTACGCTATTTCATGTCACAATAATTTTTCTGAACCATCTTATTCTGTATTTCGTTCTTCCATAGTCCACTTATGCTACTTGTTTCACGGTTTAGCAGTACAGAAAAATAATAGTACAGGATTTGTTCAATGAACACCCTAGACTCAATCTATGCTGCTATGAATGTTTTCTTCAGAATTAGTTATGAATGTGTAAATCTTAATTGCTCACCTTCATACTAAATCTTACATAGTAAATACTGTTCAGAAATTCTAATCTGCTCCTGAGTGATATTTCCTTTCTCCACATCACCAGCTTAGTGAAATATTCTTAGTTGCCTCTTGCTGGCTGGAAATAGTCCATATTCCACAATTTGAAGTTTGTTTCATGAGTAGCCATATGGCCCTGCAGTTCCATCACTCTCACTCAATTCCTCAAACAACACATAATCACAGACTCCATTGCCCAATGGACTGAAGATCTTGAATATCACATCTCAGCTGCTAGAAGACATCATTCAACCAAAACTTTAAACAAAATTCAGTACATCATAACTAGCCTAAATATTACTTAAACGAAGCTAAATCCTAAAGAGAGAGCCCTCTCTGATTGCAGGTAGGCTAGGACCTATGATCCAAAGATTGGTCTGTGGTTACCTCGGCCGTATTCCCTTAGGAGTCAAAGGGAACAAACTGAGTGATAACAGTTCTAACACACACGTGTTGAGGTGAGTGTACAACTTGGAAACCTGTGATATCACGGAGTTAAGAAGGGAACACACGAGCAAGGATGCATGACAACATGGAAGACAAGTTAGCTAGCAATCCAAAGTGATGGTAAAACCAACAACACATTTCAGAAAGATTCATACATACATACATAGAAATAGTTATACATGCATGCATAAGTAAACAAGTACATATATCATTTAGAGTAAAAAGATAGCTAAAATACAATACAACATATGCATGAAACATGATGACTCTTGGTATATTAAGAAGTGTAAGCTCCAGTCATATAATACATCCATGTCCAACCACTAGTTCTGACAACAGAACGTTCTAGCCACAACTACCTGCTCCCCCAAAGAAACGTATTAGCTTTGCACAGTGGAGAAGCCAAGGCTTTTTATAATATTGTCCAAGCTCTCTCTTAGATAGTCTTACCGTAAGCTTGGTTGACCAAAATACTTTACAATGAGTTATGAGGGACTATTTATATCAAAGGGTGGGGTGACCTTTGACATTCCCCTTTATGACACTTCATCTACCCTCATGACTCTTCATCTACTTTATGACTATTACATCCAACTATCGACACTTGAACTTACACTTGAAAAGATGTTACATTACAATGCACATGTACCCATGTGAGACAAAAATGGCTTAAGCAAGCCATGCAAGACATCACTATGACTCAAACAACCATGGGAAGTCCAACTCTTCAACATCCTCTCAATGATCAAAAGTAGTGTACTTATGTCAAGATCGGTAGTCCATGATGGTGTTTGTGTACTCCAAGGTGACATCTTTCTGGAATCTGACTCTTGCCTCCATAGAATTCGGGTACACTACTCGGGTTCCTCTGTCCAACTCATCTGAAATCATGTGCATGGTGTCTCCACTAATTGTCAAGACTAGGTTGGTGGCTATGTGCATCAACTCTTCAAAGTACAAGTCAAGATCTAGTGAGACCTGTACCTTTGTCTTCTCCTAGGTGAGAGTCCCAATAGATGGGATCACATGTGCATGCACCGCAACATCCATACTCTTGAATACACATGCATGAGAAGCCTGTAGACTAGTGATGAGCTGCAGGAGCTCTTCATAGTTCTGAATCTGACTCCAAATGCGTGCCTTCAGCTCGACTGCTCTGGGCTTCATCATCTTAGACAAGTGAATCAGGGCTCCCTTGTATCTCATCATCCACGTTTGCAATATAATCAACAACATCATGCACGTTCTAAAAGATATGTGCTCTTGTAGCACATCATAGCTACCATCCATTGATATGGACGACTGGCTTATGCATAGTACCAAACTTGGAATACAATGCCTGCATAACTGTGTCAAGGGACAATACTTCATCTAGTATTTCCTTCTTCAGTTCTTCACAAGCAGACGTTGTCACCAACTCCCCTACTTTCTTGGTCATTTGTAGCTCCTTAGCCATTCGCTCATTCTCAACTATCAAAAAGAAAACACTTGAGGTAGTGGCTTCGAGATATGCTCTAGTGGCATTGGACAAGGATGTTGGATGTTTGCGCACATTAGACATGATCACTCGTTCCTCATATTGTGTAGGAGATGTATGATCTTCCGGAGTTGACACTTTGGGCGATTGCACAACTCTATGTTGAGACTCATCAAATGAGATGTTGTGCATCTTTCCTTCCAGTTGATCTCCAAGGATCTCAGTGTCTCCTTGGTAACTTGGGACTTGCTCATTTTCTAGATGCAATGAAGCTGGTGGGTCAACCTCTTGGTCATGAGGCATGAGGTCGATGTCCTTCTCTAACTCTTGCTACTCCATGTCCATATCCATATGTTCAAGCACTCACTCTATATCTCGAGAAAGGTCCTCCTCATGCAATGGTTCACCCTGTTTTCCTGATGCCAACTATTCTGATGAGTCCACTACCTATATGGGCATTGTTTCATTCTTTTTCACATGTTGTACCTCCTACTATATGTGTTGTTGTTGTGCTTCTCTCTCCTGTTTGTGTAGCTCTTGTTCCTTTCATAGTTTCTCCTTTAACTCATGCAACTCCTTCTCTATTTCCTCCATTCTCAGTTTCTCTCTCTTCGTTTGAGCATTTCACTTGTAACATTGTTGCCTCTTTGCCTTTATGGCCATAGCTACTTTCTCAATAAGTGGATATGCTCAGAACTTGTAGCATTTCTCTTCCTCCATGTGATTTACAATCTTCATCTTGCCCTTGTTGCACACTAGTATGTTAGCCTCTACTCTTGCTGCTACTTCTGGTGCTCTCTAGGATGCTGCTTCATGTTGCTTCACTAACCATTCCATAGCGAAGCTAACCATTTCATTGAGTTTGGAGGAGTTGTAACCATATCTCCATGGGTCCTCCTCTGCCCAATTAAATGCCTTGTGGATCTGATTGAATTGTACTCTCATGCAGTGATCTTTCACAAGATAGTGTAGATCATATGGATTGTAACTTTGGAGGTCAAATGGATACTTCCTTATCTACTCTACTTTGACATCCACATGCCTGAATATTACGATCTCATATAACCCAATGCGTAGTGGAAGAGCAGACGAAGGTGCCTTCCTCTTCTCGTGCAACCTAGCTATCAATCCTCCCCAGATGTGATATGTTACTTCCTGCATGACGAGTATGTCCAAGGAAAACTTTGGTAGAACATGTGAAGGCTTCTATGCACTGTACATCCATATGAAGGTTTTGGATGGTGAGGCATACCAATTAACTATGTATATTAGTGCCTCCATTGCTACCATCGACATGCGGGGTGGATCTTGTTCGAATATCATCTTGTAAATCAGGGTGACAAAATGATCGAACAACCGTGTAATAACTCCTCTGAAGCTGCACTCGAACAAAAACTTACAATAAGTGTTCACAACAGTATCCACTGGTGGCCATGCCCACTTCAAGGGAATAGATTGCATCCAAGATGTAGGCAGACATGTAGATTTATTCTTACATACCTTTGGGAGGTTGTTGAGCCCTCGTTACCTGCTCCTTCAATTGATGAGCCAACCTGCTGGACTAGTTGCATACTTTGCCTTCTCTGGCCAGTTGGTCCAGCGTGACCACCCAACTCTCTGGGAAGGTTTCCATGATTTCATGGGGATACTGTTGACATGAAAATATGACCAAGTATTGATACACCTTCTATAGTACCTTCGTCTTGTAGATCTAGGTTGGGTGTCATCCTGAATCTAGCCGACTCCTTTACCCAATTCTTTAGAATGTCTCTGGAGTTGGCATTGCTACTGGTTAAGTTGAACGAAGACTCCATGACAGTCACGAGCTCCGAAATTTGATACATCTCATCATAATCCTATGCCCTGAAGGTTTCAATATTCATCCCACTGACACTTCTCAAGGTCATCATCTCAGGATCAGTGTGCGAGACGATCTAGTGTATCATGTATGCGCAGAGGAACACAGGGTATCTGCATGTAGTCCGGTACAAGTCGGAGTCATGGATGTTCACGTATACTTGTCGATCTTTGAGGTCTTCCCCAAATGTGCATGCAAATGCATCATTGATCTCTTTCCATTTCAGATTCATGTCCTTGTCTAGAATCAACTTGGTATCTTCATAGATCGGTATACTTGCGGACACTCGCTCAACTGCTACTCCAGTTGCACTTTCGTCAGTGTCCTTTGATCCTGCTCTCTTAGAGGCCATTAATCCTAAACTATTAAGAGGTGGATGGACACCTAATTCATTTGGAGACAAAGTGACCTGCATGGAAAGAAATCTGTTAGCGAAAACCAAAGAAAATTCGGGAACGACATAACACATAGATGGGGATTGACTCGCAAGGATTGTGCGATTTCTTTTGGGAGGATGGGAGACTGGCTACTAGACTTGTGTAAAAGAAGTCTGGGATATCTGGAAGTCATGACTGGTTGCTAGAATTGTGCAATGCGCAATCTAGGCTAACTATTGACTGTTGGAATTACACAATGTGTAATTACAGTTGGCAATGGTTGTAGGCTCAGTGAATGCATTGTGCAATTTTTTGGTCCAACAATCACTGTCCCTCAAAATTTCACAAAGCAAGCCTGGGAGACAATTACTGGGAAGAAATACACATTTCCCAAGGGTAATACATACCCTTCCCTCTCAATATTGTGCAATGTTGTCTTCATGAGGCAAAGTCCGGGCCAAGGCTGCCCAGACCCGCCAACCGGAAACTGAAAGCAGATGTGAAAGTGAATGCATGGAAATACTAAATGTAAGAAGAAGCAAATGATCATGCATGCAAAAATTGAATTAAATATTCAGAAAACGGAATAGCATGCATGCGGGTGAAGCGAGTCGCGAAATTAGTGACCGTTTGTGGAAAATAGTTTAATGCATGCAACAACAGTGAGATACTAACGAAAATTGAAACGGTGCTAGTACAAGCTATTATGCACGTAAACGAGAGCAAGCGTTCAAAGAAATCAAGAAAACAACACTCACACAAGTGAAAACACAAAAAGGGACAGAAATGTTGTAAAAGACAAGTTGAGACCACTTACCCATGAATAATTGAGCTGGATGTGTCAAAGAGTCATGGATATGTTGTGGGATGTCAGAGATCCAAGATCGATGTGAAGAAACAAGCTCTAAAGTGTCAAATAAATAAGTTTGAATCTCATGATGCGCATGCCATAAATATAGGAAAGAGCAAAACTTGGAGGAAAGATTCTAAAACAATCTTTGCATGTAACCTCCAGCTGCTAAAAATAGCTTCTGGAATCAAGGGATGCTTTTTTCATGTTACCTTTTTCTATTCCAAGAAAAATCAATATAAGCATGCAATTCAAGTTTCCTTGGTCCTGGGTGGAACTCGTCAAACCAACTACAAATGCAAGAGTCTACTCAACTGCTGAGAAGAAATGCACATTTCTAGGAGGGAGCTGGGCTGACTGCCTAGGAGATTTACACAATTTCTGGGTAGACCAGAGGGAGATGCAATGAGCTTTGATATATAGGTTGTATTTCTGCAAGAAAATCATTGAAGCTTGTGTACTTGATGAAGCAAGACATGTTGTTCTGAGAGGTTGGTAGGGAGGCTCCAAAATGAAGCTAAGGAAAAATTTTGGAGGGTGGTTGTAGTGGCTACTACAAAACCCTTACATTCTATATAAATCAAAACTTGTAATTTGTGGACCTGTGGTTGATGAATATTATAAATACCAGATGAATGATATTATATGGTTTTATCCATGTTCTTATGTTCTTTTATCACAAATTTGTCATTATAGAATATTTTGTTGACATATATGCATCAAAATATATAAAAATATATATTATATAAAATTCACTCCCAAAATCGCTCCCAACATGGGAGCTTTGGAAAATGTCACTCCTTGCTCCTACTTCCACTCCCACTTCCCACTTCTTCTCTCACTTCCCACTTCCGCTCCCACTCCCAAGTAGCCTTTTTGTAGAAGAAACATGCATCACATTACTAATACCTCTATGATCTATGTTTAATGTGTGTGTTAATATTTTTTACCTATTTCTAAGCTAATGATCCTCCCAATGACAGGGCAATAGATAATAAAACATATATGGCACTGTTACCCTTTCCTTACATTAGTGATGAACAGGTTGAATGAAAGTGAAGGAGATAGTGATACCGACTATTGCTTGGTATAGGGAACATGAATGCCAAAGGAAATAGTGAAATATTCTATTGTTTGGATGATGGTGCATGCATGCTAAGGGTGCACGTGTCGCACCTTCAATTAATTCTAGTTTAGATGTTGTTTCAAATTTAGCAATTTGATTTTTTAATAGATTTCTTCTATTATTAGATATTTTATCTTTTTACTTTTAGCAAGTATGATCTATTCTTACTAACTTTCGAGCTTAATAAAAAACCTAACATTTAATTGTCAATCCAGGAGTTCATAAACTTAGAGGTGAAACATTGGTGCCAGAGAAGAACCTCGGTAGCCTGTACTAGTTAATTCAATGAAACCACACCATTCTAGAAACTAGAATGAAAAGAAAGTACTTTGCAAAGAAATAAAAGGAACTTCTCACACTGCTGTAAACAACCTTGATTGCTAAAATGAAATGCTATGTTTATCTTCAGTAGAGTACTTGGCAACTTCAGCAAGTGGACCCTTCAAACAACCTACCTTTTAACGATATCCCTTCTCACACTGGTCATTCCTGCAATACTGCAATCTACTTGCACTAGTGCAGGCACATAACTCTGTGTGAAAAGTATACTTTGTACTTTTACTGAAGAATTATGTCTTCATGTAGGGGCTCAAAGCCAAAAGTCTTAGAGCACTCTGTTCCTGTGACAAGACATTGATTCTTGTACCGGAATGGAACTCCCTACACCAAGTTATCAATTTCAAGAAAATAAAGAAGCATGTTAACTGTAAAATAAATTGCAAATGTAAGCATACTTTGGAAATCACTTGCACACGAAAGGAAATTCTTTTAATTAACTGAACCTTGCAAAATGTAAATAAACAAATGAAACAAGAACAAGATTTGAAAACTTAAAGCAAATCAAATTCTGTCAAAGGTATTTTGCATGAAATCAGATCCTACTCTAGAAATAAAGTTCACTATGATAACTTTCAATCCTTTCCCTAGAAACTGTAAAGTGCATAAATAAATTAAGATTATGCAACAGTGTTTTTGTGCATTTTATGAAGTCATCTTTAATCATTTTAGGAATTTAACTTTTAATACCAAAGACACTTTTGTATAATCTCGACACTATTTGCAGAAAGAAATTAAATTGCGTAAGGGAAAAGAATGAAATGCTTGTTGTAAAATGAACTATGTAAAAACGCAGTATAGGAAACCAATGTGCACTGGTGCAGGATCAGAATTCCTACTTAATCCAGTGAAAGAAAATCAGAAAAATAAATTTTAGAAATAAATGAACTGAAATTAACTTTCACACAAATGGATCTGTTCACACCTTAACAGAAACTGAAATTCACATGCAAGAAAAGGAACTTAATTTAAGCCACATTTTTGCAATTAAATAACTTAACACACCTTTCAAGCAATGAAAATGAAAGGGGTAAACGCGCTGGGTTGGCTGGGCCCTAGCCAATCGGCTCGTTTCCCCGTTAAGAAACAAGAATCTTCAACAACTAAATCAATGCATCAAATAGAAATTTAAACGCAAGATAAATGAAACATGGCATAACTCCTTTTATATTACATTTCGAAATCAACAAATGTACATAGTGAATTCAAATCTAGCCCAGAATGAGGGTGATACCAGCAAAACAAAGTTACAACAACAATGCTATAGCGTTTCTCCTCCACTGTCCTCGTTTCTACATGAATCATTCCTCCTTTTATAATCTTTCATAATGATTAAAACAAGTTGTTCCTTTGCAAGGAATATGGGGATTGAATCCCAACCACTTTTAATTACATAGTATAATAGTACAACCATTGCCCTATTAAAAGAATAAATATTTAGTACGAATTTCCCAATTCTGAGATTTTTCTAGAATTCTGTAAAATTTGGTAATTTTAACAAATTGTCTCCAGAGTACCCTTCATATCTCCTTAACCATTATCAATTTTGGAAAACTATTTCAAGCTTACTCAACTTTCTATACTGGGACAAAAACCCATGTTGCGAAATTTCTCTATTTACCTTCATATGGACAAAAACCAAGGCAGAAGTTGGCAGTCTGGAAACTTGTTGACCGTGTTTTCTAGAATTTTGGAAAAAATAGGTTTTTTTTATAAAAGTGCTTCAAAGACCTATTCGTAACTTTTGGAATACTTTGAATATTAGGAAATGGTTTTGATTATGGGTAATTGGTTATATTTTTTAAAAACCCATTTGCTCATATTTCCATAATTCACCTCCATTTGCATAAAAAACAAGGCCAAACTTGGCCATTTAGAAATTATGTGTATTTTGAGCAGACATTAATTTACAATGCTGGTGTAGGAATGTTGGTGCAGGAATCCTACCAGTACTAGTGCAAGAATGTGTGGTGCAAGAACTTGGCCTATATTAGAATAGGTATATTATCAACTCCATAAACTTGCAAATACACAAACTATTATTAATGATGCTTTTAATGTTTAAATCTCATTAAAACAAGGGAATAACAAATACTTACTTATTATCTCCAAGAATGCACAAAACTATGACAATGACAATTCAATTTAAACAAAAGCATGAGGGATTTCAAATAAAAGGTGATATAAATGAAGGCAAAACAAAGGCCCAACATCCCCTGATGCAGACCTTCTTACATGTCCTCATGCAAGGAAATCAATTGTCATATTGTCGCTCCCTCGCAAAAAACAAGATTAAAAACATTTATGCGCATTTGTAATGATGTTTCCTGCAATTGTGTGCGATCATATTTCCTACGCTAGATAAAGCTTGCTCTAAAAACAGAGTGTCTGTTGGACTCTTTATTTGTTTAAATTGATTTCAAGGAAATCTAATAAAAAGGTTGCCATGGGAATACTAAATTGCAAGGACGATGTTATTACTTGAATAAAACAACCAACTTATTAAAATTTCTATAAACATATCTAGGGCATCCTTGATAAGAAGTTTTAATTGAATATCCTCATTGTAATTATGAGTGACATGATTTAAAAGCCATGAGCTGTTAAGAGTAATAATAATAATTCCTTCCCACATTGACCATATTACCATCACCTAGCATATAGCTAAAGCTCCTCTTGTTCAAGCAAAGTGAATCACATTCACTAAGGGTCCCAAATCCATAAAAATCATTCCAAAAAGATAGAACTCCAAGGCATAACACCAGAGGGACCTTAAAGCCATTCTCAAAGTGATATGATAATGAATTCAGGAGAGACAAAATCAACCAAGTAAATCATAGTGTAAAGTTAACTTTAATACCACAGGCATGGCCCTGCTACCAGCAGGCGTCAATAGCCTCAACATGGATGCCTTTTAACCCATGAAATGCCTGTATCCCAACCATTAGATATAGATTCATAGTTGTTTGAAAATAATTTACATTTGCTTTGAAATTAATTGAAGGCCATTGTCCTAGCTTGGTAACTAGCTAATGACAGTTCCATTCACCAGAACTAACAAGAATGAACAAGTCGGCTCATGATGAGACCTCTTGCCCTCCAGCTTCTCAACTGAAAGGCATTACCTTGGCTTGGTGACCAATAGTGGTAATGTCATTCTTGTTAGTACCTATGATCATGGTAGGTCGGCTTGTAATGAGACCTCCTATCCATCAATTAACACACACACACACACACACACACACACACACACACACACATACATATATATATATATATTAAATAAACTTCGATTATGATCAACCTTAAATAGGTTACTTAATAGTTGAGGAGGCGATTTTGTTCCTTAAGAGTGTGGGATGGCGTGAAAAGTTTTTAATTACTAATCTTTATTGGTTGGTCCTTTTATCCTGAAGACTCATTTTAAATAAAACATCTTAGATAATGACTAAAAAAATTCCTGAAATTGATCATGCTAGGGTTCTTGTGAAAGCTTCTTATATTTTTGTAGGCGTGGTTCACCATAGAAGGGTTCTCATCAATACCTTCAAAGAGGGCCTTAAAAAAAATATATAGATGATAGTCATTGGTCAATAGTCAAAGTCACTTTATAAAATATGAGGCATTAAGAGTGAATTTCTTCTGACAAGTCTACCCATGAGAGTGTATAATAATAGAAACTTCAAAAGTTATGCTTTAGGGAATCACAATTTTAAGAGTGTTGTTATACAATTTATTTCAGATGGCATCTTTATTCATTACCCTACCATATTTTAAAGAGAGGAAGTTTGCCTTTAAGTGTAGGCATACTTCCAATGTAGCCATATATGTAACAAATTGCTAAATATACTCACACTCAATTTTAAATAATAAACTTCGATACATACCAAAGTGTGAGAAACCAAATGCTTTAATTGATATGGTACCAAGAGGTGTCAAATGATGAGGGAATGTTGTGTGTTTATGATTGTTTGAAACCAGGATTCAATGAGATCCACATTTTTATGATTCTCCAACTCGTACAAATCTTCCACAACTTTACACTCACTCTCTTCAAATTGGCAAGGATGGTTAAGGGAAATTCTAGGGTTTTCTTCTTTGTGAGCCTCAACAATAGTTTTCAAACAAATTTCAATCATAGATTACTCCTCTAATGGTTTATGGATTAAAGTTTCTTCCTGAGGTAAATTTTGTGTGGTTGAGGGGAAGTTTCTGAATTCACTCCTCTCCCCTCTCTAAAATATATGGTATTACATTCAGTAGGGGATTCAGTAGGAAAAATAGGTCTTTTAAATTGATGTGCAACTTGATAATCAGAATTAGGATTTGGTTGCACAAATGACTGAGACCATAGAGAAGGATAACATGGTGGTTCATGGGGCACAAATTGTAGTTGTTGTGGCATAGGTAATGGGGTTTGCATGGGGAATTTCCCTAGAGAGGTGGCTCCAAACCATCCTTGAGGTTATAGGAATATATGGCAAGAGGGAGAGGTCCAATGTGGCCATAAGGTGGGGCATTGAATTAGAGGATGATTATAAGTATTCCATGGAATTGTAGCATTATATATCAGTCGAGGAACCTATTGAGGACAATAAATAGTATTCCAAGTATTAAAAGATGGCGAGTTTTGAGTTATACCTGGTTGTCGATTTATTTCCTTACTTGACTCCTTGAATACTTGTTGTAACCCTAGCAGCGATGGGAAATATTTTTTGAAGGATCCTCCTTACACTACTTCTGTTCTTCTTGCAAATCATCCAATTGTAAATTTAGACAAGATTTTGTAGCTCCTATTTTTGTAGTAGATTTCAAAAATTGAGAAGAAGTTTCTCAAGAATTCTTACCAAAATTAGAGATTCCTCTTGAATAACTAATGCACAGTTTACAAACATCATCATATGGTAATTGAGAAACATCAGCTGCTTCTATAAGATTTAAAGATTCTAAAAATTCATCTTTTATTCCTTTGAGTACGAGTGTTTTCAAGGTTTCTTTTCCCAAATTCTTATGTTTTGATTTTTCAAGGTTGTATCTAAATCGCTCCACATAATCCTCCAAACTCTCATTTTCACCTTGTGTTATACCAAAAATATCTTCACCGGCATGGCAGTAGTCTTGATACTTCTCCAAGAATACATTTTGCATGTCTTACCATGTTTGAATGCAGTTCCCACCAAGTCTCATGAACCATCGGAGAGCTCCTGCTTTTAGATTAAGAGGAAACACTTGCAACCTTTGATGATTAGTACAATAGCCATATCCTCTACAAAGTACTTCAAACTCAAACAAGAATGTATCTGGGTCTTCATTTTCCAAACCATGAAATTTTGGTAGTGTAGATGGGGAAATACTATGCGTTTGTGACACTCCTGGATCTTTGATAGGGAATTCAAAAGTAACAATGTTTTCCATTTCTTACCAAATGAAAAGATGTTCCCCATGTACTCCTTTGAGACTCCTTCGAATTTTCTTGACAATTGATTAATGAAATAGGTGCATGGGATGATTGATATTAGCCTCAAACTCCTCATTGAAAAATGTATCAAAATACCATTTCTCTGTTTTTAACAAGCTAATTGGTGTATCTTCTTAGCATGTGGTTGAATAGATAGGGGGAGGTTCTTCCACCACCCAAGAAATCAGAAAGACCTTTAAAAAGAATGCAGAAAAGAAACGAACTCAAAGAATCAATTCTAAACAAATAAAATTTGCAATAAAAATAGATAAAGAGAAAACCAAAATGCAACAGGTTACCAAGATCAATCCCCTAGGCGCCTCCCCGAAAATGGTGTCAAAATGTTGGGCTTAATAAATAACCTAACATTTAATTGTCAATCCAAGTGTTTGTAAACTTAGAGGCGCAACACTGGAAATGCCAGAGAAGAACCTCGGTAGCATGTACTAGTTAATTCAATGAAACCACACCATTCTAGAAACTAGAATAAAAAGAAAGTACTTTGAAAGGAAATAAAAGGAACTTCTCACACTGCTGTAAACAACCTTGATTGCTGAAATGAAATGCTATGTTTATCTTCAGTAGAGTACTTGGAAAATTCAACAAGTGGGCCCTTCAAACAACCTATGTTAGGCCCCTATACTACTAGTGTAACCGCTTATTGTTATTATTACAACCCACTTATTATATTAATGTACCCATGTAGTGCCCATATTGTTACTATTGTGCCCCATAGAAGCCCACTATTGTTATTATTGTGCCCTTACATTATTATTGTTATGTCGGCTCTGATTATGTTATGACCCCTTAGACTCCTATATATAGAAAGGAGGTCTTTTCATTTGTATCATTGAAGAATTGTTCATTTATGTAAAGGAGGTTGCCCCCTTGAAGAGGCTGAATTCTAAGGCGTTGATCTATATTTTCTATCTTTTCTTGAGCTGGTTTCATAACATTTGGTATCAGAGCTTTGGATTCTAGGGTTTTACTACTCCAAACAGGTCATCGTGGAATTTTTTCTATAACTTTTTTATGTGACGTTTCAGAAGTTGCAAAAAAACACCCATTTTAGAAGAAATCATGCTGAACTTTGGCTCCAAATTTCAGAGCTTTTCGTGCTATATTTGCGGATATATGATCTGAGGAAGTTGGTCTTTTTGCAGACTCCTGAATTACATTCCAAACAGGTGACCTGGGGAAAATCATCATAACTTTCTCTCTGAGGATCAGATTGAAATTTCGTAAGAAGGTACAGAAAGAGAACAGACTGTAGTTTCTTGTATGCATTTTTCGGATCTAAAGGTTGAAACAGTGACTCGTGTCATGTCGTACAATTTCTCTCTATTGAACTAGTCTATAATCAAGTCACTATGGGAGATTTCGGATAACCCATCCTTGGAGAATCCAATTTGGGTCAGACTTGTGGCATTGGAAAGAGCACACAAAGGGCTACTACAGGTTGAAATTTCAGAACTTAAAGATCCAAAAGTAAAGAGTTACAGTCATTTCAAGATTGAGCTCCTAAAATCAAGAAAAAGCAAGATGGGGAAGTTTGATGGCAAGGATCCGGTAAATTGGATACTTCAGATGGAGCAATATTTTGACCTATATGGTGTACCACTGTTACAAAAGGTATGTATTTCATCTTCATATTTAGAACTGGATCAATTTTTATGGTATGAAGGGCTTTGTTCTCATAAAAAACTTTTTACGTGGTCAATTTTCACGGAGGAAATGATAGCACATTATGAGGATACAAAGAGCAACACCTTCTTTATATCAACACCACAACAATTGGAAAGAGTTAAAGGGCTTTGTGACATAGTGGAAAGAAAAATTATGGAAACCAAGAAGCATACCCCTCACAACTATAAAGGTGGAAGTGTTGTTTCTCCTAGCCTTCCACAACCTACAAGGGTTACACCACAACAATTGGAAGAAAAGAGAGAAAAAGGGCTTTGTTACAATTGTGATAGCAAATGTACTAACGGTCATAAGTGTGCTGAGAGGAAATTATTTTACATAGAATATGAAAAGGAGGAAGAAAAGGATCAAGAAACATTAAAAGAAGAAGATATACGCCAGGACCCCACCCCAAAGAAAGAAGAAATGAATCAGACCATATCTTGTAAGGCATTGGCAAGAATTACCAATCCTCAAACTCTCAAGATAGAAGGACATATCAAGAAGAAAAAGGTGCAAGAAGTGAAAGATCACATTGAGAAAGAAGAAATGAACCCAACCATATCTTGTAATTCATTGTTCGAAATTACCACTCCTGAAACTATCAAGATAGAAGGACATATCAAGAAGAAAAAGGTGAAAGAAGTGAAAGATAACATCGAGAAAGAAGAAAGGAATCCAACCATATCTTGTAATTCATTGGTAGAAATTACCACTCCTCAAACTATCAAGATAGAAGGACATATCAAGAAGAAAAATGTTCAAGAAGTGAAAGATCACATCGAGCATCAAGAAATGAATCCGGCCATATCTTGTAAAGGATTGGAAGAAATTACCACTCCTCAAAATCTAGAGATAGAAGGATATATCAAGAAGAAAAAGGTTGAAGCAGAGAAAGATCACATCGAGCATCAACAACAAGTTCTCCAACTTTTAAAGGATAACGCCACTTCAGTGCAAAATCAAACAAAACAACAGGTAGATCAACATCGTAGTGAAAAATGTTTTGATGTAGGTGATTGGGTATTTTTACTGCTACATCTCAAGCAAGCTATTTATGAGAGGGAAATGTTGGCAATACTACATGCACTTAAAAAATGGCGACCTTACCGAATGGGAATACTCTTCAAGGATGAGGATGTGGAAGCATTGTTTTGTGCTATTTCTATTATCCAACCAGATTGGATAAATGAAGCAAGGGATGAATGGAGAAGGATGAAAAAGTATGGCCATTTATTCAAAAGTTGTAAAACATCCCAATTCAAACAATATTGCCAGAGATTGAAGAAGAAGGAAAAATCATATTGGAACTTGGAGCAGTCATAGAAACAAGAACTTGACAGCTACGAAATTGATCAATTTCAGAGTATCTCATAAAGTGGAAGAACTTACCCGCTGAAGATTCCACATGGGAGGACAAGAATTTTATACAGAAGCATCAATAACTACTCAAGTGTTGAGGACAACGTTTTTTGAAGGAGAGGGGCATGTTAGGCCCCTATACTACTAGCGTAACCGCTTATTCTTATTAGTACAACCCACTTATTATATTGATGTACTCATGTCGTGCCCATATTGTTACTATTCTGCCCCATAGAAGCCCACTATTGTTATTATTGTTACCTTACATTATTATTGTTATGTCGGCTCCAATTATGTTATGACCCCTCAGACTCCTATATATAAAAAGGAGGTCTTTCATTTGTATCATCGAAGAATTGTTCATTTATGTAAAGGAGGTTGCCCCCTCGAAGAGGCTGAATTCTAAGGTGTTGATCTATCTTTTCTATCTTTTCTTGAGCTGGTTTCATAACAACCTACCTTTCAACGATCTCCCTTCTGACACTGGTCGTTCTTGCAATATTGCAGTCTACTTGCACTAGTGTAGGCACATAACTCTGTGTGAAAACTATACTTTGTACTTTTACTGAAGAATTATGTCTTCATGTAGGGGCTCAAAGCCAAAAGGCTTAGAGCGCTTTGTTTCTGTGACAAGACACTAGTTCTTGTAGCGGAATGGAGCTTCCTAGACCAAGTTATCGATTTCGAGAAAAAAAAGAAGCGTGTTAACTGTAAAATAAATTGCAAATGTAAATATACTTTGGAAATCACTTGCACATGAAAGGAAATGATTTTAATTAACTGAACATTGCAAAATGTAAATAAAAAACTGAAACAAGAACAAGATTTGAAAACTTAAAGAAAATCAAATTCTGCCAAAGGTATTTTGCATGAAATCAAATCCTACTTTAGAAAATAAAGTTCATTATGATAACTTGCAATCCTTTCCCTAGAAAGTATAAAGTGTAGAAATAAATCCAGATTATGCAACACTGTTTTCGTGCATTTTATGAAGTCATCTTTAATCATTTTAGGAATTTAACTTTTAATACGAAAGACACTTCTGTATAATCTCGACACTTTTGCAGAAAATATTAAATTGCGTAAGGGAAAAGAATGAAATGCTTGTTGTAAAATGAACTATGTAAAAATGCAGTACAGGAAACCAACATGCACTAGTGCAGGATTAGACTCCCTGCTCAATCCAATGAAAGAAAATCAGTAAAGGAAATTGCAGAAATAAATGAGTTGAAATTAACTTTCACACAAACTGATCCGTTCACACCTTAACAGAAACTGAAATTCATGTGCAAGAAAAGGAACTTAATTTAAGCCACACTTTTGCAATTAAATAATTTAACACACCTTTCATGCAACAAAAATGGAAGGGGTAAATGAGCTTGGTTGGTTGGGCCCTAGCCAACCAGCTCGTTTCCCCATTAAGAAACAAGAATATTCAACAGGTAAATCAACACATCAAATAGAAATTTAAACGCGGGATAAATGAAACATGGCGCAGCTCCTTTTATATTACATTTCAAAATCAGAAAATGTACATAGTGAATTCAAATCCATCCTAGAATGAGGGCACTACCAACAAAATAAAGTTACAACAACACTGTTGTAGCATCGCTCCTTGATCGTCCCCCTTTCTACATGCATCATTCCTCCTTTTATAATCTTTCATAATGATTAAAAAAAGTTGTTCCTTTGCAAGGAATATGGGGATTGAATCCCAACCAATTCTAATTACATAGTATAATAGTACAACTGTTCCCCTATTAAAAGAAAAAAGATTTAATATGAATTTCCCAATTCTGGGATTTTTCTAGAATTCTGGAAAATTTGGTAATTTTAACAATCTGCCTCCAAATCACCCTTCGTATCTCGTCAACCATTATGAATTTTGGAAAAATATTTTGAGCTTAGTCAAATTTCTATGCTGGGACAAAAACCCATGTCACAGAATTTCTTTATTTACCTTAATCTGCACAAAATCCAAGGCGGAAGTTGGTAGTCTGGAAACTTGTTCACTGTGTTTTCTAGAATTCTAGAAAAAAATGGTATTTTTTTGTAAAAGTGCTTCAAAGACCTGTTCGAGTTTTGGAATAATTTGAATCTCAAGAAACGCTTTCAGTTATGGGTAATTGGTTATATTTGTGAAAAACCCATTTGCTCAAATTTCCATAATTCACCTCCATTTGCATAAAAACCGAGGTCAAACTTGGACATTTAGAAATTATGGGGATTTTGAGTAGATTTATTAATTTGCAATGCTGGTGCAGGAATGTTGGTGTAGGAATCCTACTAGTATTAGTGCAAGAATGTGTGGTGTAGGAACTTGGCCTATATTAGAATAGGCATATAATTAACTCCATAAACCTGCAAACAAACAAACTATTATTAATGATGATTTTAATGTTTAAATCTTGTTAAAACAAGGGAATAACAAATACTTACTTATTATCTCTGAGAATGCACAAAACTATGACAATGACAATTCAATTTAAACAAAAGCATGAGGGATTTCGAGTAAAAGGTGATATAAATGAAGGCAAAATAGAGGCCCAACACTAAGAGGTTGTACATCCTTAGTAAATTAGAATACTTATGGATGAGAAATTCCCATTTGAGGCAAAGGACACATATCTCAAGGCAAGAATGCATGCTTGCATGCTCTAGTTCATCTTTTGATAAAGACACACTTACTAGGCACTCTTACCATGCAAATATGGTGCACTAGGTGATCAAGTTAGGGATATGATTTGAGAAAGTACAACCAGATAGGATTTTGCATGTGTACATATTCATTGTACTTTCTATCCTCTTCTTGTTCTATAAGTGAGATGAAAGGTGCACCATTGTGTTGGTCATTGAGGTTTTGTTTTGAACTTTCGTAGTGTATATTTTTTAGTATTCAATAGAAGATAGACACAATTGAGAGTTCAAATCTATGTATTTTCCATTCAAATATTCCATAATATGTATTTGTTAATCAACCAACTTATATCTGCCTTTTCTTTATTGAAACTCTCAAGTTTTCAACTACCTAGTATTTAGGTTATTCTTTCTAGGTGTAGAATTTGCTTACCATTATTAATGAAAATAAAGGGATATAAATATAAAGAGATATAAAAATATGTTAATGAAAAATGAATACCTGCAATATCTAGTGAAACTAGGGGTTTTTTAAATTGGGAAGGTGTATTGGGTTCGTATTGGTAGAGGGTTAAATAAAATGATTTCTAGAGGTATTTTCCAACATGTAGTCAAAATTAAGGGTATTGTTTGGTATGCCACGAACACATGTGCTATGTTAGAGGTTCATTGATTGAAACCCCGTGGGCTCATAGAGTTTCAAATTCTCTACATTTACAACTGAGTAAATGTTCATATATGGTGGTAAACTATGTCAATAGGCATTATCCCCCACCTTTTCCAGTATATCAAAGGGACCATAACTTAGAGTCTTGATTTTCTTAGAAGGCCCCTGTAGCCTCTCCTTGTTAAACTATAGCAATACTTTGTCTCCCACCTTGAATGATTTCTCTATTCTGTGTTGATCATGCCTGGACTTATACTTCACCTGCGACTTCTGCCATGTTTCCTGTACCTCTAGATGGATCTCCCTGATCTTCTCTATAAATTTTTCATCCCTTAAAGCATCTCCTGTAATTCTTCCTTCACTCTTCCTTTTTGCCCATATGAAATGTTCACAGGTGAAGGTGGAAAATATCCAAAACAAGTTTCAAATGGGGACTTTCCTGTAGAAGTGTGGACCACTCTATTATAAGAATGTTACATATATACCATATTTTCATCCCAGTCCTTCAGATATTTCTGGTGGTAACCCCTCAGAAGTTGCACCAAATTCCTGTTTGACTACTTTTGTCCATCCATATGTTTGTGGATGGAATGTCGTAGATCTCTTCAACTTCATGTCCATATTCTCCCACAATGTAGTCCAAAATTCACTGAGAAATCTTGTATCCCTATATAAAATTATGCTCCTTGGTATCCCAAAGTGTAGCTAGACCTGTCCAAAGAACAAGTTTGATGCTTCTTATCCGCTGATGGTCTTTTTACAAGACATCATAACTCACATATTGTTGAACCCATCAACTACCACGAATAGGTATTCATGTCCCTTCCTAGTTGTCAATAAACCTCCCACATAGTCCATGGAAATGATTTCCCAAGGACAAGTAGGTATAGGAAAGGGATGATACATACCTTGTTTCCTATTACTAGGCTTCCTGGTACAACAAAGAATTAATCCTCTTATGAACCTAGCTACTTGTTCTTGCATCTTGGGCCAATAAACATACCTCTACAAGTTAGCCATAGTCTTCCCTACACAAAATTTCCCTACAACCTTGGAGTTGTGAGCCTCTCTAATCAGCTGCAAACACTCAACTTTAGGAACACATAGCTTGTCTAGTCTATAGAGTAACCCATCTTGGAGATGGTAGTTGACGGTGTTGTCTCCATCGTGCATGTGACTCTGACTCTAGAACTGCTGATACACCTCATTGAAGTCCTCATCTTCTAAATATGCCTCTCTGTAGGCATCATGGGTGAATGGCTTCATGTGCATAAGAGTCCCCAAAGTTGTAATATTTTATGTGGGTAGCCTTGAAAGCATATCGTCCAACTTGTTTGTGTTTCCCTTCTTATACTTGATCACCAAATGAAACTGCTGTAAAAACCCCATCAAATTGTAATGCCTGGTCTGTTATAATTTATTCTAGGCCTACAGGTACTATAACGGCTGGTGATCCATGTGTATTAATGTCTCCTTTCCCATAATATAGTTCTTCCACTTCTTCAAAGCTTGCACCATGGCATAGATCTCCTTATCGTAGGTAGGCTAGTTAAGAATTACCCCATGAAATACTCCAGAATGGTAGCAAACGGGCTTTCCTCCTTGCATCAAGAAAACTCACATAACATACCCACTCGCATCTATCTCCACTTCAAAGGGTCATTGAAATTTTGGTAATGCCAAAACTAGTGCTTCACTAATCTTCTTCGTTAACTCATTGAAAGACTTTTATTGCACTTTTCCCCACTAGAAACTCTTGCCACTTGTTGTTATGGCATGGAGCGGTGCTGCTACTACTAAAAATGAGGCTATGAATTTCCTCAGGTACTATGTTTCTCCAATAAAACTCCTAAACTTAGTAACATTAGTATGCACTGGCCATTTCATAATGGCCTCCATCTTGGAAGGATATAACTTCAATTCTCCTCCACCAATCACATATAACAAATACACCAAGGGCTGTTGTGCAAACTCGCACTTCTTGAGATTTTCTAGTAGCTGTTGCTTCTTCAATGTTTCCAGCACCTATGTCAAACGTGGAATATGTTCCTCCCAAGTAGCACCATATACCAATATAGCAACCAGATAGACAATAACAAATGAATCTATAAAAGGGCACAACATAGTATTCACTAATCTCATAATGTAGTTGGTGCATTACATACGCCAAATTACATAACTAACCACTCATACAAACCTTGCCTAGTTTTGAAGGTGGTCTTCCATGTATGTTCTTCTTTAACTTGAACCTGGTAATATCCAGACTTCAAGTTGAGCTTGGTGAAATACTTTTCTTGTTACAATTGATCTAGAAAATTGTCTATCCTAGCCAGGGGGTATCTATTCTTGAGCGTGATTTTATTCAACACCTTGTAATATATACACACTTGCCAAGTCCCATCCTTCTTTGGCACAATGATGATGGGTGACCCACATGGCGATGTTCTCGGTTGAATGACACCCTTCTCCAGTAGCTGCTGCAACTTTTTCTTCACCTCACTTGCTTCTATAAGATATTTCCTGTACAACCCAATATTTTGCAATGGGGAGTCAGGCAATAGCTAGATATCATGCTCCACTTCTCTCTTAGGAGGAAACCCTTTAGGCTCTCAGAACACATCCTTGTACGCCTGTAACAACTCCTCCAATTTATTTATTTTTTCTTAGTACATCCCTCTAGGAATGCCTTGCCTCTTATTGACTCCTCTACAGACTCATTTTATCTTAAAAGCAATAAAACAAACTTCTTGCTAGAAATGATCTATTTCTTGGCTTGGTTGGCACTTACCACTTAAATTTTTGACTTTCCTTTGTGCACGTTGATGCTGAATGATTTTCAATCCTTGATGAGTCGGTAATGGTTAGCTCACCTCATGAATATTGCATCACGCATGTACATGTATGGACTCCAAAATACGACTTCATATACGTCAAGGGGAACCACATCCGGATCTACTTGATTACTAAAATCAACACTCACAGTAAATCTAATTTTACACTATTTTGTTACCTTCAGCTCCTCATACTTATGTACCCATCCCAGTGGATATGGGTTTGGATGATCACAAAATTCCATCCCCAACTTCTTCACTAAATTTGCTGCAATGAGATTTTCCTGCGATCCTGAGTCAAACAGAGAATCAATCTTTGTGTTCTTGACTTGTATCTTTATATGGAAGAGTTTGGTCATTTCTTTCTATTCCTATTTTTGAAGGCTAATCAGATTCACCTCCTTCTCAAATGATGTATAGATGATCTTCTCATCCACATCTGAGTTTATTTCAACTTGGTTGATGGAATAAGTGGCCATGCAATTCTTCTTCTTATTATCTTTCTTCTTGTTCTTTGGGTTTAACTCTAGATGCAACTTCCAGCGCTTCTCCTCTATATGGCCATCAATGTTGGAGTGGTTGTAGTGGTTGCTAGGATATTTTCAATGGTGTTTTGTGGCTACCCTCTTTTTATCATTTCCCCTTTCTTTCTTGTTATTCCCATCCTTTGAAGTGTCTATTTGATCCTTTCGCTTTGATCCACTTGATTGTGCTCTTTTCAAGCCTATGTTCTCTAGGTACTATACTTGTACACAAGCCTTGTCCACAATTTTGGGCTCGAACAACATCACTTTCTTAGGCAGATGGCAGTGAAGAAACCCCAAATACTTGAGGAGTACATCTGGGTTCTTTGGAGAGATACCCAACATTATAGCCATCTTTCTGAATTCTGTGGCGTACTCCTACATGCTTTGGCCTGACTTTTGCCTGAAGTAATGCCACCGGATCCATTTTTCTTCAACATACCAATGGGATAAAAATGTGACTTAATAAGGAATTTTAAATCCCCCCACTTAATCATTGGAGGTTACCCCTCTAACCTCAGGGTTTCCATGTGGCTCTCCCACCAAGTCAGTGCATGGCCCTCCAATTTCAACCGTGCAAATGCGATTTTATGCCCTTCCTCAATCTAATGGACACTGAAAAAAACTTCCAGTTGTTGCAACCAATGGCTCAGCTTTAGAGGATCAACGTCGTCATGGTATGGCTTGATATAAACTTTTTCTTCGACTATAAAGAGGGATTGGTTCATGGCACTCGAACTAGGTTGATATTTTCCATGTTCTTTCTTCTTCTTAGAACCTACTTCTTCTCCAAATATCCCCAGCTTATTTGTTAGGGCTGCCATGAGGAGGATGACATTGCAGTTTATATCATGACTTGTTCTTGAGCTGCGAAAACCTCACCTCTCTAGGGTCACGAGGTTCATTTATAGATTCAATGCCCATGATTAGGCTTTTACGAATTTCGGCCTCGCCAATCTAGATCCCTGCAATGTACAAAAAATACCCAAAGAAGCCTACTCTGATACCAAATGATCCATAAATTTCCGTGGATATTCCACTAGACAGTTCGTCATGACAGATATGATAATATTATATTAAAAATTTGAGATTCTACACTATTACAATTTTATTTAGTTTCTAGATATGTATAATTAACTGTAATTAGTGCACGCATGTAAAATTAAATCAAGCGAAAAAATAGAGAAAGACAAAATAAGCCCACACACACATAATACACAAGAAATGCCCTCTCGGAAACCCTTTGGGGAGAAAACCCAACTGCAAGGTGAGATCGCTTCACTCTCTCTGTCTGGAAATATGGTTGGAGATACAAAGAAGTAACGATTGTGGTCCATGGGCTTCTATAGTGGAAATATCCTCTCTATGTTATCTACCTCCTATCTCTCTTGGATATCTTTTCTCAACTATGGAACAAAATGTTCTCGAAAAAATAGATTGCCTCTTCCTCCTAATGGCCCGATTATGACACAACTTGATAGCCTACTAGTGCTTAAGTTTGACTACATCAACTCTTAACTAGAGTTATAAAATAGAATATTCTAGAGTATTTTACATCACAAAAATGTTTCTAGCCCCTTTTCCATGAATAATGGGGGCTGATGTAGCCTCCTCCCGAATTATAGGTGTGAAAACAAGAAGGTCAACTTCTGAGTGGCATAGCCTTTGCATACGAACTCCAATTGATACGATTCTTGCATCGTTGGAAAGCTTTAAAATGGATGAAAACAATATAATGATCCAATTTGGATCACACCTCCCCATTTAGGGAGGATTTTGGTCCCCAAAATATTTTACTGAATGAGGTGAGGAAATGTTTCCTCCACCTTCTCTCTGTTGTACCATTTAGCTTTCCCTGGAATTTGTCCCTTCAACCCAATTTTCCAGAGGTCTTATTGCCCTACTCTTGTAGTTCTAGACCTCTTCTACAAAACTATATCTTCTATCAACTTTTCCTGAGCGTCTGGTGCCAAATCATCCACAAAAGGTCGGACTTGTTCCTCTTCCTAATCTAGCATGGAAGGCTCATAGAGTTTCAAATTCACTACATTTATAACTGAGTAAATGCGTATATATGGTGGTAAACTGAGTCGATAGGGATCATCACCCACTTTTTCTAGTATCTCAAACCGAGCATACCTTAGAGCCTTGATTTTCTTACCAAGCCCCTGCATAATGATGATGGGTGACCCACATGGTGATGTACACGGTCGAACGACACCTTATTCTAGCAGTTGTTGCAACTGTTTCTTCACCTCACTTGCTTCTATAAGAGATTGCCTCTACATCCCAATATTTGGCAATGGGGAGTCTAGAAATAGCTAGATCTCGTGCTCCACTTCTCTCTTAGGGGGTAACCTTTTAGGCTCTCGAACACGTCCTTGTATGCCTGTAACAACTCTTCCAATTGTTGTTTTTGTTTCTCAGTACATCCTTCTAGCGATGCCCTGGCCCTTATTGACTCCTCTACCAACTAATTTTCTCTTAAAAACAATGAAACATACTTCTTTCTAGAACCAATCAATTTCTTGGCTTGGTTGGAACTTACAAATGAAATTTTTGACTTTCCTTTGTGTGGGTTTATGATGAATGATTTCCATCCTTTATGAGCTGGTACTGGATAGTAGTCCTCATGAATATTGCAACACACATGTACATATATGGACTCCAAAAAATGACTGCACATACATCAAGAGGAACTACATCCATATCTACTTCACCAATCAAAAAAATACTGATAGAAAATCTAATTTTACACTTTTTTGTTACCTTTAAATCTGCATCCTTATGTACCCATCCCAATGGATATGGGTTTAGATGATCATAAACTTCCATCCCCAACTTCTTGACTAGACCAACTTCAATGAGATTTTCCGGCGATCCTTAGTTAAACAGAACATCAACATTCGTCTTCTTGACCTATATCTTTACATGGAAGAGTTTGGTCATTTCTTTCTCATCCTGTTGCTGAAGGTTACTCAAATTCACCTCCTTCTGCACTGATGTACATATGATCTTCTCATCCACATCTAAGTTTCTTTTATCTTGGCTACTCAAATCAATGGCCATGATATTCTTCTTCTTATTATATTTCTTCTCGTTCTTCACGTTTAGCTATGGTTGCAACTTCCATCACTTCTCCTTCGTATGGCCATCTATGTTGTAGTGGTTGCTAGGATCTTTTCACTCGTGTGTTGTGGCTGCCATATTTTTATATTTTCCCCTTTTTTGGATCTTGTTCCCATCCTTAGAAGTGTCTTGTTGCTCTTTTTGCTTCGATCCACTTGACTGTGCTCTTTTGAGTCCTATGCTTTCCAGGTACTATGCTTATACTCAAGCCTCATCCACATTTTTGGCTTGAAATTTCTCATGCACATGGCAGTGCAAACACCAAAATACTTGAGGAGTAATTTTTGGCTCTTTGGATAGATACCTAACATTATAGGCATCTTTCATAATTTTGTGGTGTCCTCTTACATGCTTTGATCTGGCTTTTGCCTAAAGTAATGCCACTGGATCAACTGATCGTCCAGGTATCCAATGGGATAAAACTATAACTTAATGAGGGATTTTAAATCCTCCCACATAGTAAATGGAGGTTCTCCCTCCAACCTTAGGGTTTCTGTGTGGCTTTCCCACCAATTCATTGCATCATCCTCCAATTTCAGCTGTGCAAATGAGATATTTTTCCCTTTCTTGATCTGATCGACACTAAAATAAACTTCTAGTTGTTGCAACCAGGGGTTCAACATCATAGCATCAATATCATCATGGTATGGTTGGATATCATATTTTTCTTCCACTTTAAACAAGGATTGGTTCACGACACTTGAACTGGGTTAATCTTTTCCAGGTTCTTTCTTCGACTGTTTATTTGTGTCTTCCCAATCCCCCTTTTGATTTGTCCTCCGCATTCGAATCCCATTCTTCTCCAAATATCCCCATCTTATTACTTACGTCTTCCATGAGGAGGTTGACATTACAGTTTATATCCATGATTTATCCTTTGAGCCACGAAAACCTCACCTTTGAAGGATCACAAGGTTTGTTTAGAGATTCATCGCACATGATCAGGATTTTACGATTTTCATCCTCGCTAATCTAGACCCCCGCAATATCCACAAAATAACCAAACGAAAACCACTCTGATACCAAATGATCTGTCAAATTCCATGGATATTCACTTGGATAGTTCATCACAACAAGTCTAATAATACTATATTAAAAATCTGAGATTCTACATTATTACAGGTTTATTTAATTTTTCAGATCTGTAAAATTAATTGTAATTAGTGCATGCATGTAAAAGTAAACCAAGAAAAAAATAAGAGAACGAAAAAATAATCCCACACACACATAATACATAAGATATCCTCTCTAGGAAACCCTTTCGAGAGAAAACGCAGCTGGAAGGTGAGGCAACTTCGCTTTCTTTCTCTGTCTGGAAATATGGTTACAGATACAAAGAAGTAATGTGTGTGGCTCGTGGGTTGCTACAGTGCACAGATCCTCTCTGTGTGCTCTACATCCTATCTCTCCTAGATATCTTTTCTTAACTATGTAACAAAATTCTCTCGAAATAATAGAATGCCTCTTCCACCTAGTGGCCCAGTTATAACAGTTTCCGATAGCCTACTAGTGGTTAAGTTTGACTACATCATCTCTTAAATAGAGTTAAAAAATAGACTATTCTAGAGTATTTTACATTAAAAAAACATGGCCAGCCACTTTTCCACAAATAATGGGGGCTGATGTGGTGTCCTCTCGAATTATAGGTGCGAAAACAAGAAGGTCAACTTCTAAGTGGAATAACTTTTGCATACAAACTTCGATTGATGCGATTCTTGTGTTGTTGGAAATATTTTTGTGTAGAATAGCATGAAAATTTTTTATACTTTCGGGGAAAAATTTTACCCCAAAAAACGTCGTTTGATGCCTCAAAACAATCCCGAAAGGTTTTAGACCTGGTTTTGCGAAACTGGGTCCCACAGGTAAAAATGATCTTCGGAGATAACTCCACATTTTCCAATCCAAATGCATTGAGATGGGTGACAAATAATATAATGATCCAATTCGGATCACACTTCCCCATTTTAGGAGGATTTTGGTCCCCAAAAGAATTTACTAAATGAGGTGAGGAAATTTTTCCTCCACCTTCTCTTTGGTGTACCATTTAGCTTTGTCTAGAATTTGTCCCTTCAACCCAATCTGCCAAAGGTCTTGTTTCCCTTGTCTTGTAGTTCTAGACTTGATCTACAAAACCATATCTTCTATCAACTCTACCTGAGCGTCTAGTGCCAAATCCTCCACAAAATGTAGGACCTGTTCCTCTTCCTGATGTAGAATGGAAGACTCATAGAGTTTCAAATTCTCTACATTTACAATTGAGTAAATGTGCATATAAAGTAGTAAACTGAGTCGATAGGCATTATCACCCACCTCTTCTAGTATCTCAAAGGTACCATAACTTAGAGCCTTGATTTTCTTACCAGGCCCTTGCACAATTAAGATGGGTGACCCACATGGTGATGTACTCTCTGGGAAACCCTTTCGGGAGAAAACCCAACTGGAAGGTGAGGTCGTTTCCCTCTCTTTCTTTGTCTGGAAATATGGTTACAGATACAAAGAAGTGATGTCTGTGGCCCATGGGTTGCTACAATGCACAGATCATCTTTTTTTTCTCTACCTCCTATCTCTCCTAACTATCTTTTCTTAGCTATTGAACAAAATTCTCTCGAAAGAATAGAATGACTCTTCCTCCTAGTGGCCCTATTATGACACAACCCGATAGCCTACTAGTGGTTAAGTTTGACTACATCAACTCTTAACTAGACTTACAAAATACAATCTTCTATATTCTTTTACATCACAAACATGTGTCTAGCCCCTTTTCCATCAATAATGGGGGATGACGCGATATCCTCGAACTATAGGTGTGAAAACAGGAAGGTCAACTTCTGAGTGGCATAAGTTTTGCATATAGACTCTCATTGATGCGATTCTTGTGTCGTTGAAAATACTTCTGTGTAGAATAGCATGAAAAGGTTCTATGCTTATGCGGAAAATATTTACCCCCAAAAATGTTGGGTGTGGAGCCTAATTATCTTCTGTATTCAAAGGTATCACCACATTGGACCCCAGTTCGAAATGGGGCGGTAATTCCACCTGTAAAATATTTTCTGCAAGCGGGGTCCAGGGGGGGTGGCTATGACGTTTGGGGAGCGCCCCCTTGGTGAGAGGTTTCGAGGGCAGTGCCCCTGAAGATAAAAACATATGTAAAATTTCCTTGTAAAAGTATAGTAATTTCTAGTCAATCTGGGCCATTCATTAGGTGGATGATCTGACGGTAGAACTTATGTTTAGTTTAGGATTTTTTTCCCTAGAAGGTAACCCCTCTCTTTGTATGAGGGCATTGTATTCAGTCTGTGTAATATATGTGTATTCTCCGAGCAAGAAGTAGAGAGGTGAGACTGTGAGAGAAAATAGAAGATATTACAATGGATCTATTGTAGGTTGTGCCTCTTCATCTTGCTGGATAATAGAAAGGAAGGACTGGCTGTTTGGGGTGGACGTAGCCCAAATTGGGTGAACCACATATATCTGTGTCTCTCTTCTTTTATGTGTTTTCTATGTTTATATTTCTTCAATATTTTATGTGTTCCATTGCTCCGTAATATATAATTTTCTAACAACTGGTATCAGAGACGAAGGTCTATTTGGCTGATAAACTCGTAGGAAAGAAGGGTTCCTCGTTCGAGTGGGAGCAATGGAAAAAGATGGTAAGTTTAGGGTCGAGAAATTTA
Source organism: Pinus tabuliformis (assembly GCA_031772625.1). Lineage (NCBI taxonomy): Eukaryota > Viridiplantae > Streptophyta > Pinopsida > Pinales > Pinaceae > Pinus > Pinus tabuliformis. Next base: position 915,427,650 of record CM062819.1, read on the forward strand.
ATGGCCAAAACTTCTCGTTGTGGAAGATGTAGATGGAAGATTATCTGTATCAGAAAGATCTGTACCTACCATTGGGTAGAAAAACAAAGATGCCGACGGGAATGACAGATGAAGAATGGAACCTTCTCGATAGAAAGGCACTCGGAACAGTACGGTTGTGCCTTGCAGCATCGGTTGCCTTCAACATTTTGAAGGAAACAACGACAGAGGATTTGATTAAGGCGTTGGAGAAACTATATGAAAAAACCTCAGCCTTAAACAAGGTATTTATTATGAAATGGTTATTTAATATGAAGATGTCGAAAGGTGGATTTATTGCAGACCATTTAAATGATTTTAATACTATTTCAAGTCAGTTATGTTCTGTAGGGGTAAACTTTGATGATGAAGTTAGAGCTTCATTATTCTTGTGCTCATTTACCAGAAATTTGGAATGGTTTAGTAATGGCTATTAGTAACTCTGTTTCTGGATCTAGTACTTTAAAGTTTGATGATGTTGTTGGTGCTATCCTTAGTGAGGAAATGCGATGGAAAAGCTCCAGTGAGACATCGGGTAATGCTTTGAGTGGAGAGTCTAGGGGAAGAAAAATGAAAAGAGGAAAGAGCTCAGGATATCCCAGTAAATCAAGGAAAGGCAGATCCAAGTCTAGATCAGGGATAGTGTGCTGGAAATGTGAAAAGAAAGGACACCTAAAGAAAGATTGTAGATCTCGGAAGGGAAAAGAAGGAGATGCACAACAAGAAAAAAATCATGAAGCAAATGTGACAGGTGAGGTGTTACAGGATGCTTTGACTCTTTCTTTCGAAAATATTACTGATTTTTGGGTGGTAGATTCAAGGACCTCATTCCATGCCACACCTAATAAGAAATACTTATATGACTATGTTCAAGGAGATATTGGACAAGTTCGTTTGGGTGATGATAAACCCTGTAAAATTGTTGGAATTGGTAAGGTTCTTGTAAAACAACAGAATGGAAACCAATGGCTACTAAAGGAGGTAAGGCATGTTCTAGATCTAAAGAAAAATCTGATTTCAACAGGGCAGTTATGCGGTGAAGGTTGTGTGACAACTTTCACAGATAAAGCTTGGAAGGTTACCACAGGAGCCCTGGTAATAGCAAAAGGCAAAAAGGTTGGTACATTGTATTTATGCAATGGTATTTCTAACTCTGTTAATGCTTTAACTTCTAAAGGAGAAAATGCAACATTATGGCATCATAGGCTCGGACACATGAGTGAAAAGGGGATGACGATTCTTCACTCAAGGAATTTGTTGCCGAGTTTGAAGAATGTTGATTTGGACTTCTGTGAGAATTGCATTTATGAAAAATAGAAGAAAGTGAGATTTCTTAGAGTTGGGAAAGAAAAGAAGAGCGAAAAATTAGAGCTTGTGCATACAAATGTATGGGGACCTGCTCAGGTATCATATCTCGGTGGCTCTCGTTATTATGTTACTTTTATTGATGATGCAACTAGAAAAACTTGGATTTATTGTATTAAGAATAAATATGATGAATTTGATACTTTCAAGAAATGGAAAGCTTTGGTTGAGATTGAGACAGGAAAGAAATTAAAGTGTCTCAGATCAGACAATGGAGGTGAATATTGCAGCAAAGAGTTTGATAGGTACTGTTCAGAGCATGGAATTCGTAGAGAGAAGACAGTTCCAAGAACACGACAAGAAAATGGTGTGTCAGAAAGGATGAACAAAACAATCACGGAGCGTGCAAGGTGCATGAGATTGCATGCAAGATTGCCTTTACAATTTTGGGCAGATGTTGTAGACACTGTTGTTTATCTAATAAATAGAGGGCCTTCAAGTTCCTTGGATGGTTGTGTTCTAGAGGAAGCATGGACAGGTAAAAAGGTAAACTACTCTTTTTTAAAGCCTTTTGGTTGTGAGGCATTTGTCCATATTGATAAAGAAAATAGAACAAAGCTTGAGGCAAAGTCAAAGAAATGCACCTTTATTGGATATGGTGTTAATGATTTTGGTTATCACTTATATGATTACGAAAATCACAAAATCATTAGGAGCAGAGATGTAATATTCAATGAAAAGGTCTTGTATAAGAATCAGTTGCAGGAAAAGAAATAGGAAAATGAAAACAAGGAATACGCAGTTCTTGATGAAATCATTGAAAAATTAAAGGTGTCTAAAAATAATAATAATCAACAACCACAATAGCATCAACCACCACAACAGCAACAGGCACCCCAAACACCTAAAAGTGGTGTTAGAAGATCTACCGAGATAAGTAGACCCCCTGAACAATACTCTCCTTAATTATATTATTTATTGTTGACTGATTCTGGTGAAACTGAATGTTATGAAGAAGCAATGCAAGTTGAAAGTAGGAAGAAGTGGGAGGTAGCCATGGAAGAAGAGATGGACTCCTAAATGCATAACCGGACTTGGGACTTAGTCAGGTTGTCTGCCGGAAAAACTACATTGAAGAACAAATGGGTTTACACGGTGAAGGAAGAAGATGGAGGAAAACAGAGGTACACAGCTAGACTTGTGGTGAAGGGGTTTGCACAGAAGAAAGGTATTGATTTTGATGAAATATTTTCCCATGTTGTTAAAATGACTTCAATCAGAACTATTTTAAGTCTAGTAGTAGTTGAAGATTTGCATCTTCAGTAGTTAGATGTAAAGACAGCCTTTCTCCATGGGGATTTGGAGGAAGAGATATATATGCAGTAGCCACAAGGATATGAACTGAAAGGAAAGGAGAAACTAGTGTGGAGGTTGAAGAGGAGCTTGTATGGCTTAAAACAGGCCCCAAGGCAGTGGTATCGAAAATTTGACAAGTTTATGTCTGAACAAGGTTATACTAGATATCGCTCTGATCATTGTGTTTATCTGAAAAAGAAAAATGATGGCAGCTATATTATATTGTTATTTATTTAGATGACATGCTTGTTACAGGGTCTAACATGCAGGAAATAAATGTGCTCAAAAGAAAATTGGCAAATTCATTTTCAATGAAGGATTTGGGAGCTGCAAAAACAATTCTTGGTATGAGAATAACTCGAGACAAGAAAAATCGTAAATTAACATTGTCTCAAAATGAGAACATACAAAAGGTGTTGAAAAGATTTAATATGCACAATGCAAAACCAGTTAGTACACCTTTTGCTAGCCATTTCAAACTTAGTAAGGAAATGTGCCCAAAGACCCAAGAAGACATGGATTATATGTCTAAAGTTCCATATGCATATGCATGATATTGCACATGCAGTGGGAGTTGTAAGCAGGTACATGAACAACCCAGGAAAGGAACATTGGATGGCAGTGAAATGGATTCTCAGATATTTTAAAGGTACCACAAATCAAGCATTATGCTTTGGTGGTTCAAACATTTCTCTACAGGGATATGTTGATGCAGATATAGCAGGTGACAGAGATAACAAGAGGAGCACTATAGGATATGTATTTACTATTGGTGGAACAACTATTAGTTGGGTTTCAAAAATCCAAAGTGTTGTTTCAATTTCAACAACAGTAGCAAAGTATGTTGCTGCTACAGAGGCTAGTAAAGAAATGATTTGGTTACAAAGGTTTATGGGTGAATTGGGTAAGGAGCATGATATGGGACGTTATACAGTGATAGCCAAAGTGCCATTCATCTTGCAAAGAACTCAACATTTCATTCCAAGACTAAACACATATATCTCAAGTACCATTTCATACGATCAGTGTTGGAAGATGGAGAGTTGAAGCTGGAAAAGATACACACTAGCCAGAATCCTACAGATATGTTAACAAAAGTTGCAACCAAGGAGAAACTAATAATATGCTCAGTTTCAATTGGTCTTCAGGTCCAAAGAGGAGTCATTTTCCAGCAAATGAAGCAGCGGTGGAGTTGCTATAATCAGTCTCCAAGTGGGAGACTGTTTGGTGTGGAGCTTAATTATCTTTTGTATTCAAAGGTATCGCCACATTGGACCCTTGTTTGAAATGGGGTGGCAATGCCGCTCGTAAAATATTCACTGTAGGGGGGTATGGGGGGGGCAGCTGCGACCTTTGGGGAGCCCCCCCCTGGTGGGGGGTTTCGGGGGCAGCGCCTTCGAAGCTAAAAACAGATGTAAAATTGCCTTGTAAAAGTATGGTAATTTCTAGTCAATCTGGGTCGTTCATTAGGCGGGTGATCTGATGGTAGAACTTATGTTTAGTTTATGGTTTTTTCCTTAGAAGTCAACCCCTCTCTTTGTATGAGGGCATTGTATTGAGTCTGTGTAATATATGTGTATTCTCCGAGCAAGAAGTAGAGAGGTGAGAATGTGAGAGAAAATAGAGAATATTATAGCGGATTTGTTGTAGGTTGTGCCTCTTCATTTTGTTGGATAATAGAAAGGAAGGACTGGCTGTTCAGGATGGATGTAGCCCAAATTGGGTGAACCATGTATATCTATGTCTCTATTTTTTTATGTGTTTTTTGTGTTTATATTTCTGCAATATTTTGTGTTCCATTGTTCCGTAATTGTTACACAGTAATTTGTCACTATCTTCACTCCAGTCTTCCTACTGTGTCATGTGTCCAAGTCATACATGCTCATATTAGACAAATGCTCTCTGATGTTGCCAAATGACCCACTTTTCCAAAGGTTTCTGCCTCATCGCGTATGTTGGCTAAATAAACGCACTGAAGGGTGCTCCAAAATAGCTCAAAAGCGCCGCCATTTCGGAAGTACAGCTAATTCCCGCGACGGTTCAATTTTATGTGCCAGTGTGATTGTCGCTTGTAATATTCAGCGATGACCTGACTAGCTATGTTACTCGGTAGCGATGCCAACGCGGAAGATCAGTTATGTACCCGCGATGATCCAGATTGGGCGAATTTGTTCCAACAGTCAGCGTTCCAAATAACTCCAGACCTGGTTGTTTGCCTAGTTTATGTCGCCCTTCTTTCTCTGGTGTGGTTGTTCCATCATTGGTGCTACCGTCCTTGGAGATAAGCTCATTCTTCCACCTTTCATGGAGACTCCTTCTCCTATTTAAACTCTCACCATTGCTATGTTCTGCTAGTTCTTAGTTTTGGGAATGGTTGCTGATAATGCTATTAGTGTTTGTGAGTTTGCTAGATAGCTGGTGTGAGTGTGACAAGTGTGGGATTGTTGATAGCTCGAGGAAGGTTGTGAAGTTCCCTTAATCCTGTGTAAAACTTGTGAGTGAGAGAGACTTGTATGTTGGGAGATCCATCATCAAAGAGTGAATGCTTGAGGAACATGCTGGCTGGATCCCTCTGAGAAGGCTTGTGACGTCAAGACTTTGGTTGTAAGCTTACTCTTATTTCATTATTAATGTAATCAATGATGTTTTCATATGTCTTGTATGTAATATACTTGATAGCTCATGACTTCTTGACTTTGTGATTAAATAGATCATTTTTGTTCCAATAATGTGCTTTGTTGTATTTCCTTTGCATTGTTTGAGGTTGATTACTCATTAGGAGAAGGAAGCGGAAACTGGAGCAGCGCAACGGAACTCCATCAACCACCGGTTGAGGTAGGCTTACAACTATGACTCTTTAAGGAAAGCTATTATTGATCTATCCTTGTTTGTGACTAGACCCACTCTAGGGCTAGAGGGGTTGCCTCTGTCCGCAGAAGGAACACTTTCCTGCATCACAAATTGGCGACTCCGCTGGGGAGCTCTGGCCTTTGTTCTTTTCTTGTTTACTCTTGTTTTGATTTTTGTTTTGGTCTCTTTTGAAGTTTGGGGATTAGCTACCAGTCTTCTAAGTTTCTTGGTATGATATGGGAAATGCCCTTATTTGATTAAAGATTGATTGTCTTTGATTTAGGAGTTTTGGGGTCGCATGTTACTCTTTTGAACATCATCACAGCTTTTAATTTAACAGTCGCACTATCATCGCGTCACCCCTTTTGTAATATCCTATTCATCGCGTAATTATGCCTAACAGTCGCGACGGTTCTGTAAATCAAACCATTGCGGAAGAGTCAAGTACTTTCGCACTGACATCGCTTTGTTGCTACGGTGTGCTCTTTATAAGCGCTTGTTTCTTGTGTATTACCCGCGCTGATTGTTGTAGAATTGATTTTTTCAATTCTGCCTCCTGAATCAACCAGTCTTGCTAGTCCCTTGTTGTTCTCACTTGTTGATAACTTGTTTTTCACTATTTATAGGTTGAGGCACTCTCTCGTGAGCTTTGGTGAATGAATCTTGTTTTTCTTGCTTTGTGATCTAGTTTCATTGTTTTAAGTCGTTTGGATCAGTTTCACTTGGTTGCTTGGTTTCTCAGAGATTTGTTTGTAGCTTGTTGTTGGTTTGATTGAGCCTTCCCCTTTGCTTACTTTTGGTTGATTGTTTAGTGATTGTTATTGGACCAATCTCGGCATTGATTCGATTTCCTTTCACTACCCGGACATAGATTACAATTGTTTGGATGAACCGTGTTTCCACATTTGTTTATTGCTTATTGGTTTCTTTTAGATTTAAGAGACATCAAAATCAAAAGGAATGCATTTCATTTAGCATACGAAAGTGAAAGTGAATTTGCATTTCAAGTTGCATATTGAAAAGCGAATGATTAAATCTCTCATTAGTAGTATCCGTGCACTTTAGGAATTGATGTCTGTTTGCATTGAGTGACTGCTTTGTTGTCTTGGTTTTCTTGGTTTGGGAATGACCTCTCTACCCTCCCATAGGTAGGTGTTCATCGAAAAAAAGGACATCTCATTCATTCTAGCTACATCCTAGGATTTGTTATATACATCCGGTAAGGCCTGAAAACTAAAACATAATCCAAGATCAACTCTAAAATGAACTAAATAAATCTAACAATGCATTGGAACATAATGCACACATTTAGAGGTCTAGGCTAGAGACGTGCTCCGGCGTCGTTAAACCTAGTCACTTTTGTTTCCACTCAAGGTTGGGTGATTCCTCCTTCTGTGACTCAATAGTGGTCTAGCATGGAATTGTGCTCCCATGTACCATCGAGTATATGCTGGGAGACCCCACTAGGTTATCATCCTTTATTGTTAGGAAGCTGTGTCTACTCCCTTGCAACCCGTAACACACCAAACACAACATTCGGGAAGATTTATTGTCATACGGAAAGTCCTTGGTTTTCATATGCCTGCCAAGGTGTATATGCAGTTTTATGGATTGTTTGGTAAACCTTTTCCCTAGTTCTCCAGAGTAGTTACTTTCATTCCTTTTCGGGCTCCTTAAAAGAAAAGGTCCATCTGAGCACTTGTCCTTTCAGGCTCATTAAACCTCGAAAGAGATAGAGTCACCTTTTTATCCTTTTCTCAACTCTTGAAACATGAAAAGGTCAAGTTTTGTTCCTATGTCATAAAATTTACTGCCCACGAAACATTCATGGTAATAGTCCAAGTTCTTGGTTATGAGAAGAGTGTTTTTAGGCTCGTTCTTGATGGAAACATTCCCCGAGTCTACTAGCCAAGGTCTTTCCCCAGATGGGAATCCTAGTCCATTTCCTTCTTTTGGAAATGCCAGTGCTCCATATGGCAACATTGTCTTTGCCTGGGTTAACCATCAGTTTGCCCGTATGGTTATTTTCAACATCAATGGTCCCAAGTGTCATAACTCCTGTTCCACCGTCTACTTCATCCGAACCATGACACGATGATTCCAAGGTTGAGCCTATGCCTTCTTCCCCTGTTTCTTCCTCCTCCTCTCCTCCTTCTCCTGGTGAAAGTTTCACATCTAGTAACTAGGAGACTAAGAAGAAGAAGAAGAAGACGAAGAAGAAGAAGAAGTCTGATAAATGCAAGGCCACCTGTGTAGTTACTACTCCGAGTACATCTCAGGTTGAACCACCTTCTACTCCTCCGCAGAAGGTTAAGTTTCCTTGTAAATTATGCAAGGGTGACCATCTTCTTCGTGATTGTCTTGGCATTCCTAGGATCTTAGAAGTATGGTCTCATGATTCGGCTCATCCCTCGTCATCCGCTGAAGCTCATGGTGATGTTACCCTATCAACTGGCAATGGTAAGAAGAAAGGGAAGATTTGATTCCCCTGTAGGCTATGTGAAGGCAACCATCCCCTTCACCTTTGTTTGCTTATGGATAAACCTTCTGTCATTTTGGAAAGTCTTACAGCTTCTTCACCCCAACTTCCCACTGGATATCAAAGGCTCTCTTTAGACCCTCTCCCCATTGACCAAGAGATTGACTTAAATTCTTCTCTTGTCTGTCCTCCTCCTTTCGAGCCTGGCTGTGCTAAGCTTGTTCCAGACCAACCATTGGTTGGAGAGAGTATCGACTTGGGTTTACCACCTATTGATCACTCTGTTTCAGAAGAGAGTCATGCTCATGTTCTTCTCATCTCATCATATTCTCCTGAGTCCGAGAACGACCCTCCTATCCCTGGTGATCACAAGAGCCCTTCTTCGGTTCCTGTAGAGCAGGGGGGCAATCATACGATTTCCCCACCAAGTAGTTCAGTCATTTCCTTCGACTGGAGTCATTTGACTACATTTCGCCTTCCATCCCATGTGCTTTTCCAGATAACAGTACATGCCTATGATAAGGTAGTACCTGGCACTATCTTGGATGAGGGTGCATTTGTCAGTCTTATGCCTTCTACTACTTGGCAAGCTTTGGGCTCCCCACCACTTGTGCCGGTTGCACAACATCTGTTAGCGTTTGATGGAGGAACTAGTCAACCATTAGGGATCCTTCTGAAGTTCCCTGTTACTTTGGGAGGCAAAACCGTCTATATAGATGTCATGGTTGTCCAAGATGATTTAGATTTTAGTCTTCTCCTTGGCCGTGACTATGTTTATGCCATGGGGGCCCTCATCTCTTCACTTTTCCGTGTGGTTTTTTTTCCACGTGATGGAAGAATGGTGCCCGTAGATCAATTATCATTCATTAGTCCATCGGTGCCTCCTATGCAGCCATCGTCCCCTATCGGTTCTTGCTTGCAAGCAGTGCCTTCCTTGCCACTGGTCAATTATGTGGCTACCCATTTCGTCTCCGCCTCTGTTGATGATCATGCAGATGGTCTCGTACATCATGTACTGGGGGCATTGGAACCCGATATGTCATTGGTGCTTCATGACATGTATTCCTCCCAGAGTGTGTTTCTTACATCCCATGAAGACCTCTTGGGAGCCATGTTATCGTATGGCCCATGAGCAAGTGTCACGAGGATAGTTTGTTGCTATGTCAGCCTCGTTAAAAAATGAAACAAGGAGTCTTGAGGAAAGTTCTTGATCTTATGTCAACCTCGTTAAAAAATGAAACAAGGGTTATGAGCATAGTTTTTTCTTTACTATGTCAACCTCATTAAAAAATGAAACAACTCCCCTTTCCAAATCGAGTCTTTGATTAAAATCTCATAAAATCCAAGTCGAGTCTTTCGAAGATCTTGCAAGTGAACCTTCATTCCATCCACCTCGTTGAATGCAATGAAGCTTGGGGGGCATGTACCTCGATTTGCGTCATTATGTTGGGGGCATGCAAACTTATAACAAGAATAGTTTTTCGTTTCAAGCTTGTGTAAACATGAAATCGAATCCAAGCAGAGTTCTCCATGGTTCAAGCTTGTGTAAAAATCAACCCATACCTAATTTACACCTCGTGATTACTGTTTATCCATTAAATTCTACTAGATGAGCCTTGGTTCTTTCATTCCATCGCCACCATCTCTTTGGCTGATCATATGCTTTCACTTGATTGTTTATCCTTTCCTGAGGAACTGTAGCGATGAGTGGTTTTATTAGCCAGCCTCTTGACCATTACATGTTTTGAGCAGTTCCACCATTGCCAGAACTAGTTGCTCCCCCTTTATACCACTCATTCCTCTAGGATGTGTCACATTTAAGCTCTTTTCTGACTTGTAAAAGATGAAAAGATTCCCGAGTATTTTTCCCTTTTTGACTCGTTAAAGAGAATAAAAATGGAGGTCTTCTTTCAGCTCTTTTCCAACCATTTAAAGATGAAAAGATTACCGAGTTTTCCCTTTCAACTCGTTAAATAGAAATAAGAGGTGGTTGCCTTTAAGCTCTTTTCCGACCGTGTAAACAAAAAAAGATTTCCGGGCCTTTGTCGTTTCGGGTTCGATATTGGTTACGAAGCGACGTGATTCCGGCCACTTTTCTACTTTTTCAGGTCGAAGTCACTGCTTACGAAAAGTACTCCTCGATCGTAATGGTTAGGCAGTTCTTTCGAGTATCGTTTTATACTTTTTCGAGCTCGAGAGACACAAATCTATGAAAAAGGACCCCCCCCTGGAGTTTTCTTTTTCATGTCGTTTTCAAACTCTCTAAATATGAAAAAGACTCTGAGTTTTACGTATGTCGTACTCGTTAAACCCTGATGACATTAGACTCGTCACCATGACGAGACCCGAGCTTCTCCTTTGTATGGCTTGTTAAACTATTACTAGGTTGGACTCAACAGCAAGTTTATCATTGATTGTCTATGGTAGCTAGTCACTCTTGAACATCGACACTTTTGCTTCTTGTCAAGTTGGGACATCCATACATCGTCATTTGGCCTTCTGCGGGTTTGGGTTACCATTTAGCCTCATTCCATCAGATTCATGCCGTCTTCATCGAGCCTCTGATCCCTTGATGCCTGAATGTTGCCACCCTCTGGAGTCGTGTCGCCGACATGTTCAAGAGTATAATCCTTCTGCAATTTACACCCTCGCCTTCTCCTTTGATACTCTATTCTGCCATCTGCCAATTGTTCCTTATCTCATGTCGTTGATGGGGGAAACATTATGGCCCTCCTGTCGACATCAGCTCATTATCCAGGAGATTGAATTAGAGATCCCCTTTGGTACCTTGGAGCTTGCATGCCTCAATGGCAAGTTCTTCGCACCTAACGATTGACTTTCATCATTGGTCATCGATTGGGTGATTCCACGAGTGTTCGACCTTAGATCCTTCTTCACACTTCGTGGATTGTGCTTGACAGTACCTTGAGATCCATTGGCATTATTGGTGGTTTCTCTCGCGCTTGTTAATGGTTTCCATCATTGACCGGTAATCAAGTGATTTCCTATCATGCTCGACCTCAGCACATCTATTCGCATGTTAAAATTTGTACTATGATCAGATGGATTCAAAACCCCGAACTCAGATTACACATGTTCGGTTATGTGGATTGGTTTATGATTACATGACTCATTGATGGATGGTTGCAACCATACCTAAGTCTTCGTGGATGGCTGTGACCATAGCTTTATTATCGTCATGGTCTCATTAGCTAGATGGATGTGTCCATATCACAGACCTATTTCGTATGTCTTTTGGATGGTTGCCCCCATGCCTAGACTACATGTATTTCATTATCAGAGATATCAGTTGTATTTGTGTGTAGGTTCTTCCAGATGGTGTTACAGCTCAGTCAATTTCGTAAAGAATTTCACCCCTCCCTCTCTCTTAGGCTTCATACTTTAGGGGGCATCTGTTACATAGTAATTTGTCACTCTCTTCACTCCGGTCTTCCTACTGTGTCATGTGTCCAAGTCATACATGCTCATATTAGACAAATGCTCTCTGATGTTGCCAAACGACCCACTTTTCCAAAGGTTTCTGCCTCATCGCGTCTGTTGGCTAAATAAACGCGCTAAAGGGCGCTCCAAAATAGCCTAGAAGTGCTTCCATCACAGAAGTACACCTGATTCCCGTGATGGTTCAATTTTATGTGCCAGCGCAACTGTCACTTGTAATATTTGGTGATGACCTGACTAGCTATGTTACTCAATAGCAATGTCAACGCGAAAGATCAGTTATGTACTCGCGATGATCCAGATTGGGCGAATTGGTTCCAATAGTCAGCCTTCCAGATGACTCCAGACTTGGTTGTTGGCCTAGTTTATGTCACCCTCCTTTCTCTGGTGTGGTTGTTCCATCATTTGTGCTACCCTCCTTGGAGATAAGCTCATTCTTCCACCTTTCATGGAGACTCCTTCTCCTATTTAAACTCTCACCATTGCTATGTGCTGCTAGTTCTTAGTTTTGGGAATGGTTGCTGATAGTGTTGTTAGTGTTTGTGAGTTTGCTAGATAGCTGGTGTGAGTGTGACAAGTGTGGGATTGTTGATAGCTTGAGGAAGGTTGTGAAGTGCCCTTAATCTTGTGTAAAACTTGTGAGTGAGAGAGACTTGTATGTTGGGAGATCCATCTTCAAAGAGTGAATGCTTGAGGAACATGCTGGCTGGATCCCTCTGAGAAGGCTTGTGACGTCAAGACTTTGGTTGTAAGCTTACTCTTATTTCATTATTAATGTAATCAATGATGCTTTCCTATGTCTTTTATGTAATGTACTTGATAGCTCATGACTTCTTGACTTTGTGAGTAAATAGATCATTGTTGTTCCGGTTACGTGCTTTGTTGTATTTCCTTTGCATTGTTTCAGGTTGATTACTCATTAGGAGAAGGAAGCGGAAGCTGGAGCAGCGCAACGGAACTCCATCGACCACCAGTTGAGGTAGGCCTCCAACTATGACTATTTAAGGAAAGCTATTGTTGATCTGTCCTTGTTTGTGACTAGACCCACTCTAGGGCTAGAGGGGTTGCCTCTGTCTGCAGAGAGAACACTTTCCTGCATCATAGAAATATATAATTTTCTAACAAAAAAAGGTATTTTGATGCCTCAAAACGCTGCTAGAAGGTTTCAGACCCCATTTTTCCAAACGGGGTCCTGCTGGTCAAAACAATCCCGTGAGCTTGTTCCTCCGCATTTTCCACTCCAAATGCATTGACATGGATGAAAAACAATATAATGATCCAATTTTGATCACACCTCCCAATTTTGGGAGGCTTTTGGTCCCCAAAAAGCTTTTACTGAAGGAGGTGAGGAAATATTTCCTCCACCTTCTCTCTCGTGTACCATTTAGCTTTGCCTGGAAGTTGTCTCTTCAACCCAATCTTCCAAAGGTGTTATTGCCCTTGTCTTGTAGTTCTGGACTTCATCTGCAAAACCATATCTTTTGTCAACTCTACCTGAGCATCTAGTGCCAAATCCTCCACAAAAGTTATGACCTATTCCTCTTCGTGAGGTAGCATGGAAGGCTCATAGAGTTTCAAATTCTCTAGATTTACAACCTAGTAAATGTGCATATATGGTGGTAAACTGAGTTGATAGGCATTATCACCCCTTTTATAGTATCTGAAAGGGACCATACCTTAGAGCCTTGATTTTCTTACCAGGCCCCTACATATTGATAATGGGTGACCTGCATGGTGTTGTACTTGGTTGAATGACACCTTGTTCCAGTAGTTGTTGCAATATTTCTTCATCTTACTTGCTTCTATAATAGATTTCCTCTACAACCCAATATTTGGAAATGGGGATTTTGGCAATAGCTAGATCTCATGCTCCACTTCTCTCTTAGGGGGTAACCCTTTAGAATCTCGTAACACATCCTTGTATGCCTGTAAAAACTCCTCCAATTTCTATTTTTGTTTCTTAGTACTTCCCATAACGGATACTTTTCCTCTTATTGAATCCTATATAGACTCGTTTTCTCCTAAAAACAGTAAAACATACTACTTTCTAGAACTAATCAGTTTGTTGGCTTGGTTGGAACTTACTAGTGAAATTTTCAACTTGCCTTTATGCACGTTGATGATGAATGATTTTCATCCTTGATGAGATAGTACTGATTATCTGTCCTCAGGAATATTGCATCAAACATGTACATGTATGGACTCCCAAAAACAACTCCAAATACATCAAGGGGAACCACATCCAAATCTACTTCATTAATAAAATCAATACTAATAGAAAATCTAATGTTACACTGTTTTATTATCTTCAGCTCTGCATCCTTATGTACCCATCCCAGTGGATATGGGTTTAGATGATCATGAACTTCCAGCCCCAGCTTCTTCACTAGATATGCTGCAACGAGATATGCCTAGGATCCTGAGTCAAACAAAGCATCAATCTTCATATTATTGACCTATATCTTTACATGGAAGAGTTTGGTCATTTCTTTCTCTTCCTGTTGCAGAAGGCTACTGAAATTCACCTCCTTCTGCACTAATGTACAAATTATCTTCTCATCCACGTCTGAGCTACTTTCAACTTGGCTACTCGAATGAGTGGCCATGAGATTCTTCTTCTTATTGTCTTTCTTAGAATTCTTTAGGATTAGCTTTGGTTGCAACTTCGAGCACTTATCCTATGTATGGACATCAATGTTGCAATAGTTGATGGGATCTTTGCATTGGTGTGTTGTGGCTGCCATATTTTTATATTTCCCCTTTTTTCTTCTTCTTACCATCCTTATAAGTGTCTTTTTTCTCCTTTTACTTCGATTCACTTGATTGATCTCTTTTCAATCCTATGTTTTCTAGGTACTATGCATGTACACAAGCCTCTTCCACCATTTTTCACTTGAACAACATCACTTTCTCATGCAGATAGCAGTGCAGAAAACCCAAATACTTATGGAATACATCAGGGTTGTTTGGAGAGATACCCAAAATGATAGCCATCTTTTTGAAGTATGTGGTGTACTCCTGAACACTTTGGCCCGACGTTGGCCTGAAGTAATACCATCAGATCCACTAGTTTTCCACGTACCCAATGGGATAAAACTATGACTTAATGAGGGTTTTGAAATCCTCCCACATAGTCACTGGAGGTTCTCCCTCCAACCTGAGGGTTTCTTTGTGGCATTCCCACCAAGTCAGTGCATGGGCCTCCAATTTCAGCCACTTGATGAGATCCTCTGCCCTTCCTCAATCTGATGGACATTGAAATAAACTTCTAGTTCTTGCAACTAGTGGTTCAACTTCAGAGCATCGATATAGTAGTGGTATGGATTTATATAAACTTTTTCTTCCACTTTACATAGGGATTGGTTCACGAAACTGAAACTGGATTGATCTTTTCCATGTTCTTTCTTTGACTGGTTATTCACGTCTTCCCAATACACCTTCTAATTTTTCATCTACATTCGAATCCCTTTCTTCTCCAAATATACCCATCTTATTTCTTACGGCCACCATGAGGAGGTTGAGATTGTGGTTTATATTCGCAACTTGTCCTTCGGGCCACGAAAACCTCACCTTTGTAGAATCACGAGGTTCGTTTATAGATTCATCGCCCATGATTAAGCTTTTACGATTTTCTAGCTAATCTACATCCCTAAAATCTCCAAAAAATACCCAAATAAACCTGCTCTCATACCAAATGATCCATAAATTCTCATGGATATTCCACTGGATAGTTCATCACAACATAGCTGATAATATTATATTAAAAATTTGAGATTCTACACTATTACAACTTTATTTAATATTTAGATCTGTAAAATTAACAGTAATTAGTGCATGCATGTAAAATTAAATCAAGCAGAAAAGTAGAGAATGATAAAATAAGCCAACACACAGATAATAAACAATATATTCTCTCTCATAAACCATTTATGGAGAAAACCCAACTAGAAGATGAGGTTGGTTTGCTCTCTTTCTCCGTCTAGAAATATGGCTGCGAATACAAAGAAGTAATGTGTGTGGCCCGTGGGCTGCTACAGTGCACAAATATTCTCTCTGTGCTCTACCTCCTATCTCTCAAGGCTATCTTCTCTCAACTATGGAACAAAATTCTCTCAAAATAATAGAATACCTCTTCCTCCTATTGGCCCAATTATAACACAACCCGATATCCTACTAGTGGTTAAGTTTGACTACATCAACTCTTAACTAGAGTTACAAAATAGAATATTTTGCATACAGATTCCAATTGATGTGATTCTTGCACTATTGGAAATTTTTCTGTGTGGATAATAGCATGAAAATGTTCTATTTTGAAGCGGCAAAGTTTTACCCCAAAAAAACATTGTTTGACACCTCAAAATTCTCCTGGAAGGTTTTAGACCTTGTTTTGCCAAACTGGGTCGCACCGGTAAAAACAGTCTTGTGAGCTCATTCCTCCACTTTTTTCACTCCAAATGCATCGAGATGGATGAAAAATAATAAGATGATCCAATTTAGATCACACCTCCCATTTTAGGGAGCCTTTTGGTCCCAAAATCGTTTACTGAATGAGGTGAGGAAATTTTTCCTCTACCTTTTCTTTGGTGTACCATTTAGCTTTTCTTGGACCCCCTTCAACCCAATTTTCCAAATTTCATCTTATTTTATACACGAAAATGACATCCTCATCAGCTCATAGGGCAAATACATGATGACTGAAGCAATGACGAAGTTCACCAGCCTTTTTTCCAAGCTAACGCTACTTATACACTAGCAACCTGCTTTATAAAGTTTCTCAGCAAGCCTAAGGGTGCGTTAGTGACCTAAGTAACTCTACTTGTTACCTTAGGAACAACATTAGTAAACCCTAACAAGTTTCTAAGGTCAAAGGAGCAGATTGACTAAGAAATGTCCCTACATTCTCTCCTAAATTAACTCAGAAAAGCAAGGAAACATCAAAGTTCGACCTATTTGGGGGATTACTAATCTTGATGGAGTATGCAAATGGGAAAGAGCTCAAAATAATGGCAACATCCTTGAATTTTCTCTAAAGAAACTCATGGAGAAACTTGACAACCCTAACCTCACATGCTACATAGGCAAAGCTAGGGCTATTATGAAAGGGGTCAGATCATTTGAAAGGATAGCTTACTTGACTGTCGACTAGAGTCTCAGACTTAAGCATAAGAAGTTGGTAATAAAGGGGAGAGAGAGAGGAGTTTGAGGGGTAAGGGATGCTAATGCAATTGATGGTTGTAATCACTCTTTTGACATTAATATAGAACTGCAGTTGTACCATCCACTCTGTGATGTTGGTACTATAATTCATTTATATGTTTATTCAATGTTTTTTAGCATGACTGCCTTAGTTATGTGCAACTAGATGTATTTTGTATAGTTATGCATTGATTATCAAGGTTTTATGTTGTGATTATGCTTATCTTTTCTATTTGCAAGACTTGATCTGGAGTCGGCTCAGGGGACTTCTACCTAGCTGCATTGCGCTCTCCAGCAACTCCACACGAAGGCTCGAGGTAATGAATCCTTCTCGCTTTGATAATTAATTGTTGAATATGGACATGCATGTATATTTTTGATGGCTACAGATAATATTATAGTCTGCCAATGGTCCTAGGGAGAACCTTGAGGGTTCCTTCATCTTCCATACACCGTGCATTAATCCCTATATCATAATTGGTGACTTTCTTGGGGACTGCACTTTCGTTCCTAGTTTTTCCATAAAGTTCCAAGATTTCTCCTCCTTCCATACCTTCTTGTACTTATTCACTCCTTTTCTGACCACTCAGGACCTTGCAACACTCTTCTTTCATTCCTCAACCCTGGATCTGATCCGCATAGCCCTTTTGTGAATTGTTTTTCCTCACTAATGCAGGTTACCAGTGTAAACAGAGGTTTATAAAGCATTGTGGCTTTACAACCAGAGCGTTAGTGCCACCAGTAACTCTTTGAGGCTTCTAGCACAGAGCGTTAGTCACCCATTTTTTGATTAACAACAGTGTCTATGACCTCAAAGGGTTGGGAAACTTTCTTCTGGACTGATAAGGGATCTGTAGCTATGTTTGTTTGACTGATCTATGTCTTGAACAATTTTTTTTTTAAGAAAATAGCTCTCCTTCTTAAAGTTTTTATTTTCATAAAAGAAAAAAAAAAGTTTATTGTTTTATGCTTAGCTGGTTAAGTTCTGCATTATTTGGTTCCAATAGTTGTTAGTGATCATTGAAAAGTTCTATCGGTTATGCTAGAGTTGTACTAAATAGGATGCATGGAATGAATACTGATATATGAATGACTCTCCCTCCGTAGAAGCAACTTATTCATCAAAATTGAAAATTTACAAGCATTGTTTTTGCATGATTTGAGTCAGAGTCCCATAAAATATCAGACATCAACACTCCTACCAAAGACTCTAACAAAGTACACTTAAAATCTACCTAATAAAATCAATTAGCAACTCTTTCTAGAGTAAACACACATTAGTTTAGGTTAGGATCTTGGGTTAGGCTATGTGAGTAAATTTCCCAAGATCATACACCAAAACTAGTGTCATTAAAGAGAAATCCTTCTGCACTCATACTACCGGGACCACTCCAGTAAAAGTAGAGATAAATACAAAGCATCATCAAACTGTAAGCGAAGGGAGCCTGTCTTTGCTTACATCTCCTTTGGGTATTTTGTGTATCAGGGATCCCTTCAGGGATATTGGAGCTGAGTCAGGGACTCAAGTATCTTTCCCACACAGCATACTATCTGCGACTATGTCCCCCCTGGTAGTGTCTGTGATCTGCGGTATCCTTAGTAGCCATACTTTTAGGGACTAACACAAGGTGACTAGGGCGGGCTTCCCTGGTACCTAACACAAACGGACCTACTCTGTCTTCAGTTTTTGGGAGGGTGCTCATCTTCATGAGAGTACTTGGCCCCTCAATGTGAGGTACAGGCAAAGCTCTAGAGTAACTGTAATTCTACATTTGGCCATCTCTCTCTATTATGCATTGTGATACTAGATTTCATCTCTAGTGATCAGTGCTTACCAGACAGGGTCATTTCCCTCTACTTGTTGATTGATTTACTTAGTGTATTTTTTTTTATTTCTTAGGTGCTAGTGTGTTATCATTGAGACTTTAATAAACATCACTGTAAAATTTACTGATAAAAATTATTGGCCACCGTGGCTATATTAAGCCCTCATCATCAATCTAAACGATTGTTAGGACTTCCCCAACTCATTGTGGAGGATCCGTTGAGCTCCGGTGAACCGGATTCCCAGTCTTCAGGAAATCAGTCTCTAAGATCTCACACAGAATCAGTTATGTCATCCAATGATTCAAGCTTACTAGAGGATTTCTTTATTGAAGGATTTCTTCCTCCATACAATCCTCAAATCACGAATCTGTTGGGCCCACTCTTGGTTCCTGTTGCATCTATACCTCCTTTGTCTTCAGTTGGAACATTTCCACCCATCCCATCGATGACTAATGGGCCATGGGAGATTTTGGACACTTTTGGTCCTCCACCACATCCTAGTCGACAGTCAATACCACACCTTTAATGGCGAACCCTGCTATCCCATTTGTCCCAGGTTCAACCCCTATGGTGACACCCTCTATTCTGGGTTCTGCCCCTTTAGTGTCAAACCTAGTACCTTCGACAAGTGCTACATATAAAGCTCCTTATAATGCTCAATATACCACAGTTAGTGTGGGTCCCTTCAACCAACAATATGGTTGGCATGCATTGTATAGTTCTAACCTCCAGATTCAAGTATCTAGGGGCACTCCCAATATGCATATACTGGTCGGGAGCATAATAGTTCCCCCTCCGTTTTTAGGCATGCATGGTCAGTCACTGATTGACATGAACACTCCTTATTCTAGTCAAGGACTTATGGTTAGTTTTGTGACGACCGACAATCCTCAAGGAGATCCCAATCAATCCATGGGGGCACCCTACTCACAACCTCAAATGAGTTAAGGGGCCACTACTTATCCTAGGGGCAGTTCTATCCCCCAGCCTAACAATCCCTATGGAAATCCAAATTACAATACCATACCCCAAGGCACCTACTATACCACGCAACCTTTGTATAATATTGGGAACAACACAATGGGAGGACTGCAAGGATCCTCAAGTCACATGTCACCGCCTTGGTCCGATTCAGTGGCATCAAACACTCTGCCTTTCTTGGCAATGCTTAATATCCCCGACTTGTACAAACTTACAAGTGACCCCATCTATCATAACTTACATTGGCCACCAATCTCACATAAAATACTAACAGACATCCCTAATATCGAAGGGAAACAAGGGGAGGATCCGAGTACACACATCACCACCTATCATCTATGGTGTGTTTCTAACTCCATGGCGGATGATAGTATATGGTTACGTCTTTTTCCCCGCACCCTTACTGGAAACGTAGCCAAGTGGTACATAGAGTTACCATGCGCGTTAGTCAATACCTTTGGTGCCCTAGCGATGAAATTCTTAAAGCACTTCCAGCTACCCATCCACTATGAAACTAGGACGGAACTCCTCACTTCATTACATTAGGATACCGCCACCCACATCTCTGATCATATGCATGAATGGAGATGTAGGTAGAGGTTATTCAAAGCTCCCCTCCCAGACTATCTCCTAGAGGATTGGTTCTGCAAGTCTCTACTCCCCCAAATTGCTAAGGATGTCGCCTTAGGTGGTGCAATCATAAAAGACCAATCCATTCATCGTGCCCAGCACTTGGATCTAATATATTCATAGTATGGCGCTCTATACGATGTAATTCCCAATGCCCCTCGCAACTCCAATGCTCCCTCTACTCAGTAACCTCGAGCGCATGCCAATGGAATTATCGGCGCAACCTCTGGGGCTGCTGTAAAACAACTCAGCGGTCACATTGCCCAGATGTGAGTGGACCCCTCTACCAAATTGACTGCTCTTCCGACCACTGCAACCAACTTTGTGCAGTTTATGCAAAAACCCAATGATAAGAACAAGAATAATAACAAAGTAGCAAAACCCAAACCAGAAGGCTATTGCACCCCCTAATGATGGAAAGGATAAACCCGCCAGATTCCCTTACAAAATCTGTGACGAAGACCACATGGCCTATTGCTGCTCGTGTCTTCAAGAGTGCACAGATTTCATTGCTAAAAAGGATACCTGTGGGACCCCTGCTATCCTGAATAATCCTTTCCCCGCTCAACAGTAGCAACACCTTATTGCAAACCAACCCAAACTCTTGCAAGGGGGAAATGATGGTTCGCAACATCCTTCAACTAGTGAAGGACCTTCTAGCATTTACACCTTTGAAACGGTAGACCTACAAACCAAAGCCAAATCTTATTGAGCTCTTGTCGCTCATGTAGAGGAACCCTCCTCAAGTCAAAACCCATTGCCGCCTAATGATCTTCATATCAAAAGGCCAGTTTCTGACCTTGTGATTCACTGCCCTAAAGGGGCACTTCGACGCACAACGCACAATACATTTGCATGTGCCCCCCAAAGGTACAGCATTGTAGAAGACTTGGTGCAAGTGTCACCGACTATGTCGGTGCTCGACGTATTACAAACATGTCTAGCACAAAGGAAAGCTCTGCTTTCGGCCATTGGTGGTATCAACCCTTAAGATTCCATGCTTTCAATTTTCAACATGGAAAAGTGTAAACCTCCCCTTTATCACCAACTTGCATTTCAGGTGCAAATATTTTCGAAAGGTAAAGGTGTACATAGAACTATAATTGATGAAGGTGCTTCTACCTGCATATTGTCAGCTTCATGTTGGCTCTCTTTGGGTCCTCCAACCCTATCCCCACCGTCGAATTCCCTTCAATATTTTGATGGCCACACTTTCATACCAAAAGGTTACCTAGCTAGCTACCCCATCACCTTGAATGGGAAAACGGTAACAGTGGACATCAAAGTCGTAGATAGAAAGCTCAACTATAATCTATTGTTGGGTCGCAGTTGGACTTATACCATGACTGCTATTGTGTCTAATGTCTTTCGCATCATCCTATCTCCATTGGATGGAAACGTAGTCATAGTGGACTAGATGTCCTTTTTCACCCCTGATTATTCCCCATTACCCAGCAGCTCTGTACCCTTAGTGGGTGGTGTACCTGACTCTTACATCAGTATTGGGAGCGGTCTATTGAAGGTCTCTTCCCTAATGGTTTGTTTCCCTCTTCTTCCACCAGTGGTTCCACAAACAGTCAATATGGTTTCATTCATTCCTCACGAACCGACCGATCCTTGGATCCTACCACCCCCTTCAGACATTGACACCTACGGAGAACAAATGCCATTGTCACCAGCTGAATTTGCCTACCAGGCATTCAATCTTCAACCATGTCTCCGATCACTTTTGTCATGACCAACAGTACCACTGCCCCTCCCATAAATGTTCCTTCTTTTGATCCCCTCAATCAAGTCCTACCTATGGATGGAGCTATTAGAGAGATCATGAGTTTGGAAGAGCGATCTTGGGAGGACTCACACCATCATGTTTCGATATCTGATTTGGACATGATGCCTCTTCAAATCTTGTCACCCGATGCATCTGAAATCAATTCCTTACCATATACGACTATCCAAACTTTGGACTTGGAGGGAAACATGGGCAATATTTCAAAGACATTTCTCATTGATATTTCAGTCAAGATAGGCGTCATGGAAAACATACAAATTGGAGCCAATCACCATCCTGAGGAAATTGTGAGCTTCACCTACCGTTTTAAGGACATCCACGATGTTTTCCCTTAGTATTATGAGGAAATGCATGGCATAGACCCTTGTATTGTCAAGCATGAGATCAAGAAAGATCGAGAATTATTTTTATGGTATTTTTCTTGCTCATTAATTCAAAAAACCCACGAGTCTCCTTCTTCGGGCTTGTTAAACTACCACGAAGAAGACAAAGCATTCTTTTTACAGTATTTTTCTTGCTCGTTAATCTGAAAACCTTGAATCTCCTTCTTCGGGCTCATTAAACTACCATGAAGAAGATCGAGCATTATTTTTATGGTACTTTTCTTACTCATTAATATGAAAAACCTAGAGTCCGCTTCTTTGGGCTCGTTAAAAATACTACAAAGAAGATATGAGCATGTTCTCTTTTGGGACTTTTTCTTGCTCTTGAACTGAAAAATATGTGAGTTTTCATTGTTGGTCTCATTAAACACATACGACAACGATCCAAGAAACTCTTTTTCCCTCTTTTTCTAGCTTATTAAACTGAAAAAGATCAATTGAGCATTTCTTTTTGGGATTTGTTTTCTCGCTCATAAAACTAGAAACCCCCCAAGTTCCTTCTTCAAGCTCATTAAACACTTATGAAGAAGCTCCAAGCATTCTTTTAGGTACTTTTCTCGCTCGTTAAACTAAAAAATCTTGAGTTCTCGTCACTGGGCTCATTAAAAATCTACATGATCAATATTATCACTTGCTTTTTTGGGATCATTTCTCGCTCTTAAAATCGAAAAATCCCCGAGCTTTTCCTTTCTTCAGGCTCGTTAAATCTATGAAGAAGGAATGAGCAGTTCTTTTACCTCTTTTTCCTTTCTCACTAAAATGAAAAAGATACTTTGAGTTTTCTTCATTTGACTCACTACAATTTGATGAAGGTATTGAGTTTTTCATCGCATGACTCATTAAAAATTCACGATGAATATCAAGTTTAGTCTGTCTCCTCGTACTCGTAACAAAATGAGGTCAACATTTATTGAGCATAGATTTCTCTTTATCCAGACTCAGTAGATTAACTCACGGAAAAGTAATTGATCCAGGTATACTATTAAACCTTTGTTGCACCTGGTTAACAAGTATGAAAAAGGGACCACCATGGAGTCATTCTTTATGATCTTTTTAGACTCTCTAAATATGAAAATACCACCAAGTTATCTCATCTGGACTCATTAAATTACACAGTTGTGAAGTAGATTCGCTCTTTTTACAATCCTTTTTGGACTCTTAAAACATGATAAAATCGATGAGTTTGCCTATCTGGACTCATTAAACTAATCAGCTAGGGCATATAGTCACTCTTTTTGCGGTCCTTTTCAAACTCTTAAAATATGAAAAGATCGATGAGTTTACCTATCTGGACTCTTTAAACTAATTAGATGGGGAAAGTGGACAATACAACTATGTTCAGTATTTGAAAGCATGTTTTGGCAGTTTTCCTTCCCTTGAATATGGCACTCCCTCATATAAACCTTCCTTGTGATAGCCTCTCAATATGAATCTTACCATCCTATGAGTTTAGCTTATATACCTCGATGTTCTTGCATCTCTGTATCCTAACACTCTTTGGTGTTCATGAGTCTAGTGCTGCATAGTTAAAACCATTATCGTGCCTTCTTTTGTTCAAGGGAAAAACCTTTATCTTTTGTTTCCTCCATCAAACCATCAAGCATATTCTTTCATCATTCCCTCTATCGTTTTGACCCAATGCTCAAAGATTCCTCAAAACACAAATAATTCTTGTTCCGTTTCGTGTTGATTGATGTAGGACACATTATTGCCTACCTTTCGACAGGTCTCTTCCTATCGACTTCAACACTCTATCTAGGAAGACAATCCAAAAAACGTTCAGTGCCTTGGTACTTGCAGACATCAATGGCAGGTTACCTTGTGTTTGGTCAGGGGTTCTCATTATTGGCTCCTGGTTAAATGATTCTACGAGTGTTCGAAGACAAAAATATTATTCACACTCGCTAGATTTTACTTTGCATCTTGGACACCACCACTATTATCAGTGGCCATCCTCGCGTATGTTAACGGTCTCCATTATTGGCCGGTAATCAGATGATTTTGTGCATGTTCGACTCCAACGCCTTTATTCACATCTATCAATCTATGCTTTTTGGTGAAGTGAAAATCGAGACCTTGGGTAGATTCTTTCATCACTTATCCTTGTTTCCTCTCCCAAGTTGTGTATATTGTTTTTTGGAGACAGCTCATCAGGATGATCCTATTATGACACCGGATCTGCATTGTGCTTATCAACAACTAGACTTGTCATATATATTCATTGAGAAAATCACTTTGACATAGCTACTGAGTGTGGGAATGCCCAAATCAAGACATGATTTTAGTTGTTTTATATATGTGTTGTATCAGGTTTCCCATACCACCCGAAGCTCCGATCCTCTCTCTCTTTTTGTCAAGAAGAACAGAACGGTTTGTTGGATTGAGTTATATTCTTTCCACGACTAGCTCACGTAGTTAACCGCGGGGTTAGAGGGGGGTTCACAGGGGGTTTGAGGGGTACCCATTACCCCACTCTATGGGGTTTTGGACCCTATGTTAGGTTGGGTGGACCCACCTATGGTTTTGTGGATGATTTTCGCACATGATTTTGGACGCAATGGTTTTCGGTCCATGGTATTGGATGCTTCGGCATGTATAAATATGTATTATAAAATTGAAAGGAATATAATGAAAAATCAAGTTGGTAGTCATGATCTTGGGATCTAGGGGAAAATCTCTATGTATATGTGTTTTATGTGTTATGCTCTCGAATTGTTTATTTTCTATGTTTTAGAATTCATATGCAGGTAATTTCTGTACGGGGTTAAAACCTACACAGTTAAGTATAAAGTATTTCAGCCATCGTCACAGCCTTTGATCTCACACTTTAGGGGGAATCTGTTATATAAGAAAATGACCTCCTCATCAGCTCAGAGGGCAAAGACATGATGACTAAAGCAGTGACCAAGTTCACAAGCCTTGTTTCTAAGCTAACGCTACCTATACACAAGAAACCTACTTTATAAAGCTTCTCAGCAAGCCTAAGGGTGCGTTACTAACCTATGTAACTCTACTTGTTACCTTAGGAACAAAGTTAGTAAACCCTAACTAGTTTCTAAGGGTCAAAGGAGTGGATTGACTAAGAAATATCCCTATATTCTCTCCTAAATCAACTCAAAAAAGCAAGGAAAAATCAAAGTTGAACCTATTTGGGGGATTACTAATCCTGATGGAGTATGCAAATGGGAAAGAGCTCAAAAGAATGGCAACATCAGTTCTTTTACCTAAATAAACTCATGGAGGAACTTGGAAACCATAACCTCACATGCTACATAAGCAGAGCTAGGGATATTGTGAAATGGGTCAGATCATTTGAAAGGATAGCTTACTTGATTGTCGAGTAGAGTCTCAAACTTAAGCATAAGAATTTCCTAAGAATGGAGAGAGAGAGAGGAGTTAGAGGGTTAAGGGAAGGTTGATGCAACCGATGGTTGTAATCACTCTTTCAACATTAATATAGAACTGCAGTTGTACTATCCACTCCGTGATGTTGGTACTATAATTCATTTTTATGTTTATTCAATTTCTTTTAGCATGAGTGGCTTATTTATGTGCAAATAGATGTATTTTGTATATTTATGCATTGATTATCAAGGTTTTATGCTGTGATTAGGCTTGTCTTTTCTATGTGTAGGACTTGATCTGGAGCCGGCTTAGGAGACTTTCGCCTAGCTACATTGCGCTCTCTAGAAACTACATATGAAGGCTCGAGGTAATGAATCCTTCTCACTTTGATAGTTAATTGTTGAATATGGACATGCATGTATGTTTGTGACAGGTTCAGATAATCTTACAGTTTGCCAAGGGTCCCAGGAAGACACTTAAGGGTTCCTTCATCTTCCATACACCATGCATTAATCCCTATAGCATCTTGTCAGTATCTTATAGTTCTAGACCTCTACTACAAAATTTTATCTTTTATAAACTATGTCTGAGCGTCTGGTGCCAAATCCTACATGGAAGGTAGGACTTGTCCCTCTTCCTCATCTAGCATGGAAGGGTCATAGAGTTTGAAATTCTCTACATTTACAATTGAATAAATGCTCACAAATTGTGGTAAACTAAGTTGTTAGGCATTATCACCCACCTTTTCTAGTTAGAGCCTTGATTTTCTTACCAAGACCCTACACAATGACGATGGGTGACCCACATGGTGATGTACTCGGTCGAATGACACCCTATTCCAAAAACTGTTGTAACTGTTTCCTCACCTCACTTGCTTCTATAACAAATTTCTTGTACAACGCAATATTTTCCAATGGGGATAAAGGAAATAGTTGGATCTTGTGCTCCACTTCTCTATTAGGAGCTAACCCTTTAGGCTCTCAGAACATGTCCTTGTATACCTATAACAACTCCTCCAATTTTTTTTTGTCTCTTAGTACATCCCTCTAGGGATGCATTGACTCTTATTGACTCCTCTACAGACTGATTTTCTCTTAAAAACAATAAAACATACTTCTTGCTAGAAATAATCAATTTCCTGGCTTGTTTGGCACTTACCAGTGAAATTTTTGACTTTCCTTTGTACGCGTTGATGATGAATGATTTCCATCCTTAATGAGTCAGTACTGGTTATATCTCCTCATGAATATTGCATCATGCATATGCATGAATGGAATCCCAAACATGACTCCACATACATCAATGGAACCACATCTAGGTCTACTTCATCAATAAAATCTAAACTAATAGAAAATATAATTTTACATTGTTTTGTTACCTTGAACTCTACATCCTTATGTACCCATCCTAGTGGATATGACTTTGGATGAGCACAAAATTCTGACCCCAACTTCTTTACTAGATCGGTGCAATGAGATTCGCCTGCGATCCTGAGTCGAATAGAACATCAATCTTCATCTTCTTGACATGTATCTTTACATGGAAGAGTTTGGTCATTTCCTTCTCGTCTTGTTGTTGAAGGCTACTCAGGTTCACCTCCTTCTACACTGATGTACAGATGATCTTCTCATGCACGTATAAGCATCTTTCAACTTGGTTTATTGAATTAGTGGCCGTAATATTCTTCTTATTATTATATTTGTTCTTGTTCTTCAAGTTTAGCTATGGATGCAACTTCCAACACTTCTCCTTTGTATGTCCATCAATGTTGTAGTCGTTGCATTGGTTTCTAGGATCTTTGCATTGGCATGTTGTGGTTGTCATCTTCTTATATTTTCTCTTTTTACTTCTCCTTCCCATCCTTAGAAGACTCTTGTTGCTCCTTTTTCTTCGATCCACTTGATTGCACTCTTTTCAGGCCTATATTCTCCAAGTACTATGCCTATACACTAGCCTTGTCCACCATTTTTGGCTGGAACAACGTCACTTGCTCCTGCAAATGCCGGTGAGGACACACCAAATACTTAAGGAGTACATCTAGGTTCTTTGGACAAATACCCAACATCATAGCCATCTTTCTAAATTCTATGGTGTGCTCCTGCATGCTTTGGCCCAACTTTTACCCGAAGTAATGCCACTAGATCCACTAGTCTTCCACGTACCTAATGGGATAAAAATATGACTTAATGAGGGTTTTCAAATCCTCCCACTTAGTCACTGGAGGTTCTCCCTCGAGCCTCAGGGTTTCTGTGTGGCTCTCCCACAAAGTTAGTGCATGGCCCTCCAATTTCAGCTGCGCGAATGGGATATTTTTCCCTCCTTTGATCTGATGAACACTGAAATAAAATTCTAGTTGTTGCAACCAATGGGTGAGCTTCAGAGAGTTGATTGCATTATGGTATGGCTTGATATCAACTTTTTCTTCCACTTAAACAGGGTTTGGTTCACGAAACTCAAACTAGGTTGATATGTTTCAAGTTCTTTCTTTGACTGGTTATCTTCCTCTTCCCGATCTCCTAATCCCCCTTCTAATTTTTTCTTTGCATTCGAACCCCCTTCCTCTCAAAATATCCCTAGATTATTACTTACAGCCTCCACGAGGAGGTTGACATTGTGGTTTATATCCGTGACCTATTCTTCGGGCCATGAAAGCCTCACCTCTACATGATAATGACATTCATTTACAGATTCATTGCACATGATTAGGCTTTTACAGTTTTCGACCTCACCAATATAAATCCCTACAACCTTTGCAAAATACCCAAAGAAGCCCACTCCAATACCAAATGATCCATAAATTGTCATGGATATTCCACTAGACAGTTCATCACAATAGATCTGATAATATTATATTAAAAATATGAGATTCTACACTATTACAATTTTATTTAATTTCTAGATCTGTGAAATTAACTGTAATTAGTGCATGCATGTAGAATTAAATCAAGCAGAAAAGTAGAGAATGAAAAAATATGGCCACAAAAACATAATACACAAGATATGCTCTCTCGGAAACCCTTTCAGGAGAAAACCCAGCTGGAAGGTGAGGCTGCTTCACTCTCTTTCTATGTCTAGAAATATGGCTACAGATACAAGGAAGTAATTTCTGTGGCTAGTGGGATGCTATAGTGCACAATTCCTCTCTGTGTGCTCTACCTCCTATCTCTCCTGTCTACATTTGCTCAACTATGGAACAAAATTCTCTTGAAGGAATAGAATGCCTCTTCCTCCAAGTGGCTCGGTTATAACACAACCCCATAGCCTACTAGGGGTTAAGTTTGACTACATCAAATCTTAATTAGAGTTACAAAATAGACTCTTCTAGAGTATTTTACATTACAAACATGTGGACAGGCGCTTTTCCATGAATAATGGGGGCTGAGATGACATCCTCTCGAACTATAAGTGTGAAAAATGGAAGGTCAACTTCTGAGTGGCATAACGTTTGCATATAGACTATAATGGATGTGATTCTTGCACCATTGGAAAGCTTTTTGTGTGTAGAATAACAAGAAAAGGTGAAAAACTTAATAATAAAATTTTTACCCCCCAAAAAACATCGTTTGATGCCTCAAAATACTCTTGAACGTTTTCAGACCCCATTTTGCCAAACTGAGTCCCATCGGTAAAAATAGTCCCATGAGTTGATTCCTCCACATTTTCCACTCCAATGCATGGATATGGATGAAAAAAAATATAATGATCCAATTCAGATGAAGAGAGGAGCTAGAGAAAGAGGAAGATAAAGGAAATCCAAATTATGTTCCATGCAAGGATTAGGAAGATCCAACCTAAACATAAAAATCACATAGTGAAAATGAAAACAAAAAATTAGAGGATTAGGATATAAAACAAGATAGATATGAACCAATGTAAACAAATAACACAGAAGAAATGTAACTTCGAAATATAAACCTTCAATTGATAGCAACAACTTGGAGAAAAAATAGGTTATTTAACAATCTGAGGTAAGGAACTAGAGCTTTTGTCAAATGCCTAGAGAAAATCTTGAAGGAATTTGCACAAAAGCACCAAAGATAAGCCAAACCAATCCTCGCACTCTTTATTATGGGTCAAAAGAACAATAATAAGTGAAATAAAAATTCTATTAAGCATGAAAAAAAGAGGCAAAGAAAAAGGAAAAAGCAATTGATTCAAGAAATGTGAGAATTTTTGGTAAAGCTTGAGAGGATTACTTTGATGAAAAGGTCCTTCCAATCAACACCACAAAGCTGCCAATGAAAATCATTTCGTGAAATTTGAGAGGTATAAATAGAAATTTTAAGCATAGAATTCTCAAGAATAAAATCACTCAAAGAGGAGCTAATAATATTCATGATCCAAGGAACAACATTTGGAGGTACAAAAATTATGAAAATTACAAATATAGTTAGAAAGGGTAGTCAAGAAATAGAAATAGATGTGAGAAATACTTCAGGAGGCCTTGCTATATCTTGGAATCATATGAAAATCACACTATACTTTTACATTAAAAGTAGGATCAAGAGCATATAGTTAAATCACCAATGTTTATGGACCCAATAGCTAAAGAGACATAATCAATTTTATTCAAAACCTAAATAATAATTTCGGGGTGGTTCATGACTCAAATTGGATGATGGGAGGATGTTTCAACATAATAATATCCACAACTAAAAATAAAGGGGTACTTCAAAGATTACAAGAAGATTCAATTCATTTCAAGGATGTTGTAGACCACTTAAGATTCGTAGATCAGGAAATTACCAGTGAAACCCACATATGAAATAATCATATAGGAGAAGAACAAATTTCTTCTAAATTAGATATATTCGTAATATCAAAATTAGTAATCCTTAGATGTAGTGCAGAAGATGTTACTATAATGCAAAGTTATGTTTTTTACTATTAATTAATAGCCTTAAACTTTGACTCGAAGGGAAGCACAAAAAAAATCCTTTCATATTTGAGGGCTTCTAGATTTGCCATCTTCAATTAAGTTAAACATTGAAAAGTGGTGGAGGGAGGCCCCTATCAACTATGCAACACTCATGCATAATTTTCACAAGCAGATAAAATAGATCAAAAGTGCACTAAAACTCTAGAATAGAGAGGAATTTGAGAATATTCATGAAGAAGGAGAGAAAATTCACAAGGAGATGGAGGAAACCCATAAAATAATAATGAATGAATAAAGAATAGAGGAGATGGAAAGAAAAAGGGAAATCATCACTCAAGAGAAAATATAAGAGCAAAATAATTAAGAGGATATCTCATGGAGAATAAAATCAGAAGCTTTGTGGCTAGAGGGAGAAAAAAATACAAAAATTATTTCATAAATTTATGCTCCAACATCATCATAATAACATAATTACCTACATTAAAAAACACCAAGGGGGGAACTAGAAGATCACCATGATATGGAAATTAGTCGATGTCCTACATTGGGAACCTTCTTACAGAACTGAAACCGGATTAGTGATAATCAATAAAAAGGATCACTTAGAACATTCCTTCAATCATTAAGATAAAGAAAAAGAAATCCTTACACAAAGATAACATCACAAAACTATAATGAGAAATAATGGGTATGATAAGAGGTAATGATACATATTTAAAAAGGAACACAAAAAATTACAAAGATAACCATAAATATAGAGATTCAAAAGAAATAATAGTTCATTTCATTAATGTAAAATACTGAAATATGCTTACAAACAGAAATGGAAATAACTAGCTCGGGCGATGATAGCTTATCTCTATGGAGAGATGTGGTGGATACATGCATCTGAACTATCTTACAATGAGGCTTGAAGGCCTATTTATTGTTGAGAAACAATGGAAAGCCCTAAACATCCAAAAACCTAACCCTAGGAGATGAAGCGCCAAACTATGGGCCCCGTTTGTTTAAATTGGTACATCAACTTGCTCGGGTCGTAACTTTGGCATACGATCTCCATTTGACAAGAAAAATATCTCATTTGAATGATCTATATAAGGAATACAACTTTGGGATGAGCAACATCGGTCCATGGACCCATGTTTCTCCCAATCTGCCCAAAAAATGTTGTTTAGGGCCTCAAAACGGCTTCAGAAGTTTAGGACTTGGAAAACTGCTAAAAATAGTAAACTGTGTTACAATTAAGGAAACTAAAAAACTGAAAGAAACAATGGTGGGGGTCCAAGTGGAATTGGCGGGTGGCCACCAATATCGAATTGGACCATTCCTCCCCACTTACGAAGCAATGGTCCCCATTCCATTGACTTCCTCCATGAGATGAGGAAAATTTTGTTGAACTTGGTCCCTAGTGAGCCACTTACCCTGGTGAAGGAGTTGGCCTACTTTGACAACTCGATACAGTTGGATCTTCTGCTAGCGAGTGTTCTTGATATGCGTGTCCATGATCCAATCAGTTGCAACTTGTTCCATGCAATCTGGATTTAACGCTGTTGGTGTGAGCTATTCTGCAATGTCAGATGTGTCTAGTAATGGTGGAAAGTATGGCCGAAGGGGGTCCACATTTAACACTGGGTTCAAGCCAAGGAATGGGGGGATGTTGAGCTCAAATGCATTGTCTCCCACAACCTTGGTAATGGTGTAAGGACCATATCGTAGTGGTCTGCGTTTTCGATAAGCTCTGGTAAGGCCTTCCTTTTGCAAATGCAACCAGACTTTGTCACCCACCTGAAACCTGTGTGGCATCCGATGTTGATCATGTCGCTTCTTGTACTTGGCATTTGATTTATCCAGAATTCCATGGAACTGCTGGCATATATGTTGGATGTGCTCAACGAAGTTGTTTTCCTTATCTGTTTCGGACTGGACATGAGCTAAATCTGCCTGAGTAGTTGCAAAGGGTATGGCCACATCAATGGGACATAGTGGATGGAATCTTGAGCCCACCTGAAAAGGTTTGTGGCCAGTCGAGCTATGGAGAGCCCGATTATAGTTGTGCTAAGCATAGGAGAGTCTCTCATCCTATGTGCATGGATGCTTTGAGTTGTATATGTGTAGAATGTGTACGATCATCCTATTGACAACCTCTGTCTGGCCATCAGATGGGGATGGAAGGTTGTGGACTTAGTGAGTTTGGTGTCCAACATCGACCAGAGACTATATCAAAATGTACTGAGGAACCTGCTGTCCCGATCTGAGATGATAAACTATGGGATCCCAAAGTGTACCCACACTCGTTCAAAGAAGAGTTTAGCAGTGGCTTCTGTTGTGATATTCTTCTTACAGGCTACCATAATGGCCATCTTCGAGAACCTATCAGTGACCACAAAATCATAGTTGTTTCCATGCTTATTAGAAGGAAGGCTTGACATGTAATCCATGGAGATGGATTCCCAAGGTTGACTAGGGATAGGCAGTGGAGTATAGAGGCCTTACTTCTTGATGGTTGGTTTGGCAAATGCATAGGCAGTGCAGGATCTAATGTACTTCCCGACATCCTATCCAAGATTCCTTCATTCGAAATACTTCTGTAGTATTGCCACTGTTTTCTCGACCATGAAATGCCCAAAAGCCTGACTGTAGTGTGCTTCCCAAATCATCTTGGCACGCTTGCTTGAAGGAACACAAAGGTGACCCAGGTGGAATAATAGGGCATATTGGAGGTGAAAATCTAGAACATGCTGACCCTCCAAGAGTGTCTGGTATGCGTGCTAGAGTTTTGGGTCACTTTTGTAGAGAAGTGGCCAATGAAAATTCTCGTGCCCACAAGAGTTAAGAATGGTGGTTAACGCCATGATCGGTGGTTGGCTGAGGCAATTTGCAACATTATTGGTGATGCCCTTCTTATACTTGATATTCAAATGGAACTGCTGCAGGTATGTGGACCACTTCTGATGGCCATCATTCTACAACTTCCCTTGGGTCTGTATGACTTGCAAGGGTTGATGATCTGTGTGGATGACCTTTTCCTTCCCCAAAATGTAATGCTTCCATTGTCGCCAGGCCTGCAAAATGAAATACATCTCTTTGTCATAAGTGGGATACTTTCGGACTGTGTCTGAAAGTGTCTCACTATGATATGCTACTAGATGCCCATGTTGAATAAGGACTGTCACAATAGCATAGTCAGAGGCATTTGTCTTGATCTCAAATGGTTGTTGCAAGTCTAGTAATGCAAGCACTAGTGCTGAGCAGAGGCGATGTTTCAACTCTGTGAATGCCTTCTGTTGGGATTTAGAGCAAAAAAAATTTGCTTTCACTCCTCCCTTGGTGACTTGACTCAAGGGCCAAGTGATACGAGAAAATCCCAATACGAACTTGCCATAGAAATTGGAAAGACCCAGAAAGCTGCGGAGCTCTATCAAAGTGGTTGGAGATGGCCAATCTTGAATGAGTTGGATCTTGGCTGCATCCACATGCACCCCTCATTCATCAATAGTGTATCTTAGATACTGAACTTGGGTCATGCCAAAAGTGCATTTCTCCAAATTGGCGCATAACTTGTGTTGCCGCAGTGTTTGGAGAACCTATCAGATGTGGTGGAGGTGTTCTTCCCAACTATGGCTGAAGATCAGGATGTCATCCAAGTGTACCACTACAAATGAGTTGGTGAATGGCCACAATATGTCATCCATTAGCCTCATGAAGGTTGCAGGAGCATTTGTCAGCTCAAAAGGCATAACCAACCATTCAAAAAGGCCCTCCTTGGCTTTGAAGGCAGTCTTCCACACATCGAAGGGTTTGATTGGTACCCAGTGATATCTTGACTTCAAATCAATCTTACTGAAATATTTCCCCCCTTTAGTTGGTCCAGAAGGTCATCAAGCTATAGGATTAATACCTATTCCAGATAGTGATCTTATTCAGCACCTGGTAATCAATACAGAGCCTCCAAGTCCCATCCTTATTCTCTACCAACACGATTAGGCACCCACAGGGCGATGAAATCAGTCAGATGTG
Organism: Pinus tabuliformis; assembly: GCA_031772625.1. Lineage (NCBI taxonomy): Eukaryota > Viridiplantae > Streptophyta > Pinopsida > Pinales > Pinaceae > Pinus > Pinus tabuliformis. Next base: position 915,462,167 of record CM062819.1, read on the forward strand.
ACCTTTCTGCAGCAGCTCCTGAATCTACCTCTTGATTTCATTATTCTCCAGAAAGGAGCACTGATAGATTGGTCCATTGGCCAGCGGTTCATCTAGGATCAGATCGATGGAGTGCTTGACCTGACAGTGCAAAGGAACCCCTGCGGGGGAGGTGAAGATGTCCTCATACTCCTCCATGACCTTGTCCATTTGTAGTTGTCGTGCGGAGGGGATCTGTCTAGAGGTTGTGACCACCTCAAGCAAACAAATTTCTCGGCTTTGGAAATGAGATTACTACATTGTTTTGCTGTAACCAAAGAGATGGTGGTAGGAGGTGCTACCTACGGTATCTTGTACAACTTATTTCCCAAAGTAACAATAACAGCATGAGGCCTGGAATAATACAGAGCATGTCACTTCCACAAGTAGGGTTGGCCTAATAATACATCACAAACATCAAGGGGAGAAATGTCACATAATACCGCATCCGCGAAGGGCTTGATGTTGTATGGGAGGCGACACTACTGGCTCACGCAAAGATCCCATCCTTGGTGAAGCCACCCGATGGTGTACGATTATGGATGTGTTATGGTCGGTAAGCCCATCCGCTTCATGACCTCTACTGAAATAAGGTTCTTTTGGCTCCTGCTGTCGACAATTAACTATAGCAGGGAGCCCTTTACCCACATATGGGAGTGGAAGAGGTGCTCCTCCTCCTCTGGATCTTTGTGTTCCTCCTTCTGGATCTTCATGGTGCAAACGGTGGTGTTGGGCTCCCGATCGATAATCTACTTCACTTTGTCCTACCCTTACCGGGTTTTGACTAAGAGTCGAAACAGACATCTGATTCCAAAGACTTTAGCTCAGCCACTAGTGACAGATTGGCCTGACAATCACTTGTGTTGTGAGTGGAGATCTTATGGAACTCACACTACTTCCCTGCGTCCTTCTTCGGCTTCGCTGTGTTGTTCTCTGCTTGTGGCTTTGGTGAGTTGACTTGGGCCACCCCACCTTGGCTTTGTCCTTTGTTCAATAGTTTGGGGGTGCCTTTCCCTTGCTTCGAATTTTCAGATCCAAAGTCTCGTTTCTTGTGTTTAAACTTTTGCTCAATCTTGACAGCGTATTGGTATGCTGTGATGAGCGAGGAGATGTCTAGGAATTCCATCTCATCCTGGATGTACCTATGTAGGCAGTTGCGATATTTGAGTACCAAATGCAACTCAGAATCCTTGATACCCAACTTTGTGTGAAGGGTATGAAAAATATTGGTAAACTTTGGCATGCCTTTGTCCCTTCCCTTCCGCAGCGTGGTCCACTTTATGTATTTATCATCGTAGCTTTAGACAAGTACTACTCTTTGATGGAATTTTGAAATGTATTCCAAGTGGGTGCAGCTAAAAACAGTGAGGTCATACTTTCATCCTTTTGCTCACAGTAGGTTTCCCACCAGTTCCTAAAGTGGGGGGCAGCTTTGAAAAGAGAAAAAGTAATCTTTTCTCCACCGGAAAAGTCATGAACAAAAAAATAACCTTCTAGTAGATTTAATCATTTATCTACAGCGTCTGCATCTATTTGACCCTCAAATATGCGAATGTCGAAGTTAACTTGTACCTTGAAGGGTGTGGCACTTCCATAGTAACTGTTGGAAGTAGATGTGTCACCCCTGGGCAGCTGCTACAAGATCTGGGCAAAGTTTTCCATCATCGCGTTCCTTTGTTGCTCGAAGGCCTCTTCGAGCAAGATTTTGATGGGATCTCCTGCCCCCTCATCTTTATTTTCATTCGCCATGGAAAGCCGTCAGGATTTGTGACGCTATTCTTGCAAAGGTTCGATCAGTTCAATCCCTAACTCTTTCTCGACCTCATTGGGGACATGCAAAGACAAAAAGAGAAATAACAGACTGCTCTAATACCATTGATTCAGATTCAAACAGGAATGCAACAAATTACAAGGATAACCATAAATACAAAGATGAATTAGAAATAATACTTCATTTCATTAATGTAAAATACTGAAATATGCTTACAAACAGAAATGGAAATAACTACCTCGAGTGATGGTAACTTATCTCTGAGGAGAGATGTGGTGACTACATGCCTCTGAAATACTTTACAATAAGGCTCTAAGGCCTTTTTATTGTTGAGAAACAATCGAAAACCCTAAACATCCAAAAACCTAACCCTAGGAGATGAAGTGCCAAACTATGGGCCCCATTTGGGTAAATTGGTACATCAACTTCCCGGGGTCGTAACTTTGGCATACGATCTCTATTTGACGTGCACAATATCTCATTCGAAAGATATATCCGAGGAATATAACTTTGGGATGAGAAACGTTGGTCTATGGACCCATGTTGCTCCCAAGTTTCCCAAAAAATGTTGTTTAGGGCCTCAAAATGGCTCCGGAAGTTCAGGACCTAAAAAAATGCTAAAACCGGTAAACTGTGTTCAAATTAAGGAAACTAAAAAACTAAAAGAAATAATGGTGGGGGTCCAAGTTGAATTGGCACGTGGCAACCAATATCCACATGGATCAGGTAAGTCCTTAGGACCTGACGGATTTACATCATACTTTGTCCAATCCTACTAGTTAATAATTGATAAATATTTTTTAAAACTAGTAGAACATTTCAAAAGGATAGCGTCAATATCCTTTTCATTAGATTATGCCTTCATTATTCTCATTACTAAAGAAAACAAGGTTGAATCTCCCCCTTCCTTTAAACCCATCACCCTGTGTGCATCATTTATAAAGTTATTACCAACACACTTAAGCCTCTTTTACCCCAACTCATCTCTTCTAAGAATCTGGCTATGTTGAGGGTAGAGAATTTCTTGATAGTATCTCTTTGAAAATGAAATTATTCACTCTCTATAAACAACCCAAAAATATGGAATGTTTAGCAAGATTGACCTTTCTAAATCTTTTGACTGTATCAACTAGGAATACATGTTTCATATGCTTTCTTTTTTGGGGTTTGCTAAAAAATGGATTCATTGGTTCCGTACGCTAGTCTCCAAATATTTTTTCTCATTGAATCCTTATCAATAATTCACATTCTACAAAGTTTTCTCCATCAAGGGGAATTAGGAAAGGAGACCCTCTTTTCCCATTGTTGTTTCTTCTTTATTCACATAATCAAATGTCAAAATTAAAGAACGTGTGAAACACTCAATATATTCAAAACAACATGGAGCAACAAGGGTGCTTCATAGTGGCACGCTATTGGGACAATTCATTGGAACAAGTAAGGTGGAGATCATGGATAACCAAAGATCAATGGCATCAAGAAGAGAAGAAACTAATTTCGAAGAAAAGTTGTGAAGAGCTTACCACTAGAAAATGTAAAACTCAATGAGGAGCTAATAAGTGGAGATGAGGATACAAATCCATTAGGAAGTATAATTGGAGAGAAGATTACAACTTATTTATAAGTGTTGATTCAAAACTAAATAACAATATTTCGAGTAAAATATGGAAGTTAAATGTCTAGCCTAAGGTCTCTCTTTCTTCTATGGTTATTAATGCATGGAAAACCTTTACATTTCGATTTGATGCAACAAAAAGGATTACGAGGACTAGGTCTCTATCCCCTATGTAGGGATGTAGGGAGAACATAGAAAATGTTCAACATCTCCTAAATGCTTGCACCTACTACTCCTTCCACTGGGATAAAGTAGCCACTATGTTTAGGAAATCAAATAGATCTAACAACAACATAAAAAAAAACAATCTTTAATTAGAGAAACTCATCCTATCATCAATAGAGCTTAGAAATTACTAATGAATTCATCCTCGAAGAAATTTGGAAATAGAGGAATATATGGATTTTCAAATATGCATCAATATCAAAATATTTACTATGGAAGAAGATAGAAAAAAATACTAAAATAGAGAGTGCTAATTAATAATTTGTCTACAAAATATTCACTTTGTAATGGCTAATAGGCTAATATAATTCAATCTCTAGGTATTTCCCTTAGACTTTAAATCTCGTCAATTAGTCCCAACCAATCTAAATTCTCAAGTATAGAAAAATGAAAACTCCCACCTCAAGGATGCATAAAAATTAATTTTATTAGAGAATTCAAAGGAAACCTAAGACCAATAAATTTTGGTAGAGTGTGAAGGGACAGGGGAGCCATATTTGAAATTTATACTCGCTCATTAGGCATCAACGTCAAAAATGTATACGAACTTTTTACTTTTAACATGGATTACAGGTACAAATAAAAAATACTTATAACAATCTCATCATAGAGGAGACTCAAAATTGATTATAGGGATGGTAAAATTATTGCAAATTGGTTCATCCCATACAAAATTTTCAATTTCATGGAGATTCGAGGCTGGCTTGTAAAATAAATAAAATCCTCCTATTAAAATTACTAGCTACTAAAATGGAGCATGTAAGGCAAATAGGGAACAAAATGGTTGAAAAGTTGGTGAATGAAGGAAATAAATTTAGCAATGTCTCCCTAAACTCCCAATGTAATAGAATGACATAATTGGTGAGTTTATTAAGTTGCAATCCCTTTACATTTCCATGGAGTTATATTCTCCCCATGGTGGTTGCTCATGATAAAGTGAAAGTAGGTAATTAAGAAGTCAGATGATGTTGGGTGTCTGATGTCTATGCCATCTCCCACTTAGCAATGGCATTAAATCAACCATCATTCATGTGAAGGAAATCAATATAAAATATTAGGCATGGTTTGTAAAACTATGGTGGTGACCTCCCTATAACAGTTTTGTCATTATGAAGATATGTCTGTCCATAATTCTTTCATGGAATAAGTTAGGGGTGTGAAGCTAGGGACTTGGAACTCTCTAGAAGTCCTTTTTAAGTAATCCTCTTAGGTTATGGTTAATTGTATTTCTACATATATATTCTGGAAGGCCTTTTGGCATATGGTGTTCTTCAATTATATGAAATGGTACCTCATTTGTGCTCTAATGGAATTCTTCAGTTAGTGAAGTCTCTAGTAGTGGTTTACTATTGATTCTCTAACACACTTTTTTTCTTTGTTTTATCATTGAAGGCTTGGGAAAAACTTCATTTTGGTGGAGACTCAATATCCTGCTAGAATTGAGGTTAATACCTCCATTTTATGGACAACAATCACAACTTGTTTTTCGTATGGAATGAATTGAGTTGTCCTAAGTGGAACTAATTAGTCTTCAATACTTTTTTTGACATTGGAATTTTCATCTCACTAAAAAATCTTTGGGTTTTAGTCCTATTGTCTATGTGGTTTTATTATAAAAGCTAATCTTAGCTTTATTATTGTTTCTTTACCATGTTGGTTCTTTATTTCTAGGGAAGTGTTTCCTATATTTGTGGCTTTTTTCCATTATCAAATTATCTTTCGCTTTATCTCCCTAATTTTAGACACCCCTTGACTAATGCTATCAGTTGTTTCCTTGGTGTTTGGATCAATGGAAGCCTTGTTTAGGTTATTCTTGGGTTGGAATTCTTTGAACCTTGGGTTGCATTTTCTAGTTTCATGTTGTCGTAACTCATCTGTCTTCTTTCCTCTATCCCATTTTTGGTACTCTCCTCCTTCATTCCTATTAAAAGGTATGTATATTGGGAAACCTAGTCTCTTACTCCTTCCCCATATGAAGCCCAATGCATTTAGTATACGTTCTTATTAAAATGGTATAGTCAACTCACTCAGGAGGTTGCAATGGGAGAACATGTGACTATAGTCCCTCCAACTCTTGAGCCCAATCCCTGCTGAGCATTCAACTACTATCTATGTGTAAACCACACCTCCCAAAATTTGAGAACTAATGCAAGATGCATAAATGGAGGCCAAAATAGAGGAGGTTCATTACCTATGAAGATGTTAAAAAGGTCAAATGTATGGTTCCTAGCACAAGAAACTCAAGGACCTAACAAACAAGATATGTGAAAATTATGGGTCTATGTTGAAAATTGAAGAGAATTAGTGGAAATTTTTTAGTTGAGTGCTCTAAAACTGAGTAAGAGATCCTTTTCACCCTCAAGGAGATGGATAAAGAAAGAAAACATCGATAAGGTCTCCATCCTAGCCAAAAGTCTTACAAATCTCAATTTCTCAACCTCTAAAGAGCAGGATGAATTCCTTAATACTATTCTAGTTGATTCTCTATCCAAATACATGAATTTTTTTTCTCTTTTTTGTTGTATATGGCACTAGAAACATGGCTACAATCCTAGATACATTTAGAGTTGTGTCTTAGTAAAAAGTACTACAGGTACAAACTTAATTATCTTACTTGTTTTCTCATCAAGTTTAAATCTTTTATCTAGAAAAAAGCATTGTTGTTATACTACTAGTCTAGTTCCGAGAGTGGTAGACCAATATGCATGGCTAATATTGTAACTTTTTATTGTATAGTAATACAAAGGTTGTCTAATTTAAAATAATAAATAAAAATATATAATTTGAATGCTGCACTTTGGTGCAGTGAAATTTGGTCTAGTGAATTTTCAATTAGGCGGGATCTCGAACAAATAAATATAATATTGTATGGAAGTCTGGTTTTGTTGGATATTAGGGATGTACTCGAAAATGTAATCCTTTGAGATATATAGTATAGAAAATATACAAACAATATGTTATGATTTTAAGTCTTTCAATTAATTTATTGTTATATATTTCAAGAAAAAAATATTATTCATAATATAATTTACATTCTCAAACATAAATTTCAATAAAATACAATTTCAATTATAATTTTAAAAACTATAAAAATAACCCCCCACCTCTAGCTAAAGGCAAAGTTGGAATAAGAATGCGCAACCTTGGCTTAACCATTGTGGTGTAGAGGAGACCATATTGAAAAATAAGGATAATATTGAAAATATTATTACTTCCAAATTTAAGGATGAGTTGTGGGATGATAAGGAGTTAGAAGGAAAAATGGAGCTAAAGTATTGTAAGGAGATGACAAACAACAATCTATAAATGAGAATTATATGCCTTCACCCATGCTAAGAGGACAATGAACATTTCCAAGATAATAAATAATTCTCATGAGATTCAAAGTGAATTCGAGCATTGGTCTATTCCCAAAACACCTTCAGACTAAATGGTTAAGATGATTGAAGATGAAAAGTAATTTCTCTTGGATTGTCCAATTCTAACATGCATTCTAATTTTCAAAATCTTTGACATACTACCAACCTTCTTGACCTACTGAAAGTGACCCTATTAGTCTTAGTGGACATTAGGGATTATTAGTATCACCACTATACATCCATTTGAATTACAGATCTACCAAGAGCAGAGAGGGATCAAATCCAAACTTGAAAAAATATTTACATGTCAATTAATATCTTTTAGTACTTCGTAAATATGTGATTAAGATAGATCTCTAGTGGTATTTTTTCATTGTTTAAATTATATTTTTGCATATTTTATCATTATTAAAATTTTGTATTAAAAATTGAAGTACCTTTATTTTACCTTTAATTACTTTTTCCTTTCGAGCTAAGGATAAAATTAATATACACATGCACACATATATAAACAAACACTTTTTGTAGAGAGAAAAAGTTCATACTGAAATATATTAGTTAATATAGATATTGAGACAGTTTATTTAAGTTCAATATTAATTCTTACTTCAAGTCTTGAAGAGTGAAAGTGAAATATCAAAGACAGTCATAGAATGAAAATGAAATATCAACAACAAAGTTAATTGTCGTGTTAATGGATTTTTAATTGTTTATTTATATATTTATTTAATTTTATTTTTTTTGGTCTATATGAGCTAAAATTATTATTTTCAATTATTTTTTGAGGAGTGACTTACTTATACATGTCTCTCATACTAGATTGTAAAATAAACCTCTCAGCACAATCATCATCAAATATTAATTTAATTTAGATAAAAATTAATCAAATAATATCAATTCCTACAATTAAAATAACCATCCACTATTACTTAAAAAACAAATTATTTATTAAATCATATATTTTATATTCTTTATTTTGGATTAAGATGGACCCAGGGACGCTCTCGTTAAAGTCTTATATTATGATACCTCCCTCCCCCGAAAAATTCAGAAAATATTAAATTTTATATATATTAAATTTTTAATTTGTCTTTTCTTAAATTAATTATTTTAATAATATAATGGTATGCGAATTTTATTTTTTATTATGAAAACATGCTACATTTTTTCTTCGGTTTTTAATATCTAGTATTCAATAATATATATAATATTTTTAACATAATCTTTTTATAACGTAATAATAGTAAATGTTTATTTTTTAATAAATAAAATTATATTATTTTTTAAAATGAGTAAAGTAATCGTGAGTCAAATATGAATTTTTTATATGGAAAATTACAAATTCAACCTTACATTATATATATAAAAGGCTTTAACCTTATAAGCTGTTAAAATGTCCTTAAAATATTTTCAAATATCCTATCTCGGTGTTCTAATTCCAATTATATTTTCATTAATCTCCATTGTTCGTTTTAATAATCCTTTTATAACTTTTAAACTCATGTGCACTGACCATGGACTCCATTTTTTGCTTTTCTTTTATTATTTTCAGTCTTTGGAAATCAAGTCAGGTTTCATGAATCAGAATTTCCTTCCCTTAATTTATATTTTAAACAAATTCTGTTTAAATATGTGATTCATTTGCTTTACGATTTTTTCAGACATTTTGAAATACGGGTCGATGCTCAGTTTGCTTTCTTCTCTTAAAAGTGTAATCACTTGAGCATCTATGCTCCAGTTTGAATATCTTTTGTTTGATCTTTAGAGCGAACATTCATAAATTAATATGTACAGTAAGTCAAGTGACACAAACTAGGGTTTGAGTGCAAAATTAGGCATTTTGTTGGATGGACCATACTCCATTCTATTAGAAATTGAATACAAGGAATTACATTGAATTGCATTGGCATGCAGTAAAAGTTTATGAGGATTAGGGAAACATCACAAAGCAAAGCTGTAAAACGGTTCCAAACAAAAGTTTCGTTGGCAAAGATCACAGCACTTCACTGAGATCTCCATACCAAGGGCTTCAAGCAGAGAGCTGAATAATCATTTCCCCCAAAATTTGAATGGATGTAATGATTAACATGTCCCAAATCGATCAGCGAGAACGTGGAACAGGCGTAGCAGTTTCACCCTCCAAGACCAAGCTCCCATACAGCAACTCGTTCCATATATCAGGTAAACCGGGCAAGCACCAGTGACTGCAATCTCCATACCGATCGGGATCGTTGCGCTGCTCCCGCGTTAGCTTGTGCATACTTCTGAGAGTATACACAGATGGATGTGCGTCCTTCCTGAAATCTGACAACCTCGTTATGTTCAGGAGAGAGACCGGGAATTTCATGCGACCGAGCACCTTCTCCACCGTTTGCATTCTATGAGGATAAGTGCTCACGAATGACTCCTCCAGGATTGGCTCCCTCTCAAAATTACATTTGTGGGTGTGCGTCTCATTCCACTGCTGTGCACTGCATTACGACATTGGCGGCGAACATAAATTTCTGAAGTATGCATCAACATGAATAGAAACATAAAAGTCAGGATTGGAAACACAACATTGTTATATTACCTGAAATGCATGGGAGAAAATCCACGAAAGAAGACTCTTGTTTTTGTAGCATTGACATTCTGATCTATCCAATTCCCCCACGCTGTCAACGCCTTTTCGAAGGCAACCAATGGATCCAACCGAGGGTGAAGGTAATTGCCTTCTTCAAAGAAGTTTTCTCTGTAACAAATACAGTATAGTTGAGCTCAGAATTCTTAGAGTATCTAAGCAAACTTTAACCTGTGAGTGAGAACAAGAAATTCAAAACCCATGGTATTTCATTGTCTCTTAATGAAAAACAGGCAAATATATACTAACACGGTTCATAAAAAATGGCATGGTACAGATCGATGGATATTTGTGTGTTAGAGGGAAACAAAAGGGATAAATATTCCAAGACAATAAAGAGCTTAGTGGTAAATCTCACTTTATTCAAAATTCAATGAAAGTACTAAACTTAAATATATACCGTTAAGGGGTTAGATTTAATGGTGAAAGATTAGAAGAGTACTTCACCTTAGTGAAACATAAACTTAGTTATTCATGTTATAAAGTTTAATTCTAATAACAATTATATTTGGTTTTGAGTTATACTGAAATAATAGATTCGTTAGCTTATACATGAATACATTAGTAGATCAAAATTCATAACTTCTACTAAATTAAAATTGGGGTGAATTTGCCCAGAATTGGAAAACATTAAACCTAGTGGGGAAATGCAGGGCATGAGAATTTAGACATAGACACATGAACCCAGCTGATCCAGTTTATATGCGTATGAGATTGAATAATAATGTGCGTAGAATTGTACAAATTTATCAGGACTGTATAAATATAATGCGAAGAAGGAATAGGAATAGAATCCATCCTGAGAATTTGAACAAAGAGCAACGAGAAACAGATCTCCTGATCAAGTTTCTCGTAGCCACCAGCTTCCAGTAAACTCAATGTATATGAATAGATTCCAGAGAAAGATAAATTTAACTTGATTTGATTTAGGTTTGATATATTTTGGACATTAAAATGTTACCAGCCAGATCTAACTGGTTTGGTATGCATGTATTCCCAGTTTCAAAACAAAAGAAAAAACACCCTATAGCCACATAACGAAATACTTTTGAAAGAGTAACTAGCCAAGCATGCGATAGAAAGCTTACGTAGCTGCCTTATTCCCATGCGTCCACCAATGTCCTGAATTAAAGACCAGGATATCGACATCTTTCCAGTTAGCCCCGTGCTTCTCAATTGCATCAAGCCTAAGTATCCCCCTGGTCTGATTCTGAAACTCAATGTTTGCTTGCTCAACTAAGAAGGGTGCCCAGTAAAATTCAACCGATACATTGTAATCCTGCACTACCACATTGCACTAAATTAAAATTGCTGCAACTTAATTCTATTCTACCGACAGAAAATTCATGTACATTAAAATGCTTGCCTGCGCAATGTATGCATTTGCGGCCCCTCTGCTTCCCCAATACCTTCTATCATCAGACACTACAGTGCTGAGAACGCACAGCAAGGATTCCCACTGATTGCGATTGATTGAGTCCCCGATGAACATGATTCTCTTTCCCCTCAGTCTCTCGAGCATCTCTGTAGCATTCAACCTTAAGGGCAAGAAATATGTTAAGTTTTTCACCTAATCAGTCACGAATTTAGGATGATTAAATATTTGAGTAACAGGAACAAATCATGGATTTAATGGGATGATTAAATATTCGAGTAACAGAAACAAATCATGGATGTAATAAGGGGTATTGATAATTACCTGGGAAGGTTACAGTCTTTGGGTTGCCATCTCCAATTTGTGAAGCCGGAATCCTGCCTCCCATTCCCTTTGCAGTCAAAATCCTGGCTCATATAATGGCATTTTCCAGCAGGATAAAGAGGATATGAATCATCTCGAACCCATTTCCCTGAATATATATCACAGTGCACTGGTGAGTTTTCATTCTCTTTGGCTGTAGATGCTTTGGCATCTGCCGTCTCGTCAATTTCTGGTGCAACAAGGGAAATGTTTTTAGACTGATGTCTGTGGCTGGAATCTTCGGAATCATGACTTACACCAGCATTATTGCCACGCCTGGCCTCAGACTCCTCGGCTCCATGATTCACTTTGTCAGAAGTATTTTGTAAGGGAGAAAAGCTCGGAGCCAAACGACCAACACCATGGGTGTCCTGAGAGAAGCTGAAATCTATTTGGAGTACTTGGTTATGACCTCTTTCTTCCCCATCTGACCACAGGGAGGATGAGCAAACAATCAACCAAAGTACAGCCCCCGCCATAATAATAGAAACAACTCTGTTATTTCTAACTTTCTTCATCCATTTATCCCACTCGTCCATATCTTTTTTTCTCTCAGAAACCCAAAATTGACTGAATAGGAAAGAAAATGAAAACCCTTAGACTCGCAAACTTTGCTACAAGATTCTACGAGAGATCAAAGTTGTCTACATCAATGGCCATGAGATGCAAATAAATAGTCAAAAGAAAACCCAAACGGGTAGCTAATTTTATTTTTAATGATGTGGCTTTCCACCAGTAATAAATGCGTACACCTAGTTGTTTGATTGATGGATTTTTTTATGATTGCTGTTATTTAGTTGTCTCGCACATTTGCAGTCCAATTAATGTAGGGTGGGTTTGGGTTTGTTACAAGTCAAGCAGGGTTCTAGGGTTTCCATTCTTTTATGCTTGGAGATCACTGCAGATTGGTCAGAAGAGCCTGCGCTTCCGGAAAGAAAATGATCGTCGTCTAGCGCGCCTGAAGGATTGTGGGGGGTTTTCTTGGATAAAGCGACGACGAACAATGGACGAAGGTGGCCTTCCATGTTTCGAGGGATTGGAGGGGCGTGAATTGAGGCGGGACACATTTGGAGTCGCGCTGTATTTAACAGGTGGTGTTTTAATTTAAATAATTTATTAAGAAAATAAAATAAAATAACGAATGTTTATTTTTTCGATGGGAAATTGGTTTTTTGATATATCATTTAATTTGAAGGCGGTTGTTTTAAATTAAATGGTTTATTAAAATATTCATAATGACCATGAATATATATATATATATATATTTTAAAAGGTATATACCATTAATTTGAAACTGTTTTTTAAGTACGATTTAAAAATATTTAGGATTCCTTTTGCTTATTAAAATTAAAAATATTGTTTTAATAGGTGGTGTTTTAAATTAAAGGGTTTATTAAATATTAAAATAATGAAAGTTTATCTCGATAGGAAATTACCATGAATATTGTTTTTTTTTATATTTTCATTTGGGTATATATCATTTAATTTGAAACTGTTTCGTTGACTACGATTTAAAAACGTTTAGGATTCTTTTTTGCTTATTAAAATTTAAAAATATTGTTTTAATAGGTGGTGTTTTATTAAAATAATGAAGGTTTATTTCGATCGGAATTACTATGAGTTGTTTTTTTTTCTTTTGCTTCTTTTGGGTATATATCATTTAATTTGAAACTGTTTTTTTTATTTATTTATGATTTAAAAATATTTAGGAATTTTAAAGCGGTATAGATACCCTAACAATCACTGATAATTATTTTGATTAATTAATTATTACTATAAGATATATTTTATTATTTTGAAAAGAAAGTAAATTTTAAAATATACAATTATATTTAAATCATTAGAATTTCTGTGATATGATATAGGTATTTTTAGAGAAAGAGAATTATTCTTTCAATTATTCAATTAAAATAACAATAAAAAAATTAAAAAGAAAATATAGTATTGCATTAAAGATTTGACAAACAAATAGAAGATGTTCCTATAAAATTCATAAACTTTGATAACAAAAGTGATTCGCATGGCAAAGAAATGCTCTAATTATAAAATTTTGCTTAATTTCTAAATACGGGTAACAATTATTAATAATTATTTTGATTAGTTAACTATTAATGGAAGATATATTTTATTATTTTTGAAAAGAAATTAAATTTAAAAAAATACAATTATATTTAAATCATTAGAATTTCTATGATATGATATAGATATCTTTAGAGAAAGATGATTACTCTTTCAACTATTCAATTAAGATAATAATAAAAAAATTAAAAAGGAAACATAGCAATGCATTAAAGATTTGGCAAGCAAATAGAAGATGTTCGTGTAAAATTCATAAACCTTGATAACAAAGTTATTCTCATGGCAAATAAATTCTATAATTATAAAATTTGGGTTAATTTCTAAATATGGGTAACATGGATTAAAAAAAATTACTTACCTCCCTCAAATAAAGGCTCTAAAAAAAATGTCACCCTTAAATAAAATGCTCTTATCAATATTTTTATTGTTGAAAATGTTTTCACTTCCTAATTTAATTAAATTAAGATGAATAATGAAAATGTATTTAATGGCTTCCTAGTTCATGAGAGCAAATAGTGTGTTCCTAAAGCATTTTTTTCCCAATGATTTTATCCAATAACGAAAAACTAATCGAGATGTAAAAATTTTGAGTTACAGAAAAATTTAAACATAATAACGGATTTTATGCCTGTATTCATATCTACATAAACGATGATCTAGAGAAAATAATTTTAGAAATGAATCTCATTGGAATTCAACTTTTACTATACAATTAAGTAGTTATTTTAGGATTACTTAAAAAAAAACATGCCTTGGCATATCGAAACCATTCAAATTAAGATGTGTTTTGAAAGAGAAATACTTGAAAAGACAAAAATTAATCAAAATGAGCAATAACCCTAAAAATAAAACAATGAACAACAAAGTATCAATTCTTAGTAATGAAAAATAATGAATTTCAAATTAATATGAGTTTTGAAATGAACAAATTTTAAAAGACAAAAAGTAGTCAAAATGAGTAATCAATTCTTAGTAATGAAAAATAATGAATTTCAAATTAATATGAGTTTTGAAATGGACAAATTTTAAAAGACAAAAAGTAGTCAAAATGAGTAATGTCCCTGAAAATAAAACAATAAACAAAAGAGAAAAAAGTATTAGTAACTAAAAATAAGGAAGAGTTCTTAGCTATAGAAAATAAAGAAAAATCAAGGGGAGAGAAAACACAAAATTTACGGAAAAAGTGCAACAACTCCAACGCTAAATTAAAAACCAAAAGGAAGAAATAAAGATTACCCAATTTTGAAAAAAGAATAACAAATCATCTCTTGTTATTCAATATTTATTATTCACTTAACCTTGGAATTGTAATCAAAAGTAAGAACATCTAACTCCACAACTCTCTTTTGAAGAATTTTCCTCTTTTCCCCAGGAGGATCCCAAGAAACTTGGAAGGAAAGACTACACGATTGTGAGGGAGGAGGAAGCAACTATCACTTAGGTCAAAGAAAAGAAAAAAATTAAGGCCAAAAATAGAGATACTCTCATAGAATAGTAGAGGCTTTAGGTCAATTAGGAATGATGATAGAGTCAAATACTTGATCAAGAGTACAAAATGAGTAAAAAATGAGATCTTGATCATCTGTGAGAAACAAAACTTGAACCACTTATTTCCATTAAGGACATGCTTTAGAAAAAAAAATGTAATTGCAACTTAAAAGAATTTAGGTTTTTTTTTGGGGGTGTAGTTGGCTTATACACTCTAAACTCTTTAAGAGTAGAAAATTATTGTAAAAATTTCACAACAAAATTTCTACACGAAATGAAATCTAAAACTAATGTAAGATTTTAAAATTCAATGTGAATGCTCCAAATAACTAGGAGGAAAAAATGCATTGGTCCTCCTAAGAATTTGATCAATAAATTATATATATCACTAAAATTATTGTTAAATATTTTAATAGAACTTTAACCTTAAATGGAAAGAGGAAGCTCACTAGTAATAGATCTAGGCAAGGAGATGATTAATGACACCATGTATAAATGGGACTTATCAAACATTAAGCCAATAAGGAGCAGGAAAATTTATCCAATCGATGAAAGGAACAAGATTCATTCCATAATGCCTAAATATATTCTCACTTTTGAAATGTTCTTTATTCTAGGATGTCCATAAATGATCTCTCTTCTCAAATTTGCCTTGGCCTAAGCTATTGTTTCATTGCCTCAACCTTCTTATGATCCACAAGTATTCTCTCCTATGAGAGAATGTGGCCCAAATATTTTTTCTTTAATAGAAAGTTCCCTCGGTCAACTTGAAATACAATTGTTTCTCTCTCAACACTTACAAAACTATCATAAAGTGTTACTCATGCTTCTCTTCTATCTTGGAGAACATAAGAATATCAGCCAGAAAGATAATAAGAAAATTGTCTAGGTAATCCTTATACACTTGATTCATGAGAGACATAGTAATCGTCGGTGAATTTATCAACCCAAATGGCTCCACCACAAAATCATAATGGTCAAAAATTTTCAAGAAGGTTATCTTACTAGTATCCTCTTCTTTGATTCTCAACTGATGATAACCTAAGCTCAATTCAATCTTGGAAAATGTTATTGCTCCCTTCAAACGATCAAAAATATTGTTCACCCTTGGTAGAGGATAATTGTTCTTTTTTATCAACATTGTTCATCTAAAAAGCTATTACATAACCTTAGAGTTCCTGTAACAGCCCCGGTTAAAAATCCATGTAAAAAAATATATATAAAACCTTGCTCATGAGACACTTATTCCAAGTTGAATGTTGGGAAAAAAAATCCTAGTGTGGGTGTTCATTTTGGTTATTATGGCTAAGGAAATTGGCAAAGGCAATGACAAAGGCTTTGGAAAGGAAAAATGGCATTTTTTGGCAATTTAATTATGACAATAATGGAAATTAGGAGAAAAGGAAGGTGAAAGGTCACAAGTTTCATGTGAGAAGGAAAATGAACGAAAATAATGGAAAATGAAGAAAATAGAGGCTACATTAATAAAAATGCTTCTGAGGATCGGCTCATGGCTTTTGGTCAATTCAGTTTTGGAGTTTTCTCTCTATTCCCTCTCTCACACACTCTTGGACTCTTAGATTTTTCTTGGAGCACTTCAACATTGGATAAAGAAAGGAAAAGAAGGTATCGAGGAAGAAAAAGATCAAGCAAGAAAGAGTAATATCAAGCAACTACAACGAGTTTACTTGTAGGTATCGATTGCATGTGTGATTTCCTTGCTAGATTTGGAATGCATGGTTTTATATGTGTGTTCATGGTTCTCTTGTTTTCATGGGTGTGGGTTTTGCTAGGTGCGACAATGTTCTTCAGACTTTCTCTGTCATTTCCAAATAGCCATGGTGAGATGGGGTTCTCAAGTTTTGGTTGAGCTAGATTTCCAGATAGATTCGAAGCTGAGTGAGGTGTATATATGAATGAAAGAACACATGGCCTAGCGATCCCTGAACAAGACTATGGATTTCAGTAAATACACTAGCCTAGTGACCCTTGAACCAGACTGTGGGTTGCGGTAAAGTCAGGGATTGTGTGCCTCGGTGGGCCTAGGAATCATCGACCAGTGAATGGTGGGATATATGGTAAAGCCTAGAGGTTTTTTCCCTTGATTAAGCCTAGGAATCGTTGTCAGTGAATGGAAGGATATACAATAAATCCTAGAGGGTGGTACCTCAATTATGGCCAAGTGATTCTTAGATCAGACTATGGATCGCAATAAAGCCTAGAGACTAGGAGCCAAGACAATTCCTCACTATGTAGGTGGAGAAAACCGGTGGCATCCATGCTTGTTTATGGCATAGTGATCTGATGAGGATTGCAGTAAAGCCTAATTCTATTGATGAGGGTGAGATGGTCTAGCCTTGGGAAGCCCTGGTTGGTTGTTTTTGTTTGAGTCCCACATTCATGCTTGGAATATGGCATGGGGGTGATTGGCTGGAGAGAGATTTAGCTCAGCCAATCTATGGTCAGGTGGAATGTGGTAGTCCTATATCGGGTTGGCTTTTGCATTCATTAATAAGAGTTCCTTTGCTTAGTATTTTCTATGTAAAATTATTGTATTTTATGTGGCATTCATGGATGCTGTATCCTGATTATTTCTGTTGTTTATATGCTAGTTATGAATATGCTTTTGACAGTGAAAATGTATGGTTCTCATCATGTTTTGATTTGTAAATGATTGAGAAATGAATCAATGACCTAATAGATGATAATGCAACTAATGTGGTAACGCATCAACGCTTCTTAGTGACTCTAAGATAAGTATAAGACTCCTATGCTCATACGTGTCATTAAGACCTATAGAATGTATATTTGTGACATGTTTGAAAAAATTCCTACCATGGCTTGTAGGGGTCTTATCAATTATTTATTCAAGAATTTGTATCAACATATTTTTTTTATGTTTCTTTTTATTTATGTAAATTCCATGATGTTCCAAGTAGTGACTAGGTCCTAACCCTACAATTTAGCCTTAAATCATGTAGTCACTGGCATAGCACTCACAGAAAAAGGCTACATTCACACTCAAGTGGGCTGATGGGAGCGACTGGGACCCTCACTCACATGGTGGGCTTGGTAAGGGAGCGATTGGGGCTCTAAATCCTTGAACTTTTGAGTTTCCTCAAGGGTTGGTCACCTAGAAAGGTGAGGTATCTCCTGGAGGTTCTGTAGCATGCATGGATGGTAAATCTAGTTGTGTTTTTTTGCTTTCTCTTGCATAAGGTGACCTAGGAGCTTGAATGAGACCATAGAAGTATCTCGTCACATATTTACCCCAGTTTCCCAATTACCTGGGTAGATGTGGGAGGAGGGTGTTAAAGAGTGGTATTAGAGCTTGGTTAACCCCTTGGACTGGATTGGTGGTGTGTTGGTCATGCATTCATGTCAGTTTCATATGTATTCTCATGTTTGTGGTCTATGTACTGGATTTTTATGCATAGTGTTGGTTATGGTTGCAGCGGTGTTGGCATGTGAAAAGTTAATGACGGTGTTGTTGGATGTGTTTGTCATGAGTTTATGTTAGTTATACACTGAATATGCATGTCAATGTTTGTATATAATGTGTATTCATGTGTGTCATACATATGGTGTTATGCATGCAGAGATATGGTTATAATTTCCATGCATGAGTTCATGATGTGTGGTAGGTATGGTCATGCATTGATGACTGGATAATGGTTGAGATGATGATTAAATGTTGATATGATTATGTTTATATATGTATTTTTCTAATCTGGTCAATCTTGCAGATGATAATCCTCCCCGAGTTACACTAAGGTATGTTGGCTTATTTATGATTTGGTTTAGCTGACATAGTGTGCCTTGTAGGAAGAGATCAAGATGACCAGCAAGATGGTAGACTACAAAGATATTCTCTATGAATTAGATGAGTAGCATGGTGTTGGGAACTCTTCTCACTTAAAATACACATTGATCTAGGAGGCTCTAGACACAGGCAGAAGTCCCAAAGGACTCAGAAAGGGTAAAAAATCAAAGTGATCAGGATGTTGTCGAACCAAGACCAAAGCATAGATCTCATCTTCCTGATCAGAACGGTGTGAACGGTTCATCAAACCGAGCTCATATGCGAAAGTTAGAGACAATCAAAGTTCAGGGTTGACTTGGGTGACTGGGCAGGGTTAAGGAGGGAACAATTTTGCTGGAACCAAACCACCGGATTCTAGCCAACCTGGGCCAGATTCCGTGTGAAATTGTCGAAACGAAGTGATTGCGGCTTCAGTTGTAAGCCACAGAAGAGGCCCTAAAAGAACTGAATCACAACAAATAGAACATTGAATTGAAGATGCTTTTACATGAAGAAAAAGAGGAGAAACAAAGTTTGCTACGACAGCTGCAAGCTATGGACGAGGCCTTGGAAAAGCTACAACATGACCCATTTGAGGTAAAAAGTAGTTCTCCATCTTCATGTATGTTTCCTGATGATGATTTTGTTGTTTTTGAAAATCATACCGCAAGAATTGGCTCCAAACTATTGAGGAAAATGGGGTATGAAGGAAAAGGCTTGGGCATTAATGGCCAAGGCATTGTCAACCCCATCCAAATAGAGGAATTATCCCATCAGGCAGGACTTGGGTATGTTAGAAAGGAAGCTGGGGAATGCGCTAAGACAGTTAGAAAACCACCAACACCAGATGATGAGAGGACCCCATCAGTTCTTTCCAAATCGGTAGAGGAGGTAAAAGATGTTGATTTCCTTTGTTTTTTCTTCACATAGTATGATTTCTGTTGGAAATTTACAGATCCCAAGTACAGGGACAAACATGAGGCTCCTTACAAGGACGAGGCACAAGGAGAAAAAAGAAGTTGGTGTTAATAACCAAGGTATAACTCAACCATTGGAGGTTGTGCGGAGACCTCAATTTGCAAGCTTGAGATACACCAAAGGAGAATGCTTGAAGGTGTCATATTCTTTCGAGACATCGTCGAAATCATCGAGGAAAGAAAATGATGGGAAACATCCCCATCATCCCATGGCAGTTTCCATTGCAGAGAAAGAGCTGAGGAAAGCTCTCATCGCCATACTTACACCAGAGACAACAAGGAATGGTATAACCACTCTCGATATTCGAATGTTCATTTCGGTTAGAATCATGTTGTTAAAGATGAACGTAAATCATGGAATCAAAAAACATGTACCTTTTGTGGATTACATAACCATATATTTTGTAAGTGTTGGAAAAGAATAGCAACGCACAAAAGGAGGAGGCATGAAAGACCCCTTCAAGAGTAGGGAAATAAACATATTAAGTAGATATGGAGGAAGAAGGTGTATTGCAGTCATTGTGACAAGGGTGGCCATCATAGAGCTACTTGTTGGAGGCTCCATCTAGAGCAACGCCTTAAAGATAAAGTGTCGATGCATGAACCAGGTGAAACAATTGTTCGACAAGCAAAACCACCATGGGGTGTTGACCCATTCACATTGATAAGTGAAAAATGGTTTCTAGATATGTTAGCTTGTCACTGTCGTGCTTTTGTAAATCATTTGTTGCATTTTAAAATGTAAAAGTGATGATGTGTTTTCCATCACTTGTTCAGCAACAATGATTTCTGGTCTTATTTTGAGTTGCATGATAAACTGTGAAAGTGATGTCGTGTTTCCATCACTTGTCAAAACAAAACAACAATTTTTGGCCTTATGTTTGTAAATCATGTGTTGCAGTGACGATGTGTTTTCCATCACTTGTTGAAGCAACAATAATATGTTGGCCTTGTTTTCATAGCTGGGGTATTGTTTCCATTTCGATGTAAACTTGACCACCGAGTATGTGTTATAAACTAGTGGCTAGTGTGGGATGCTTGGATAATTAGTTGGTCATGTAAGAGAAGCATGTAATTTGAAAAACAATGTGCTACATGTCGCAGAGGTTGCAAGTGTCGGCTCATTGATTAAGGCTCTGAAGAACAAAGGTGAAGGAGATGGAAGCAAGACCTTTTCAGGACACTTGTGATGCAAACAAGGTACATAGAAGTTGTAGATTAATTTTATGCTTTTGCGGGACCGAAAGCTCCTTAGTGGGGAGGATTGATCCAGGTGGCTCTAGACACGGGCAGAAGTCCTAGAGGACTCAAAAAGGGTCAAAAATAAAAATGATTAGGATGTTGTCAAACCAATACCAGAGTGCAGATCTCATCTTCCTCATCGCAATGGTGCCAACAGTTCATCAAATTGAGTTCGTATGTGAAAGTTAGTGGTAGTCAAAGTTCAGGGTTGACTTGGGTGACTGGGCAGGCTTATGGAGGGAACAATTTTTCTGAAACCTGGCCAACCCAGGCCGAAATCTAGGTGAAATTGTAGAACAGATAAAAACACTCCTATTGTCAATTTTTTGAGTTTACGAAATTTCTGAAGACTTTTTAACAAAAAAAAAATTGAAAAAAATTATATATTTGAAGTGGTGGCGTGCCATGACCCCCGCCACCCCCATCACACCCAAACCATATTAAAACATATGCCATGAAAAATTTGGGCTGGCGGGAATCGAACCTGCCCGGCCACGTGGCCAGCCCGCTCCATGGGCGGCCCAACCATCCCACTCAACATGCAACGACATCCACCAATTAATGCGCCAATGACCATTCCAAAAATACAACATCCAATTCAATGTTAATTCAAATGTTGCAGAGGATGACGGGGTGGGCCACCTAATGCGGACCCGACTGCAAAAACAAATGCGGTTGTTTTTAAAAACTGAAATGCATTTAAATATGGAGGGGTTGGGATTTGACCACCTAACCTTCTCGTTATAATGTGGTATATTTACCACTGCACCAACCAACCCATGTGGAAAAATTCACCCAAAAAATTTATATAAACCTTTATTTTCATCAGCGCGCCCAGGCATGGAGGAACCAGGAGCGGGCATGGAAATCAAGATGTAATTTTTTTTAATTAATTTATTGTAGGTGGAACCATGATTGAGCACAATTATTAAGAGGGTGAAATTTTTGCAGTGTCCAAATTGGACAAATTTTATGTCGATCTTATACCTCTCAGCGACACAAACCCGATGTTGCAGTCAGTTTCATGATCTAAGTAGCCGACTTGTAGAGGACCCGGAGGAGGGAATCTTTGAGGAGTCTAGGGGGAATCTAAAAGATTACTTGAGCCCCAGATTTTCATTTTCTCAAAATTCAGAAACTTGAAATTCGATTTTGCACTATTCGATGCCACAAATCTAATGGTGTATTCGGATTTGCCATTTTCTCATTTCAATTTTCGACCACTTTCCAAAGCTGATTGCAAGTGTCAGCATTCATGTGTGAGTAGCCATTCCATGAGATTTGACATCGTGATATTGATGGTACAACCAACTTCAGTAGCTTGACATCCTTTTCTTCAGATGGCCTTCGATGTGAGGTATATGCAGTGTGTTCATGTACTTCTTTTGCCATGCATTATGCTGCACAGATCCCTATTTGATGTTTGATGTGGGATCTTGTTCTTGCTTGTTTTCATGATTCCTATTAGATGTGACACGGAATTATCTGTGTGATGTACTTGTTGTCATGATTAGTCATGCTTTCTTCAAGATCCTTTTGTTGTCATGTTGATGGGATACTCATGTTGTCACCATCTATGTTTGTATTGAGATCCCTTTTGTGCCATGTCAGTGGGATGCTCATTATCACCATGCAGGAGTTTGTGTCATACCGATAGGAGTCCTTTTGGCTGAGAGTTTGTGAGGCGGAACATCTCTTCGAGCCAATCCTCTGTGAGGCCATTTTCCTTGTATGATAGTGACATCACCTGTTATGTATATCATCACTATTAATAGCACTTAATGCAGCGGCCTACACCATCTTGACCTTGGGGCCCAAAGACGTAGTCCCTCCTGGATGAACTCCATTATCAACGGCTTATGTTTTCATGTGCTAATGAATGCCATGTTCCTCTTCTTTACAAAATGCAGATGTATTCATTTATGTTCTTTTTAAAATGGAATTTAACACATCATGAAAGTAAAAGGTATTGGAAGGGTCCTTTGTCACACCCGGACCCAGATCACACATTGAGGAGTTTGAAGGAAGAAATAAGGAGTTGTAACGTAGAGAATGACAGAATCATGTAGGCATAGGAGAAACAAGTAGAATTCAATGCAATAATCTACAGAGTTTGTCAAAATTGTAGAAACAAGGACCACTTCAGATCAACTATGGACAAGAGGATGGGACTAATGGGGCATATGGTAGTAGGTCTCATTGCGGCCATAGGTTAGATAGAAATGACATGATCAGAGATGGTAGATTCTTATATATTCCGGATAGGAGATGTGATGGACACAAGCACTATTCTAGTTCTACTTTTGACAGGTACTACGATCGTCATCGCTATCACCCTTATAGGAGGAGTGATAGGGGATACTTGTCGATGACTTTAAGAAAGCTAAGATTCCTACTTTTAATGTAGAATTGAAGAAGCCTGAGGATCGAGATGCTTGGTTACTTGGCATGAATAAGTTCTTTGAACTGCATATATACAAAGAATATGAAGGCCATAATAGTTATCTTCAGCCTGAAAGGGAAAGTGGATATCTGGTGAGAAGATGTAAAATGGGTTAGAGACATCAGGATAGAGGAGTTGAGTTAGCATGAATTTAAGAGACTCTTCAAAATGAAGTACTTCTTGGAAAGGTACTACGACAACAAAGCCAAGGAATTATATGAGCTCAAAATGGGATCAATGACAGATGAGGAGTATATGACCAAGTTCTTGGAGCTATTGAGGTATGTACCATATCTTAAAGACGAAAAGCTAAAGCTCAAATATTTTTCAGTGGATTGCCATTAGCATTTAGAGATTGGATTGAGTATGATGAGCCTTGGTCAATTGACGAAGTTATTAGGAAAATAAAGCATTTCTATGAACAGTCAAAGCGTAAGACAAAATCTCAAGAAGGATATAAAGGGAAAGATAAAAGTAAAGGTAAATGGCACTCAAAAATAACAAGGCTCATAACAGACAAGAGAAAGAGAATGTTGCACATCATATGAATTTCAATGTAGCGAGACAGGGACATGGGTTGCAACAACAAAACAGAGGTGATGGTATAGGATGGTTGGAGTGTTGTACATGTGGTAAGTAGCATGTTAAGAGGGATTGTTTGTAGAATCAAGATGGTAGGCCTCAAATATATAGTGCACAGGAGGCAAAAACTATTGGGGATGTTGGGAAGAGCATTCCTCATATATATGTAGCACTGGATAATAGGCAGGCAGATCATCAGACATCTATCATTGAGATGGACGGTAAGCTTTGTGATCAATTGATTTCTATATTGATTGACGTTGGATCTAATTATATTTATGTTAATCCTTACTTGGTGGATAAGTGTGGTTTGAATAAAGAAGTGCATGTAAAATCTTGGTTATTTCAGTTGGTTACAGGTACCAAGAAGAGAGTTCATCATTAGGTAATAACTTGTGCATTTGAGTTGAATGGTATGGTTACTTCAGTACTTTTGAATGTATTATCATTGGGGTCATATAGTGTGCTTTTGGGTATGGACTAGCCATATCTTCATAGGACCAAAGTGGATTGTTATGGAAAATCCATTGAGTTCTTGGTTGATAATAGGGAGCAAAGAATCTTGTAGGGTAAGAAGAAAGAAACATTACTTAGGATGGTGACAATTATGCAAACAAAATGCAGTCACAGAAGTGAAGTTTAAGTTGAAGGAAATGCTTCAAAAGGGATACATTAGGCCAAGTCTATCACCATGGGGTGCACCGATATTTTCTGTGAAGAAGAAAGATGGTACTCTTAGGCTATGCATAGACTACTGGTAGATGAACAAGGTGACCATCAAGAACAAGTACCCATTGCTGAGGATTCATGACTTATTTAATCAGTTAAAGGGAGTAGCAGTGTTCTCAAGGATTGATTTGATATCTAGATATCATTAGGTACGCATCAAGGAAGAGGACATTTACAAGACAACTTTCTGGACTAGGTATGGGCATTATGAGTTTGTTGTGGTTACATTTGATTTGACTAATGCTATAGCTACCTTTATGTTCTTGATGAATAGTGTGTAGTGTCCTTATCTGGACAAGTTTGTTATTATGTTCACTGATGACATTCTAAGAAAGAGGAAGATCATGCCAATCATTTAGAAGCAATGTTGAGACTATGGAGAGAGCATCAGTTCTATGGTAAGTGAAATAAATGTAGTTTCTTTCAGACATAGGCACATTACTTGGGGTATGTGGTCTCCAAGGAAGGCATAACAGTAGATCCAAAGAAGATAAGAGTTATCATGGAGTTGATATCTCCTATAAATGGGTATGAGATGAGATCATTCATGGGGTTGGCATGCTATCATAGGAGGTTCATTCGGAACTTCTCTCAGATTGCATATCCTCTTACGTCACTGTAGAGGTAAGGTAAGAAATTTGAATGGACAAAGGAATGTACAACAAGTTTTGAGAAGTTAAAGAAATTGTTGACAAAAGCTCAAGTGTTAAATATTGCAGATCCAAACAAAGAGTTTGTAATGGGTACATATGTTTGCAAGAAAGGAATTGGTGGAGCCCTTATGCAGGCAGGACGTGTAGTAAGTTATGAGTCATAGAAACTGAATGAGCATGAGCATAACTATCTGACACATGATATTGAGTTGGTAGTGGTCATTCATGCATTGAAAATGTGGAGGCACTATCTTCTTGGTAGGAATTTCTTATTGATGAGCAATCACAGTGGGTTGAGATACTTGTTTGACCAACAAAATGTGAATAATGGGAAAGCTATATGGTTGGGCACGATAAGTGAGTTTTACTTTGACATCAAGTACATCAAGGGTAAAGACAATAGGGTTGCAGATACCCTTAGCAGGTAGATACAGGTAAATCACATTGTAGCTATGCGTTCTTATGGGACAAAATTACAGGATCATGTTTTACAAGCAGGTTAGCAAGATGATAGGTATAGAGAGCTTATCCACATGTTACAGTGGAGTACATGTATAGGTATAAGTTCACAGGATGTAGACTATCATCTCTCAGTAGATGACTTGATCAGATTTAGGGACAGGATATATGTGTTAGGCAACAGTGAGCTAAAGAAAATTACCTCGAGGGAGTTTCATGCAAAACTATATTCAGGTAACCCACGGTACCAAAATACATTGACAGTAATAAAGAAGTTTTATTATTGGAGGAATCTCAAGAAGTATGTGGCAAAGTTTGTGGCTAGATGTTTGGAATATCAAAAGGTAAAGGCAGAGTAGGCATCAAGGTGGACTACTACAACCGATTCTGATTCCAAAATGGAAATGGGAGCCCATTTCCATGGATTTCATTACAAATTTGTCGAGGACATCTAGACATCATGATTCTATGATGGTTGTGGTGGACGGGTTGACTAAGGTAGCAAACTTCATTCCATTGAAGACTACATATTCAACTAGTGATGTGGCATAGGTGTTCATCAAATACGTGGTTAGATTTCATGGTGTTATAAATAAGATTGTGTCAAACAGGGATTAAAGTTCACTTCCAAGTTTTGGAAGGAGTTGTTTGCAAGTTCATGTATAGACTTCGGCATCACCACATCTTATCATCGTTGCGCTGCTCCCGCGTTAGCTTGTGCATACTTCTGAGAGTATACACAGATGGATGTGCGTCCTTCCTGAAATCTGACAACCTCGTTATGTTCAGGAGAGAGACCGGGAATTTCATGCGACCGAGCACCTTCTCCACCGTTTGCATTCTATGAGGATAAGTGCTCACGAATGACTCCTCCAGGATTGGCTCCCTCTCAAAATTACATTTGTGGGTGTGCGTCTCATTCCACTGCTGTGCACTGCATTACGACATTGGCGGCGAACATAAATTTCAGAAGTATGCATCAACATGAATAGAAACATAAAAGTCAGGATTGGAAACACAACATTGTTAATATTACCTGAAATGCATGGGAGAAAATCCACGAAAGAAGACTCTTGTTTTTGTAGCATTGACATTCTCATCTATCCAATTCCCCCACGCTGTCAACGCCTTTTCGAAGGCAACCAATGGATCCAACCGAGGGTGAAGGTAATTGCCTTCTTGAAAGAAGTTTTCTCTGTAACAAATACAGTATTAATTGAGCTCAGAATTCTTAGAGTATCTAAGCAAACTTTAACCTGTGAGTGAGAACAAGAAATTCAAAACCCATGGTATTTCATTGTCTCTTAATGAAAAACAGGCAAATATATACTAACACAGTTCATAAAAAATGGCATGGTACAGATCGATGGATATTTGTGTGTTAGAGGGAAACAAAAGGGATAAATATTCCAAGACAATAAAGAGCTTAGTGGTAAATCTCACTTTATTCAAAATCCAATGAAACTACTAAACTTTAATATATACCGTTAAGGGGTTAGATTTAATGGTGAAAGATTAGAAGAGTATTTCACCTTAGTGAAACATAAACTTAGTTATTCATGTTATAAAGTTTAATTCTAATAACAATTATATTTGGTTTTGAGTTATACTGAAATAATAGATTCGTTAGCTTATACATGAATACATGAGTAGATCAAAATTCATAACTTCTACTAAATTAAAATTGGGGTGAATTTGCCCAGAATTGGAAAACATTAAACCTAGTGGGGAAATGCAAATGGTGATAGAAGGAGAAATGGGCATGAGAATTTAGACATAGACACATGAACCCAGCTGATCCAGTTTATATGCGTATGAGATTGAATAATAATGTGCGTAGAATTGTACAAATTTATCAGGACTGTATAAATATAATGCGAAGAAGGAATAGGAATAGAATCCATCCTGAGAATTTGAACAAAGAGCTGGAAACAGCACCCAACGAGAAACAGATCTCCTGATCAAGTTTCTCGTAGCCACCAGCTTCCAGTAAACTCAATGTATATGAATAGATTCCAGAGAAAGATAAATTTAACTTGATTTGATTTAGGTTTGATATATTTTGGACATTAAAATGTTACCAGCCAGATCTAACTGGTTTGGTATGCATGTATTCCCAGTTTCAAAACAAAAGAAAAAACACCCTATAGCCACATAACGAAATACTTTTGAAAGGGTAACTAGCCAAGCATGCGATAGAAAGCTTACGTAGCTGCCTTATTCCCATGCGTCCACCAATGTCCTGAATTAAAGACCAGGATATCGACATCTTTCCAGTTAGCCCCGTGCTTCTCAATTGCATCAAGCCTAAGTATCCCCCTGGTCTGATTCTGAAACTCAATGTTTGCTTGCTCAACTAAGAAGGGTGCCCAGTAAAATTCAACCGATACATTGTAATCCTGCACTACCACATTGCACTAAATTAAAATTGCTGCAACTTAATTCTATTCTACCGACAGAAAATTCATGTACATTAAAATGCTTGCCTGCGCAATGTATGCATTTGCGGCCCCTCTGCTTCCCCAATACCTTCTATCATCAGACACTACAGTGCTGAGAACGCACAGCAAGGATTCCCACTGATTGCGATTGATTGAGTCCCCGATGAACATGATTTTCTTTCCCCTCAGTCTCTCGAGCATCTCTGTAGCATTCAACCTTCAGGGCAAGAAATATGTTAAGTTTTTCACCTAATCAGTCACGAATTTAGGATGATTAAATATTTGAGTAACAGGAACAAATCATGGATTTAATGGGATGATTAAATATTCGAGTAACAGAAACAAATCATGGATGTAATAAGGGTTATTGATAATTACCTGGGAAGGTTACAGTCTTTGGGTTGCCATCTCCAATTTGTGAAGCCGGAATCCTGCCTCCCATTCCCTTTGCAGTCAAAATCCTGGCTCATATAATGGCATTTTCCAGCAGGATAAAGAGGATATGAATCATCTCGAACCCATTTCCCCGAATATATATCACAGTGCACTGGTGACTTTTCATTCTCTTTGGCTGTAGATGCTTTGGCATCTGCCGTCTCGTCAATTTCTGGTGCAACAAGGGAAATGTTTTTAGACTGATGTCTGTGGCTGGAATTTTCGGAATCATGACTTACACCAGCATTATTGCCACGCCTGGCCTCAGACTCCTCGGCTCCATGATTCACTTTGTCAGAAGTATTTTGTAAGGGAGAAAAGCTCGGAGCCAAACGACCAACACCATGGGTGTCCTGAGAGAAGCTGAAATCTATTTGGAGTACTTGGTTATGACCTCTTTCTTCCCCATCTGACCACAGGGAGGATGAGCAAACAATCAACCAAAGTACAGCCCCCGCCATAATAATAGAAACAACTCTGTTATTTCTAACTTTCTTCATCCATCTATCCCACTGGTCCATATCTTTTTTTCTCTCAGAAACCCAAAATTGACTGAATAGGAAAGAAAATGAAAACCCTTAGACTCGCAAACTTTGCTACAAGATTCTACGAGAGATCAAAGTTGTCTACATCAATGGCCATGAGATGCAAATAAATAGTCAGCAGAAAACCCAAACGGGTAGCTAATTTTATTTTTAATGATGTGGCTTTCCACCAGTAATAAATGCGTACACCTAGTTGTATCATTGATGGATTTTTTTATGATTGCTGTTATTTAGTTGTCTCGCACATTTGCAGTCCAATTAATGTAGGGTGGGTTTGGGTTTGTTACAAGTCAAGCAGGGTTCTAGGGTTTCCATTCTTTTATGCTTGGAGATCACTGCAGATTGATCAGAAGAGCCTGCGCTTCCGGAAAGAAAATGATCGTCGTCTAGCGCGCCTGAAGGATTGTGGGGGTTTTCTTGGATAAAGCGACGACGAACAATGGACGAAGGTGGCCTTCCATGTTTCGAGGGATTGGAGGAGCGTGAATTGAGGCGGGTCACATATGGAGTCGCGCTGTATTTAACAGGTGGTGTTTCAATTTAAATAATTTATTAAGAAAATAAAATAAAATAACGAATGTTTATTTTTTCGATGGGAAATTGGTTTTTTGATATATCATTTAATTTGAAGGCGGTTGTTTTAAATTAAATGGTTTATTAAAATATTCATAATGACCATGAATATATATATATATATATATATATATATATATATATTTTAAAAGGTATATACCATTAATTTGAAACTGTTTTTTTTAACTACGATTTAAAAATATTTAGGATTCCTTTTGCTTATTAAAATTAAAAATATTGTTTTAATAGGTGGTGTTTTAAATTAAAGGGTTTATTAAATATTAAAATAATGAAGGTTTATCTCGATAGGAAATTACCATGAATATTGTTTTTTTTTATATTTTCTTTTGGGTATATATCATTTAACTTGAAACTGTTTCGTTGACTACGATTTAAAAACGTTTAGGATTCTTTTTTGCTTATTAAAATTTAAAAATATTGTTTTAATAGGTGGTGTTTTATTAAAATCATGAAGGTTTATTTCGATCGGAATTACTATGAGTTGTTTTTTTTTCTTTTGCTTCTTTTGGGTATACATCATTTAATTTGAAACTGTTTTTTTATTTATTTATGATTTAAAAATATTTAGGAATTTTAAAGCGATATAGATACCCTAACAACCACTGATAATTATTTTGATTAATTAATTATTAATATAAGATATATTTTATTATTTTGAAAAGAGAGTAAATTTTAAAAAATACAATTATATTTAAATCATTAGAATTTCTATGATATGATATAGGTATCTTTAGAAAAAGAGGATTACTCTTTCAATTATTCAATTAAAATAACAATAAAAAAATTAAAAAAAAAATATAATATTGCATTAAAGATTTGGCAAACAAATAGAAGATGTTGCTATAAAATTCATAAACTTTGATAACAAAAGTGATTCGCATGACAAAGAAATGCTCTAATTATAAAATTTCGCTTAATTTCTAAATATGGGTAACAATTATTAATAATTATTTTGATTAGTTAACTATTAATGGAAAATATATTTTATTATTTTTGAAAAGAAATTATATTTTAAAAAATACAATTATATTTAAATTATTAGAATTTCTATGATATGATATAGATATCTTTAGAGAAAGATGATTACTCTTTCAACTATTCAATTAAGATAATAATAAAAAAATTAAAAAGGAAACATAGCAATGCATTAAAGATTTGGCAAGCAAATAGAAGATGTTCGTGTGAAATTCATAAACCTTGATAACAAAAGTTATTTTCATGGCAAATAAATGCTATAATTATAAAATTTGGGTTAATTTCTAAATATGGGTAACATGGATTAAAAAAAATTACCTCCCTCAAATAAAGGCTCAAAAAAAATGTCACCCTTAAATAAAAGGCTCTTATCAATATTTTTATTGTTGAAAATGTTTTCACTTCCTAATTTAATTAAATTAAGATGAATAATGAAAATGTATTTAATGGCTTCCTAGTTCGTGAGAGAAAATAGTGTGTTCCTAAAGCATTTTTTTCCCAATGATTTTATCCAATAACGAAAAACTAATCGAGATGTAAAAATTTTGAGTTACAGAAAAATTTAAACATAATAACGGATTTTATGCTTGTATTCATATCTACATAAACGATGATCTAGAGAAAATAATTTTAGAAATGAATCTCATTGGAATTCAACTTTTACTATACAATTAAGTAGTTATTTTAGGATTACTTAAAAAAAAAACATGCCTTGGCATATCGAAACCATTCAAATTAAGATGTGTTTTGAAAGAGAAATACTTGAAAAGACAAAAATTAATCAAAATGAGCAATAACCCTAAAAATAAAACAATGAACAACAAAGTAT
Organism: Pinus tabuliformis; assembly: GCA_031772625.1. Lineage (NCBI taxonomy): Eukaryota > Viridiplantae > Streptophyta > Pinopsida > Pinales > Pinaceae > Pinus > Pinus tabuliformis. The sequence continues at coordinate 915,493,786 of CM062819.1, forward strand.
CAATTCTTAGTAATGAAAAATAATGAATTTCAAATTAATATGAGTTTTGAAATGGACAAATTTTAAAAGACAAAAAGTAGTCAAAATGAGTGATGTCCCTGAAAATAAAACAATAAACAAAAGAGAAAAAAATATTAGTAACTAAAAATAAAGAAGAGTTCTTAGCCATAGAAAATAAAGAAAAATCAAGGGGAGAGAAAACACAAAATTTACGGAAAAAGTGCAACAACTCCAACACTAAACTAAAAACCAAAAGGAAGAAATAAAGATTACCCAATTTTGAAAAAAGAATAACAAATCATCTCTTGTTATTCAATATTTATGGTTCACTTAACCTTGGAATTGTAATCAAAAGTAAGAACATCTAACTCCACAACTCTCTTTTGAAGAATTTTCCTCTTTTCCCCAGGAGGATCCCAAGAAACTTGGAAGTAAAGACTACACGATTGTGAGGGAGGAGGAAGCAACTATCACTTAGGTCAAAGAAAAGAAAAAAATTAAGGCCAAAAATAGAGATACTCTCATAGAATAGTAGAGGCTTTAGGTCAATTACGAATGATGATAGAGTCAAATACTTGATCAAGAGTACAAAATGAGTAAAAAATGAGATCTTGATCATCTGTGAGAAACAAAACTTGAACCACTTATTTCCATTAAGGACATGCTTTAGAAAAAAAAATGTAATTGCAACTTAAAAGAATTTAGGTTTTCTTTTGGGGGTGTAGTTGGCTTATACACTCTAAACTCTTTAAGAGTAGAAAATTATTGTAAAAATTTCACAACAAAATTTCTATACGAAATGCAATCTAAAACTAATGTAAGATTTTAAAATTCAATGTGAATGCTCCAAATAATTAGGAGGAAAAAATGCATTGGTCCTCCTAAGAATTTGATCAATAAATTATATATATCACTAAAATTATTGTTAAATATTTTAATAGAACTTTAACCTTAAATGGAAAGAGGAAGCTCACTAGTAATAGATCTAGGCAAGGAGATGATTGATGACACCATGTATAAATGGGACTTATCAAACATTAAGCCAATAAGGAGCAGGAAAATTTATCCAATCGATGAAAGGAACAAGATTCATTCCATAATGACTAAATATATTCTCACTTTTGAAATGTTCTTTATTCTAGGATGTCCATAAATGATCTCTCTTCTCAAATTTGCCTTGGCCTAAGCTATCGTTTCATTGCCTCAACCTTCTTATGATCCACAAGTATTCTCTCCTATGAGAGAATGTGGCCCAAATATTTTTTCTTTAATAGAAAGTGCCCTCGGTCAACTTGAAATACAATTGTTTCTCTCTCAACACTTATAAAACTATCATAAAGTGTTACTCATGCTTCTCTTCTATCTTGGAGAACATAAAAATATCATCCAGAAAGATAATAACAAAATTGTCTAGGTAATCCTTGTACACTTGATTCATGAGACACATAGTAATCGTCGGTGAATTTATCAACCCAAATGGCTCCACCACAAAATCATAATGGTCAAAAATTTTCAAGAAGGTTATCTTACTAGTATCCTCTTCTTTGATTCTCAATTGATGATAACCTAAGCTCAATTCAATCTTGGAAAATATTCTTGCTCCCTTCAAACGATCAAAAATATTGATCACCCTTGGTAGAGGATAATTGTTCTTTTTTATCAACATTGTTCATCTAAAAAGCTATTACATAACCTTAGAGTTCCTGTAACAACCCCGGTTAAAAATACATGTAAAAAAATATATATAAAACCTTGCTCATGAGACACTTATTCCAAGTTGAATGTTGAGAAAAAAAATCCTAGTGTGGGTGTTCATTTTGGTTATTATGGCTAAGGAAATTGGCAAAGGCAATGACAAAGGCTTTGGAAAGGAAAAATGGCATTTTTTGGTAATTTAATTATGACAATAATGGAAATTAGGAGGAAAGGAAGGTGAAAGGTCACAAGTTTCATGTGAGAAGGAAAATGAACGAAAATAATGGAAAATGAAGAAAATAGAGGCCACATTAATAAAAATGCTTCTGAGGATCGGCTCATGGCTTTTGGTCAATTCAGTTTTGGAGTTTTCTCTCTATTCCCTCTCTCACACACTCTTGGGCTCTTAGATTTTTCTTGGAGCACTTCAACATTGGATCAAGAAAGGAAAAGAAGGTATCGAGGAAGAAAAATATCAAGCAAGAAAGAGTAATATCAAGCAACTACAACGAGTTTACTTGCAGGTATCGATTGCATGTGTGATTTCCTTGCTAGATTTGGCATGCATGGTTTTGTATGTGTGTTCTTGGTTCTCTTGTTTTCATGGGTGTGGGTTTTTCTAGGTGCGACAATGTTCTTCAGACTTTCCCTGTCGTTTCCAAATAGCCATGGTGAGATGGGGTTCTCAAGTTTTGGTTGAGCTAGATTTCCAGATAGATTCGAAGCTGAGTGAGGTGTATATATGAATGAAAGAACACATGGCCTAGTGATCCCTGAACAAGACTATGGATTTCAGTAAATACACTAGCCTAGTGACCCTTGAACCAGACCGTGGGTTGCGGTAAAGTCAGGGATTGTGTGCCTCGGTGGGCCTAGGAATCATCGACCAATGAATGGTGGGATATATGGTAAAGCCTAGAGGTTTTTTCCCTTGATTAAGCCTAGGAATCGTTGTCGGTGAATGGAAGGATATACAATAAATCCTAGAGGGTGGTGCCTCAATTATGGCCAAGTGATTCTTAGATCAGACTATGGATCGCAATAAAGCCTAGAGACTAGGAGCCAAGAAAATTCCTCACTATGTAGGTGGAGAAAACCGGTGGCATCCATGCTTGTTTATGGCATAGTGATCTGATGAGGATTGCAGTAAAGCCTGATTCTATTGATGAGGGTTAGATGGTCTAGCCTCGGGAAGCCCTGGTTGGTTGTTTTTGTTTGAGTCCCACATTCATGCTTGGAATATGGCATGGGGGTGATTGGCTGGAGAGAGATTTAGCTCAGCCAATCTATGGTCGGGTGGAATGTGGTAGTCCTATATCGGGTTGGCTTTTGCATTCATTAATAAGAGTTCCTTTGCTTAGTATTTTCTATGTAAAATTATTGTATTTTATGTGGCATTCATGGATGCTGTATCCTGATTATTTCTGTTGTTTATATGCTAGTTATGAATATGCTTTTGACAGTGAAAATGTATGGTTCTCATCATGTTTTGATTTGTAAATGATTGAGAAATGAATCAATGACCTAATAGATGATAATGCAACTAATGTGGTAACGCATCAATGCTTCTTAGTGACTCTAAGATAAGTATAAGACTCCTATGCTCACACGTGTCATTAAGACCTATAGAATGTATATTTGTGACATGTTTGAAAAAATTCCTACCATGGCTTGTAGGGGTCTTATCAATTATTTATTCAAGAATTTGTATCAACATATTTTTTTTATGTTTCTTTTCATTTATGTAAATTCCATGATGTTCCAAGTAGTGACTGGGTCCTAACCCTGCAATTTAGCCTTAAATCATGTAGTCACTGGCATAACACTCACATAAAAAGGCTACATTCACACTCAAGTGGGCTGATGGGAGCGACTAGGACCCTCACTCACTTGGTGGGCTTGGTAAGGGAGCGATTGGGGCTCTAAATCCTTGAACTGTTGAGTTTCCTCAAGGGTTGGTCACCTAGAAAGGTGAGGTATCTCCTGGAGGTTCTGTAGGATGCATGGATGGTAAATCTGGTTGTGTTTTTTTGCTTTCTCTTGCATAAGGTGACCTAGGAGCTTGAATGAGACCATAGAAGTATCTCGTCACATATTTACCCCAGTTTCCCAGTTTCCTCGGTAGATGTGGGAGGAGGGTGTTAAAGAGTGGTATTAGAGCTTGGTTAACCCCTTGGACTGGATTGGTGGTGTGTTGGTCATGCATTCATGTCAGTTTCATATGTATTCTCATGTTTGTGGTCTATGTACTGGATTTTTATGCATAGTGTTGGTTATGGTTGCAGCGGTGTTGGCATGTGAAAAGTTAATGACGGTGTTGTTGGATGTGTTTGTCATGAGTTTATGTCTGTTAAACACTGAATATGCATGTCAATGTTTGTATGTAATGTGTATTCATGTGTGTCATACATATGGTGTTATGCATGCAGAGATATGGTTATAATTTCCATGCATGAGTTCATGATGTGTGGTAGGTATGGTCATGCATTGATGACTGGATAATGGTTGAGATGATGATTAAATGTTGATATGATTATGTTTATATATGTATTTTTCTAATTTGGTCAATCTTGCAGATGATAATCCTCCCCGAGTTACACTAAGGTATGTTGGCTTATTTATGATTTGGTTTAGCTGACATAGTGTGCCTTGTAGGAAGAGATCAAGATGACTAGCAAGATGGTAGACTACAAAGATATTCTCTATGAATTAGATGAGTAGCATGGTGTTGGGAACTCTTCTCACTTAAAATACACATTGATCTAGGAGGCTCTAGACACAGGCAGAAGTCCCAAAGGACTCAGAAAGGGTAAAAAATCAAAGTGATCAGGATGTTGTCGAACCAAGACCAAAGCATAGATCTCATCTTCCTGATCAGAACGGTGTGAACGGTTCATCAAACCGAGCTCATATGCGAAAGTTAGAGGCAGTCAAAGTTCAGGGTTGACTTGGGTGATTGGGCAGGGTTAAGGAGGGAACAATTTTGCTGGAACCAAACCACCAGATTCTAGCCAACCTGGGCCAAATTCTGTGTGAAATTGTCGAACAGATAAAAACACTTCTACTGTCAACTTTTTGAGTTTATGAAATTCCTAAGGACTTTCATAACAAAAAAATTAAATATATAAATATATATATATTTGAAGTGGTGGCGGGCCATGACCCCCGCCACCCCCATCACACTTAAACCATATTATAACATACACTATGAAAAATTTGGGCTGGCGAGAATCGAACCTGCCTATCCATGTGGCTGGCTCGTTGCATGGGCAGCCCAACCATCCCACTTAACACGCAATGACATCCAACAATTAATGCGCCAACCACCATTCCAAAAATATAATGGCCAATCCAATGTTAATTCAAATGCTGCGGAGGATGTTGGGGCGGGCCGCCCAATGCGGACCCAACCCCAAAAACAAATGCGGTTGTTTTTAAAAATTGAAATGAATTTAAATATGGAGGGGTCAGGATTTGACCACCCGACGTCTTGATTATAATGCGAGATTTTTACCACTACACCAACCAACCCATGTGGAAAAATTGCCCAAAAAATTTATATAAAACTTTATTGTCATCAATTCGCCTAGGCATGGAGGAACCAGGAGTGGGCATAGAAATCGACATGTAATTTTTTTTAATTAATTTATTGCAGGTGGAACCATGATTGAGCAAAATCTCAGGAGGGTGAAATTTTTGCAATGTCAAAATTGGACAAATTTTATGTCGATCTTACACCTCTCAACGACACGAACCTGATGGCACAATCAATTTCCTGATCTGAGCAGCCGATTTGTAGAGGACCCGAAGGAGAGAATCTTTGAGGAATATAGGGGGAATCTAAAAGATTCCTTGAGCCCCAGATTTTCATTTTCTTAGAATTCAGAAATTTGAGAGTCGACTTTGCACTATTTGACACCACAAATTGGATGGTGTATTCAGATTTTCCATTTGATTTTTTCATTTTTCGGCTACTTTCCAAAGTGGAGTGTAGGTGTCAGCATTCATATGCGAGCAACCATTCCATGAGATTTGACACGGCGAGATTGATGGTACAACTAGCTTTAGCAGTTTGACATCCTTTTCTTCAAATGAACCTGGATGTGAGGTATATGTAGTGAGTTCATGTACCTCCTTTCCTATGCATTTTGCTCCACAGATCCTTGTTTGATGTTTGATGTGGGATCTTTTTTCTTACTTGTTTTGATGATTTCTGCTTGATGTGACGTGGAATAATTTGTGTGATGTAATTGTTGTCATGATTAGTCATGTTTTGTTTGAGATCCCTTTGTCATCATGTTTATGGGGATACTCATGTTGTCGCCATGTATGTTTGCATTGAGATCCCTTTTATGCCATGTTAGCAAGATGCTCATTATCACCATTCATGAGTTTGTGTCATACCGATAGGATTCCTTTTGACTGAGAGTTCCTGTAGTGGAACATCTCTTGGAGCCACTCCTGTGTGAGGGAATTTTCCTTGTATGATAGCGACATCACATCTTATATACATCATCACTATTAACATCACTTAATGTAGTAGCCTACACCATCTTAACATCGGGGCCCGGGATGAAGTCCCTCCTGGACGAATTCCATTATCAATGGCTTATGTTTTCATGTGCTGATGAATGTCATGTTCCTCGTCTTTACAACATGCAGATGTATTCATTTATGTTCTTTTAAAAATGAAATTTAAGACATCACAAAAGTAAAAGGTCTTGGAAGGGTCCTTTGTCACACCCTGACACGGATCAAGTGGTATTAGAGTGGCCTTTGCATGTATTTGAATTGCAAGCGTGAAAAATGGAACGTGTAGCGATAAAGGATGAAAAAGCGATGTACGAGACCATGCTCAAAATTTCAAAAGGGTGCAAATAATGTATGAAACTCTACAAAAAGAGATAGAGGAAACAAAGTGATTGCGGCTTCAGTTGTAAGCCATAGAAGAGGCCCTAAAAGAACTGAATCATAACAAACAGAATCTTGAAATAGAGAACATTGAATTGAAGATGCTTTTACATGAAGAAAAAGAGGAGAAACAAAGTTTGCTACGACAACTGCAAGCTATGGACGAGGCCTTGGAAAAGCTACAACATGACCCATTTGAGGTAAAAAGTAGTTCTCCATCTTCATGTATGTTTCCTGATGATGATTTTGTTGTTTTTGAAAATCATACCGCAAGAATTGGCTCCAAAATATTGAGGAAAATGGGGTATGAGGGAAAAGGCTTGGGCATTAATGGCCAAGGCATTGTCAACCCCATCCAAATAGAGGAATTATCCCATCAGGCAGGACTTGGGTATGTTAGAAAGGAAGCTGGGGAATGCGCCGAGACAGTTAGAAAACCACCAACAACAGATGATGAGAGGACCCCATCAGTTCTTTCCAAATCGGTAGAGGAGGTAAAAGATGTTGATTTCCTTTTAGTTTTTTCTTCACATAGTATGATTTATGTTGGAAATTTACAGATCCCAAGTACAGGGACAAACATGAGGCTCCTTACAAGGACGAGGCACAAGGAGAAAAAGAAGTTGGTGTTAATAACCAAGGTATAACTCAACCATTGGAGGTTGTGCGGAGACCTCAATTTGCAAGCTTGAGATACACCAAAGGAGAATGCTTGAAGGTGTCATATTCTTTCGAGACATCGTCGAAATCATCGAGGAAAGAAAATGATGGGAAACATCCCCATCATCCCATGGCAGTTTCCATTGCAGAGAAAGAGCTGAGGAAAGCTCTCATCGCCATACTTACACCAGAGACAACAAGGAATGGTATAACCACTCTCGATATTCGAATGTTCATTTCGGTTATAATCATGTTGTTAAAGATGAACGTAAATCATGGAATCAAAAAACATGTACCTTTTGTGGATTACATAACCATATATTTTGTAAGTGTTGGAAAAGAATAGCAACGCACAAAAGGAGGAGGCATGAAAGACCCTCTCAATAGTAGGGAAATAAACATATTAACTAGATATGGAGGAAGAAGGTGTATTGCAGTCATTGTGACAAGGGTGGCCATCATAGAGCTACTTGTTGGAGGCTCCATCCAGAGCAACGCCTTAAAGATAAAGTGTCGATGCATGAACCAAGTGAAACAATTGTTCGACAAGCAAAACCACCACGGGGTGTTGACCCATTCACATTGATAAGTGAAAAATGGTTTCTAGATATGTTAGCTTGTCACTGTCGTGCTTTTGTAAATCATTTGTTGCATTTTAAAATGTAAAAGTGATGATGTGTTTTCCATCACTTGTTCAGCAACAATGATTTCTGGTCTTATTTTGAGTTGCATGATAAACTGTGAAAGTGATGTCGTGTTTCCATCACTTGTCAAAACAAAACAACAATTTTTGGCCTTATGTTTGTAAATCATGTGTTGCAGTGATGATGTGTTTTCCATCACTTGTTGAAGCAACAATAATATGTTGGCCTTGTTTTCATAGCTGGGGTATTGTTTCCATTTCGATGTAAACTTGACCACCGAGTATGTGTTATAAACTAGTGGCTAGTGTGGGATGCTTGGATAATTAGTTGGTCATGTAAGAGAAGCATGTAATTTGAAAAACAATGTGCTACATGTCGCAGAGGTTGCAAGTGTCGGCTCATTGATTAAGGCTCTGAAGAACAAAGGTGAAGGAGATGGAAGCAAGACCTTTTCAGGACACTTGTGATGCAAACAAGGTACACAGAAGTTGTAGATTAATTTTATGCTTTTGCGGGACCGAAAGCTCCTTAGTGGGGAGGATTGATCTAGGTGGCTCCAGACACAGGCAAAAGTCCTAGAGGACTCAAAAAGGGTCAAAAATCAAAATGATTAGGATGTTATCAAACCAATACCAGAGTGCAGATCTCATCTTCCTCATCGCAATGGTGCCAACAGTTCATCAAATTGACTTCGTATGTGAAAGTTAGTGGTAGTCAAAGTTTAGGGTTGACTTGGGTGACTGGGCAGGCTTATGGAGGGAACAATTTTTCCGAAACCCGGCCAACCCAGGCCGAAATCTAGGTGAAATTGTAGAACAGATAAAAATACTCCTATTGTCAATTTTTTGAGTTTACGAAATTCCTGAAGACTTTTTAACAAAAAAAAAATTGAAAAAAATTATATATTTGAAGTGGTGGCGAGCCATGACCCCCGCCACCCCCATCACACCCAAACCATATTAAAACATATGCCATGAAAAATTTGGGATGGCGGGAATCGAACCCGCCCGGCCACGTGGCCGGCCCGCTCTATGGGCGGCCCAACCATCCCACTCAACATGCAACGACATCCACCAATTAATGCGCCAACGACCATTCCAAAAATACAACAGCCAATTAAATGTTAATTCAAATGTTGCAGAGGATGACGGGGTGGGCCACCTAATGCGGACCCAACTCCAAAAACAAATGTGGTTGTTTTTAAAAACTGAAATGCATTTAAATATGGAGGGGTTGGGATTTGACCACCTAACCTCCTCATTATAATGTGGTAAATTTACCACTGCACCAACCAACCCATGTGGAAAAATTCACCCAAAAGATTTATATAAACCTTTATTTTCATCAGCACGCCGAAGCATGGAGGAATCAGGAGCGGGCATGGAAATCAAGATGTAATTTTTTTTAATTAATTTATTGTAGGTGGAACCATGATTGAGCACAATTATTAGGAGGGTGAAATTTTTGCAGTGTCCAAATTGGACAAATTTTATGTCGATCTTATACCTCTCAGCGACACAAACCCGATGTTGCAGTCAGTTTCATGATCTAAGTAGCCGACTTGTAGAGGACCCGGAGGAGGGAATCTTTCAGGAGTCTAGGGGGAATCTAAAAGATTACTTGAGCCCCAGATTTTCATTTTCTCAAAATTCAGAAACTTGAAAATCGATTCTGCACTATTCGATGCCACAAATCCAATGGTGTATTTGGATTTTCCATTTTCTCATTTCAGTTTTCGACCACTTTCCAAAGCTGATTGCAAGTGTCAGCATTCATGTGTGAGTAGCCATTCCATGAGATTTGACATCGTGATATTGATGGTACAACCAACTTCAGTAGCTTGACATCCTTTTCTTCAGATGGCCTTCGTTGTGAGGTATATGCAGTGTGTTCATGTACTCCTTTTGCCATGCATTGTGTTGCACAAATCCCTGTTTGATGTTTGATGTGGGATCTTGTTCTTACTTGTTTTCATGATTCCTACTAGATGTGACACAGAATTATCTGTGTGATGTACTTGTTGTCATGATTAGTCATGATTTCTTCAAGATCCTTTTGTTGTCATGTTGATGGGATACTCATGTTGTCACCATCTATGTTTGTATTGAGATCCCTTTTGTGCCATGTCAGTGGGATGCTCATTATCACCATGCATGAGTTTGTGTCATACCGATAGAAGTCCTTTTGGCTGAGAGTTTGTGAGGCGGAACATCTCTTCGAGCCAATCCTGTGTGAGGGCATTTTCCTTGTATGATAGTGACATCACCTGTTATGTATATCATCACTATTAATAGCACTTAATGCAGCGGCCTACACCATCTTGACCTTGGGGCCCAAAGACGTAGTCCCTCCTGGATGAACTCCATTATCAACGGCTTATGTTTTCATGTGCTAATGAATGCCATGTTCCTCTTCTTTACATAATGCAGATGTATTCATTTATGTTCTTTTTAAAATGGAATTTAACACATCATGAAAGTAAAAGGTATTGGAAGGATCCTTTGTCACACCCAGACCCAGATCACACATTGAGGAGTTGGAAGGAAGAAATAAGGAGTTGTAACGTAGATAATGACAGAATCATGTAGGCATAGGAGAAACAAGTAGAATTCAATGCAATAATCTACAGAGTTTGTCAAAATTGTAGAAACAAGGACCACTTCGGATCAACTATGGACAGGAGGATGGGACTAATGGGGCATATGGTAGTAGGTCTCATTGCGGCCATAGGTTAGATAGAAATGACACAATCAGAGATGGTAGATTCTTATATATTCCGGATAGAAGATGTGATGGACACAAGCACTATTCTAGTTCTACTTTTGACAGGTACTACGATCGTCATCGCTATCACCCTTATAGGAGGAGTGACAGGGGATACTTGTCGATGACTTTAAGAAAGCTAAGATGCCTACTTTTAATGTAGAATTGAAGAAGCCTGAGGATCCAGATGCTTGGTTACTTGGCATGAATAAGTTCTTTGAACTGCATATATACAAAGAATATGAAGGCCATAATAGTTATCTTCAGCCTGAAAGGGAAAGTGGATATCTGGTGAGAAGATGTAAAATGGGTTAGAGACATCAGGATAGAGGAGTTGAGTTAGCATGAATTTAAGAGACTCTTCAAAAAGAAGTACTTCTTGGAAAGGTACTACGACAACAAAGCCAAGGAATTATATGAGCTCAAAATGGGATCAATGATAGATGAGGAGTATATGACCAAGTTCTTGGAGCTATTGAGGTATGTACCATATCTTAAAGACGAAAAGCTAAAGCTCAAATATTTGTCAGTGGATTGCCATTAGCATTTAGAGATTGGATTGAGTATGATGAGCCTTGGTCAATTGAGGAAGTTATTAGGAAAATAAAGCATTTCTATGAACAGTCAAAGCGTAAGACAAAATATCAAGAAGGATATCAAGCGAAAGATAAAAGTAAAGGTAAATGGCACTCAAAAATAACAAGGCTCATAACAAACAAGAGAAAGAGAATGTTGCACATCATATGAATTTCAATGTAGCGAGATAGGGACATGGGTTGCAACAACAAAATAGAGGTGATGGTATAGGATGGTTCGAGTGTTGTACATGTGGTAAGTAGCATGTTAAGAGGGATTGTCTATAGAATCAAGATGGTAGGCCTCAAATATATAGTGCACAGGAGGCAAAAACTATTGGGGATGTTGGGAAGAGCATTCCTCATATATATGTAGCACTGGATAATAGGCAGGCAGATCATCAGACATCTATCATTGAGATGGACGGTAAGCTTTGTGATCAATTGATTTCTATATTGATTGACGTTGGATCTAATTATATTTATGTTAATCCTTACTTGGTAGATAAGTGTGGTTTGAATAAAGAAGTGCATGTAAAATCTTGGTTATTGCAGTTGGTTACAGGTACCAAGAAGAGAGTTCATCATTAGGTAATAACTTGTGCATTTGAGTTGAATGGTATGGTTACTTCAGCACTTTTGAATGTATTATCATTGGGGTCATATAGTGTACTTTTGGGTATGGACTAGCCATATCTTCATAGGACCAAAGTGGATTGTTATGGAAAATCCATTAAGTTCTTGGTTGATAATAGGGAGCAAAGAATCTTGTAGGGTAAGAAGAAAGAAACATTACTTAGGATGGTGACAGTTATGAAAACAAAATGCAGTCACAGAAAAGGGTGTGTGTTATTTGTAGTACACATTTCTAGTGATAAATATAAGGAAGATGAGAATGAGGAGATGTTGAGAAGGTATGAGATCTTACTGTAGTTTTAGGATGTGTTTCCAGCAAAGATCTCAGACTTGTTGCTTCACATAGAAGTGAACTTCTCCATTGAGCTGGTACCAGGGGAAACACCAACATCAAAGGCATCATATAGGATGAGCACTCTAGATTTAGTAGAGTTGAAGTTTAAGTTGAAGGAAATGCTTCAAACGGGATACATTAGGCCAAGTCTATCACCATGGGGTGCACCGATGTTTTCTGTGAAGAAGGAATATGGTACTCTTAGGCTATGCATTGACTACTGGTAGATGAACAAGGTGACCATCAAGAACAAGTACCCATTGCTGAGGATTCATGACTTATTTAATCAGTTAAAGGGAGCAACAATGTTCTCAAGTATTGATTTGATATCTGGATATCATTAGGTACGCATCAAGGAAGAGGACATTTACAAGACAACTTTCTGGACCAGGTATGGGCATTATGAGTTTGTTGTGGTTACATTTGATTTGACTAATGCTCTAGCTACCTTTATGTGCTTGATGAATAGTGTGTAGTGTCCTTATCTGGACAAGTTTGTTATTATGTTCACAGATGACATTCTAAGAAAGAGGAAGATCATGCCAATCATTTAGAAGCAATGTTGAGACTATCGAGAGAGCATCAGTTCTATGGTAAGTGAAATAAATGTAGTTTCTTTCAGACATAGGCACATTACTTGGGGTATGTGGTCTCCAAGGAAGGCATAACAGTAGATCAAAAGAAGATAAGAGTTATCATGGAGTTGATATCTCCTAGAAATGGGTATGAGGTGAGATCATTCATGGGGTTGGCATGCTATTATAGGAGGTTCATTTGGAACTTCTCTCAGATTGCATATCCTCTTACGTCACTGTAGAGGAAAGGTAAGAAATTTGAATGGAAAAAGGAATGTACAACAAGTTTTGAGAATTTAAAGAAATTGTTGACAAAAGCTCCAGTGTTAAATATTGCAGATCCAAACAAAGAGTTTGTAATGGGTACATATGTTTGCAAGAAAGGAATTGGTGGAGCCCTTATGCAGGCAGGACATGTAGTAAGTTATGAGTCGTAGAAACTGAATGAGCATGAGCATAACTATCTGACACATGATATTGAGTTGGTAGTGGTCATTCATGCATTGAAAATGTGGAGGCACTATCTTCTTGGTAGGAATTTCTTATTGATGAGCAATCACAGTGGGTTGAGATACTTGTTTGACCAGCAGAATGTGAATACTGGGAAAGCTATATGGTTGGGCACGATAAGTGAGTTTTACTTTGACATCAAGTACATCAAGGGTAAAGACAATAGGGTTGCAGATACCCTTAGCAGGTAGATACAGGTAAATCACATTGTAGCTATGCGTTCTTATGGGACAAAATTACAGGATCATGTTTTACAAGCAGGTTAGCAAGATGATAGGTATAGAGAGCTTATCCACATGCTACAGTGGAGTACATGTATAGGTATAAGTTCACAGGATGCAGACTATCATCTCTCAGTAGATGACTTGATCAGATTTAGGGATAGGATATATGTGTTAGGCAACAGTGAGCTAAAGAAAATTACCTCGAGGGAGTTTCATGCAAAACTATATTCAGGTAACCCACAGTACCAAAATACATTGACAGTAGTAAAGAAGTTTTATTATTGGAGGAATCTGAAGAAGTATGTGGCAAAGTTTGTGGCTAGATGTTTGGAATATCAAAAGGTAAAGGCAGAGTAGGCATCAAGGTGGACTACTACAACCGATTCTGATTCCAAAATGGAAATGGGAGCCCATTTCCATGGATTTCATTACAAATTTGTCGAGGACATCTAGACATCATGATTCTATGATGGTTGTGGTGGACGGGTTGACTAAGGTAGCAAACTTCAATCCATTGAAGACTACATATTCAACTAGTGATGTGGCATAGGTGTTCATCAAATATGTGGTTAGATTTCATGGTGTTATAAAGAAGATTGTGTCAAACAGGGATTAAAGTTCACTTCCAAGTTTTGGAAGGAGTTGTTTGCAAGTTGATGTATAGACTTGGGCATCACTACATCTTATCAACTGCAGATAGATGGATAGACAGAGAGGGTCAACAAGATATTGGAGGACATGTTGAGTATGTATGTGATGCATCAGCAGATGGGATGGGAGGAGTACCTTCTGTTGGTTGATTTTGTTACAATAATGGTTACTAGGAATCACTATGGATGAGTCTGTTTAGGGCATTGTATGGGTGGAGTTGTAATACTACCATCAGTTGGAGTGTCTTGGTGAATAGGGTATTGATTGAAATGACCATGTTAGTAGAGATGGAACAAGAAATAGAGGTAATAATGAAGAATATAAAGGAAGCACATGACAAGTAGAAAAGTTATGTAGATCATAATAGGTCATCTAAGGGGTTTCAGGTTGGGGAATAGGTGTACTTGCACATTAATCCAAAGAAGAACTCCTTGCAGATTGGATCATGTGCCAAGATGGAAACTCAATTTTTTGGACCTTTCAATATTCTTGAAAGGATTAGACCAGTAGCCTATCCACTTGCATTGCCTCTAGCAATGAAAGTCCATTATGTTTTCCATATGTCATTGCTTGAGAAGTATCTTAAATATGTTGATCATGTGATTGAATGGCTTGTATTGCAGGTGCATCTAGATCGATAATTCCAGCTGGAAACTTAGTGTATATTGCAGAGAAAAATTCTCATTCTCTATAACTAGGCAATCGAGAAGGTTAAACCACAGTGGAAGCATGTTGGGCCTGATAAAGCTACATGGGAGATGGTGGATCAGATGCGGGCTATGAATCCTTCTTTATTTGTTGGTTAAGTGAATGTCCTTGATATATGTTTTGGTATATGTACATATGTATATCAATGTAAATACCTCCATGAGTTGTGATATAAAGCTCCAATAAGTGGTATGGCGGTCTATTATGTTATTATTTTGTCATGTTGGTATGCTTCTCAACCGGTTGATCATTGTAAATACTACAACGAGCTAATTTATAAATCTCCATGAGAAGTACATTTTTCTTTCAGCAATCTTATTGGTTGTAGGTGTCTTGGAACACCAACGGCGGTGTTCCCCCAAGGGGGAGGGCTCTGTAATAGCCCAGGTTAAAAATCCATGTAAAAAGAATATAAGACCTTGCTCATGGGAAATTTATTCCAAGTTGAATGTTAGGAAAAGACATCTTAGTGTGGGTGTTCATTTTGGTTATTATGGCTAAGGAAATTGGCAAAGGCAATGGAAAAGGCTTTGGAAAGGAAAAATGACATTTTTTTGGAAATTTATTTATGAAAATAATGGAAACTAGGACAAAATTAAGATGAAAGGTCATAGGTTGCATATGAGAAGAAAATGAAGGAAAATAATGGAAAATGAAGAAAATAGAGGCCACATTAATAAAATGGATTTTGATGATCAGTTCATGGATTTTGGTCAATTCAGTTTTGAAGTTTTCACTTTATTCTCTCTCTCTCTCTCTCTCTCACTCTTGTACAGTTAGAGTTTTCTTGGAGCACTTCAGCTAGATCAAGAAAGGAAAGGAAGGAAAAGAGAAAGCCAAATATCAATCAAGAAAGAGTAGGATCAAGCAACTACAACGAGTTTACTTGCAAGTATTGATTTTCATGTGTGATTTCCTTGCTAGATTTGGCAAGCATGGTTATGGATGTGTGTTCTTGGTTCTCTTGTTGTCATGGGCAAGGGTTTTTATAGGTGTGAGAGTGTTATTAAACTTTGATCTACCATTTCTAGATAACCATGGTGAGATGAGATTCTCATGTTTTTGTTGAGATGGATTTTAGGATGGATTTGAAGCTGAGTAAGGTGGATATTTGAATGAAAGAAAACATGGTCTGGTGATCCCTCAACTAGACTGTGGATTGTGGTAAAGCCACTAGCCTAGTGACCTATGAGTCATACTATGTGTTGAGGTAAAAGTAGGTATTGTGTGCCTCGGTGGGCCTTGGAATCCTCGACTGATGAATGGTGATATATACGGTAAAGCCTAGAGGTGGTTTCCTCTGATCAGGCCTAAGAATCCTTGTTGGTGAATGGAGGGATATATGGTAAAGTCTAGAGGGTGGTGTCTCAATTATGTCCTATTGATCCCTAGATTAGATTGTGGATTGTGATAAAGCCTAGAAACTAGGATATAGGAAAACTACTCATGGTGTAGGTGGAGAAATCTGGTGGCATCCATATTTTTTTATGGCCTATTGATCCGATGAGGATTGTGGTAAAGACAGATTCTATTGATGAGGGTGAAGTGGTTTAGCTCGGGGAATCCCTAGTTAGTTCTTTTGGTTTGAGTCACACATTCATGCTTGGAATATGGCACGGGGGTGATTTCTTGAAGAGAGATTTGACTAAGCCAATTTATGGTCAAGTGGAATGTGGTAATCCCATACTAGGTTAGATTTTACATTCATTAATAAGAGTTCCCTTCCTTGGTATTTTTTGTGTAAAAATATTGGATTATATGTGGAATTCATGAGTGTTGTATCCTCATTATTTCTGTTGTTTATATTTTTGTTATGAATATGTTTTTTGATAGTGAAAATGTATGGTTCTCGTCATTTTTTGATTTGCTAATGATTGAGCAATGAATCTATGACCTAATAGATGATAATGCAACTAATGTGATAAGGCATCAATGTTTCTTAGAAATTCTCAGATAAGTATAAGACCCCAATGCTTAGATCTGCTATTAAGACATGTAAACTGCATATTTGTGACATGCTTGATGAAATGTTTGTCATGGCTAGTAGGGGTTTAGTCAAGTGTGTTTTCAATAATTTGCATTGGCATCATTATCTCTATGTTTCCTTTTATTTGTGTAAATTCCATGAAGTTCTAAGTAGTGACTGGGTCCTAGCCTTGGAATTTAGCCTTAAATCCCATATTCATTGGCATAACACTGACATAAAAGGGTTACAGTCACACTCAGGGAGGCTCATGGGAGCAACTGGGAACCTCAGTCGCTTGGAGGGCTTGGCAAGGGCGCGACTAGGGCTCTAGGTCACTGAACTGTTGAGTTTCCTCAAGAATTGGTCACCTGGAAAGGTGGGGTAGGTCCTGTAGGTTCTATAGGATGTGAGGATGGTCAATTTCATTGTGTTTTGTTGGTTCCACTTCCTTAAGGTGACCTAGGAGGTTGAATAAGATCATAGTAGCCTCTTGTCACGTATTTACCCGGATTGGCCGATTACTTGGGCATATTTGGGAGGAGGGTGTTACAATTCCATTATATTTTTTCAAAAAAATAATTGGGGCATGGCAAGGCCAAACAATCAGATGTATGTGCCCCTTATTCAACAATTCCTCTAGCTACATCTACAACTCTTTCATATTCATTTGATATTACACTTGGAACAACAATAAAATTACGAATGTACTTATTGAACATGAATAATTGTAATGTGATCATTGTATAGGCTACCTTGGAGACTGGTGTAGCTTAGATAATTAAGTCAATAAAGAAGTTAATTTTTATCTTTAGTGGAAATCCTAATAGTTCTTCAAACACATATTCATATCCCTTCAATACCAGATCTAATATTTAACATTTGGTGCTTTATCCATGGTTGGTTCTTTCATATGTGTTCATGCATTTGACATCCTTTTCCAAAACTTATTTTAGTTATAATGCTAAAACCATTGTAATTGATATAGGACTTTGAATTCCTTGAACTATTGTAATATTCTCTTCATCATCAATGCATGCGAAATATTTGTTGTAGCAATATACCATAGCATGCTGATTGTCCAAGAAATCCATACTAATCAAACAATAATATGACCCAAACATTATTATTCTTAAATATTCCATGAAGGTGGCTCCATTCATGTGCATTGGGAAATTTCTAACAAGGTCAGTGGTTTTCTTCTTGGTTCCAATTGCTAACTAAATTGTCCAAGAGTTTCCATGCTTGCACCTCTCTAATTTGAATATTATAATGATATTAAGACATATATAGCTATGAGTAGCTCTAGAATGATTTAATAAATATATGTATGGGATGATTATTAATATTACCTTCGACCAATGATGTGCCATTGATATTATGTTTTTTTGTTTTCCAAGGATGCATAAATCCTTTCCATGATTCCACCAATATCATTCATCCTATTATCTTCCTATATGTTTTTATTACTCCTAATCATATATTCCTTGTGATAAAATTCTTTATATATGTGATCTACCTCACATCCCAAACACTTCATGGGCCACTACCTTAGAATTTCCCCAAGGAATTTGTTTTCTCTTACACTAGATTTCATTATTAATATGCTTGAGAGATATTATTGAAGAAAGGTGGCTTATATCATTTATTCTTATAATTCATAGTTTTTTCCTTCTTATCATACCAAGCTTTTCGAAAGAATGGCCTTATTTTTTTAAATCATATGAATATTTGAGCCTCCTCGTTGCCTCTCCCAATGTACTAGTGTGACACAAGCAAGTTCCCTCTACAGACAAAGGCCACCCCTCTAGCCCTAGAGTGGTTCTAGTCACAATAAAGAAAATACCAAAGAAAATTTCCTTAGAAAGTTGATATCATGAAGGCTTACCTACAAACCGTCATTTGATGGAGTTCCCATTGTGTTGCTCCAGCTTTCGTTCCTCTGATCACTTGTACTTGAAATCAACATACAAAACAAAACCACGAACATAATAGAGTACGACAAAAACTATCTACTTAAAGAGTCAAGGAGCTTCAAGCTATCATTACGCATTTAGACATACGATATAAGAAATAAGTTTTTGATTTGTATTAATATAAATCAAAGTAGAACTTACAACCAAGACTTGACATCGTAAGCCTCCTTGAGGGGTCCTGTCAACATGTCCCCAAAAGCATTCACTCGTACATTGTCTCCCAAAAGATGAACAACTCTCTCTCCTACCCAAAGGCTAATGCTAGAATACTCTTATAATCAAGTTAGGTCCACTCAAAAGCTAAGTTACATGAGAGGCTACTTCCACACTCTAGAAAAAACTCTCTACTCTTACTATTGAATTCTTGGACTCTGAAGCTAGCTGACCTTAGTCATGGAGGAAGTATTTATAGGAGGATTTTCTTCCATAAAAGATGGGAGAAAGAGCTTAACTCTTAGAGAGGTTACACAAAAGGTGGAACAACTATCCCAAAGGAGAGATGCAAGCTCATCTGATCTAAAAACCAACCCTAGGATCTTATACTTCAAAGCTTCGACGAGTTGTTTAAAAAAATTGCCAAAAGTAGCTCGTCACTGGTGCAACATAGAGACAGAGCGAAGACTTCGCTAGGGCTAGTAAAATCTTGGCCATCTTCGTGGGTGGAACAACTGTTGACCTGCGATGACCTACAAACACAAGTAAAAAATAGTCTGCGCTAGGAAAACTAAACTGAGATATTCTTCTTGAGATGATAAGGAAGACCTTGACACATAATTTACAACATGACACAAAGAAAATGTCAATAACATGGACCGGCAATGTCTGGAATCAGGGAATTTGGGGTCGGTTACAAATTACTGTGTAATAGATTCCCCCTAAAGCATGAAGGCCGAGAGAGTGGGAGGGGTGAAATGCTTTACAAATCCATAACTGAAACAGAACACCATTGTGGAGAACTTGCAATGCAAGTAAAACTGATATCTCTCGTACATGAGTACATAGTGAAAGGAAATATATGTGCATAAGGCATGGGCACAACCATCCATAAGATAAGCATAAATGATCTATGGTATGGACACAACCATCCAATCAAAAGGACCATATGAAAGACTTAGGTATGGTTGCAACCATCCAATCAAAAGAGTCATGTGTACAATCATGAACCAATCTGCGCAACCTAGGCTCATGTAATCTAAACCCAGGGTCTTGAATCCCAACCCGATCAATGGTACAAACTCTAATATGCGAATAGATGTGCTGAAGTCAAGAATACTAGAAAATCACTTGATTATCGGTCAATGATGAAAATCATTAACAAGCATGAGAGAGACCACCAGTAATTTCAATGGTTCTCAAGGTACTGCTAGTACAATCCATGAAGTGTGAAGAATGATATGAAGTCGAACACTGGTGAAATCACTCGATCGGAGGCCAATGATGAAATCATGTCATCGAATGCGAAGAACATTCCATTAAGGCATGCAAGCTCCAAGGTAATAGAGAGGAGTCTCTAGATCAACTTCCCAGATAATAAGCTGAAGTACAGGAAGTGATAGGTTGAATGATGGCCATAATTTTTCCCACATCATCAACAGGAGACAAATGAACAAGATGAATGTGGATGAAATAGAGATTCAGAGGAATATGTGTAAGGGCACAAAATGCAAAAGGATTAAGAAATTGAACATATAGGCGACACGACTACGGAGTGCGGCAGCATGTTGGTACCAAGGGATAAAAGGTCACGACGATGCAACAAGGATCATATGGAATGAGACAAAATGGATGACCCAAAACCTGGAAGGAAAACAATAAAGTGAGGATAACCCACCCCGAAACAAAGCATAAAGAGTGTCAATGTTCAGGAGAGACAAGCTATCGTAATCAATACAATTAATAGATTACTTCCAAATTTTCCCCCACCATTGCTAGTGAGTACCCCAATTATTTTTTAAACACAAGCTTGAAGGGGATAGCATATGCTTGTAATGTAAGTTTTTCCTTTGGACAAATCCAACCTGGTTAGTTTTTAACGAGCCTTGGGAAGGAGAAGCTCGATCTCGTCATAATGAAAAGTCCAATGTCATCAGGTTTTAACGAGTCTGACATAGGTAAAACTCGGATCCTTTTTCATGTTTAGAGAATTTGAAAAAGGCACAGAAAAGAAAACTCTAAAGGTCCCATTTCATAAATTTGTCCCTTGAATCTAAAAAGGTAGAAAACAATACCAAAGGAACCGATTGACCGTGAGAGATCAACTTATACCTTTTTCATAAGTAATGTATTCCATTCCGTAAAAAAGGTATAAGTTTACTGTGTAAATGATGCTTCACGGCCTTTAACGAGTTCAAAGTGATAAGAGCTCGACGATCTTTTCATGTTTCGTGAATCAGAAAAGAGCTTAAATATGACTCTAAAAGGGACTTTTTGTGTTTTTACCGAGTTCAAAAAAAACATAAAACAGAACTCGTGAATCATCTCTAGAGTACTTTGGAACCTGATGCTACACAAAAGCAAGTGTAAGATCTGTTTTCGATGTAAATATGCATGAAATACTCAAAAATAGACCAAAAAACCCTAATTTCCAAACCCTAATTTTTTAAAAAAGCTTATAAAAAGGGCCATGAGGTAAAAATCAATTTACTTTTCACTTTTTACCTTGGAGTGAAAATTTACTCTTGTGCATCAATGATTTCAACGATCGACTGGAGGAGTTTCAGAAGCTTGCTGGAAAATTCGTCTAGTCCAAGTAGGTATTCCACGTTTTCTTGCGTTTTTAGATAGAATGTAACTTGTTTTTGGATAATTTTAGTCATCATTTAGGAATATTTTGGGATGAGGATGTTTGCAGCGATCGTCACATGTCGCCAGCTTAGGACCGCGATGAGCTGGAATCTTCAACAGAGAAAAGTTGAGCTCTTCACAACTATACACCAAACAGTTGCGAAGAGCCATAATTTTCAAAACGATGGATTTTGGGTCAGTGCACCTATTTGAAAAACAGGCACGACGAGTGCCGATAACCAAAATTTCTCAAAAATTAAGCAATTTCACGAGATTTAAAACACAAATATAGTACTTATAATTACAATGTGTGTGTCTTCAGGAATAAAATCATGGTGATTGAGTGGAAGGAGTGGGAAGATAGCAATGATGACAAATTGGCCATGGGGGATCCAAATTGCTTGGACGTGTTCTGAAATTGTAGACTTCTAAAATTTTTTATGGTGCCCTGTCTGAGAGCACAACCGGACCTACTCCAATATCTGGTTGGAGCATGGGATTTGAATGAGGGGTAATTCAACATTTAGGGGAAAGAACTAGAAATTGATGCAATGGCATCTATTTCTTGACAGGGTTATCACAGAGGGGGGAAAGGCCTCGAATAACAGGTACCTAGATAATAAGAGAAAAAATGGATATTCTCATAGGGAGAATTTGTCCAGAGGCCTAGAAATCGGACAAGGGAGGCAAACTGAAGATTGCCACAGTGGCTAACTTATCCCTAAGAGTCCTTCTTTCCACCATCACTAGGGTAGCTAGTTCACAGGCCCCACATGAGGCCACCAAAACGTAACTCTGTCTAGTTGCTCACTGCCTAAACCCTACTGTGTTCAAATGGGCCGAGGTGGTAGCAGAAAACCTCAAATGACAGCTGACAAAATGCCAGTGAGGAGACACCAAACAGTTTGGATATGGCTCAATCCTCGTACTGTTCATCCTGCAACGACTGCCCATATTCCAGAGACAGGAGGTGGGTGTGACATGGCGACCACCACGAGAACCGCAGATCACTCGCTGGGCCATTCTGATGCCTCAAGGAGGTGGCAGCCAATAGAAGTCATGGAGACAAGAGTTCTTCAAGTGGCTAGATCGCCAGCTCATTGTTGTAGAGGATTGGCCCTATGCTGGGACGAACTTCAGGGGTGACCCATATCTAGTGCTCCCACCTTCAGAACACTGGGATGACAAAGTAACAAACTCATTTTTTTGATTTTGAAAGACTTTTATAATTTTTAATATTTTATATATGTGTGTCCTAATTATTATGCTTCAATATTGCAGATGTTGGACTGGAATGACTTGTAGGTTTATCTCCCATTGCTTGCAGAGTTGAGAGGGAGTTTGAGCTACCTCCTACCGGTGGATATGTAGAGGACGAGATTGCCCGAGACTTGGAGGGTTTGATGGAGGGGATCCCAGACTATGTGGGATTCTAGGATGTCCCTTGACAGTATCAGCAACACACAGCAGGGGTGTCGAACAGGATCCACTGACTACTCAGACGTGTCATCCGAGCAGTGGTGTGCTATAGGGAGCATCATGTAAATTAGACCCCTAGGTTTATTTTCTGCAATTTTTAGAGACATGTTTTCTCATGATGTAACTTGAACACATGTTTTTTGAGCACTACAATGTGCAACACATGATATATATATTCATACCTATGTTTTGTTTTATGAACTTACTATGTCTCATTGTTTACTTTTATAAATGTCACAAATTTATATCTAATACATGATTTTCCAATGCATCTGTTAATGTATTTAGCCTTCTAGGAATGTGTTGATATGTAATGAAATCAAAATTCCTTTCCAGTAAAAGAACACATAAATAGAACCTTAAAATGTGAGGGTTTCTGACGGAATAATGTCCGTTGAGGTGCAGAACAACAGGCTGTGAATCTAGGTTTACGATCAAAGTGTGAATATTGAGGGCAACAACCTTAGTCAATAACTCAATAACTGCACTATATTCAATGACATTGTTTGTAGTGCATCCTAGACAAACACCTTGAAGATCTACCAATTCACCATGAGGATCATAGATAACCCATGCTGCAGAGGAAAGATTCCGGGTACTACGACAGGCACCATCAGCGAAACCAACATAAGGTGCTACAGACATCTGCGTAAGAAGCAAAAGCACAAAATACACAAAAAATGTTTAGACACCAAGCCAAACATGTAAAAAAATGAAAACACACTTATGTACACAGAAATGCACAAAAGACTCATGCATAATACTTCTTTAGATAAAGCTTGTTTTTGGGCCTATCTAAAGGATTGCCTTCATAATCAATCATCTCATAGGCACCCTTTTGCAAAACGTGTTTCATAATGTAGGGCCCATGCAACATGGGTTTGAATTTTCCTACCCCCAATTTATCATGAGCTTGATCATACAACAGGATTAAATCCCCTTCAATGAAGGAAGGTGGGTTGACTGTCAAATCAAAGTGATCTTTCACTCGCTTCTTCTGTGCTTCAATGACCAACGAAGCAAGTCGACGAGTCTCATCAAGTCGTTCTAAATAAGGAAGATGCTCATCCACTGGAGTGGTATTCGACAGTAATTTGATAACTAATTTGAGATAAGGGATTTCACATTCAATCGGAAGGGTAGCCTCCAGACCATAAACTAGCGGAAATTGTGTAAATCTGGTAGCAACCTTAACCGAGGTTTGATAGGCCCATAGAGCTAAAAACAACATCAAATGCCAATTGGATTTATGAATTCCAATGGTATGCTGAAGCATGGTAACCAAAACTTTGTTTACTGCTTTGACTTGGCCATTCGATTGAGGATAATATTGCATCGAATAGTCATGACACAATCCCAACTGGGATGTCATCTCGACCATCATGTAACTACAAAAATGAGAGCCATGATCTCTAACGATGGCTTGAGGGACTCCAAACCTGGCAATCACATGATTGAACAGAAATTGAGCAGTTGCCTTACTATTTTTAGTCAATGTAGGCATTGCTTCCATCCATTTTGTAAAGTAACCAACAACAACGATTATATACCCATGCCCCCCTTCCGAGGGAGGGTTACAGGTCATAAAATCAATGCCCCACTTTGCAAAGGGGCCAACTATAATGATAGGGTGAAAAAGAGAAAGCGGCACACGCATCTTGCACTAGTAGATTTGACATGCATGACAAGAACGGATGACAAGAATGTAATGCATGTATGGCCAAAAATAACCAGCACAAAGAATCATCTTAATGGTGGCATAACTAGACATGTGACCACCACACGCACTAGAGTGATTGTCGTTCAAAACTTTCTCAGCTTCCTTGAGGGTTAAAGAGCGTCGAAGAATAGAATCAATGACGGCATGGCATAACATGTCTCTAATAATACGATAGGGTTGAGAATGATGGCAAATGCATCACCGAGCATCTTTAGACAAGTTAGTGCGAAATGAAGATGTTTGGAGGTAAATGATGATGTCACCGTACTAGGGATTGGGGATACTGATCAGGAATAGTGTATCATCTGGAATGTGGTCCTCTATCCAAGAGGGAGTGGAAGTAGATGGTAAGGAGAAAAGAAACTCAGCGAAAGCCAGTGACTTCTTAGACTTGGCAGTAGTGAACTCCAAATCAAACTCCCGGAGCATAATGATCCACTTGGAGTATTTTCCCCCTAGAAATTGGCATGACAGAATATATGTCATCGGGTCGCAATCAAAAATCACTGTGATGGTATGCAACAAGATGTAGTGACGAAAACATTGAATAGCTTGAATGGCCACCAAGGAAAATGAGTCTCAGTGTCAAGAAGGTTGTGGCTAAGATAATATATGACATGCTCGGAACCATCATCATCATCTTGAACCAGAACCATGCCAATGGTACTATCAACGGTGCCTAGATAAAGTGAGTAATCACGATGATAGTTAGGTGGACATAGCAAAGGAGTAGAGACAAGAAGGGTTTTGAGTTGCTCAAATGACTTTTGGGAAAGGTCATCCCAAATGAATGGAATGTCCCACTTAAACAGACACGTATAACCTTTAGCAACTTTGGCATAGTTAGGGATAAAACAATGCAAGAAATTAGTTTTTCCTTGCAAACTCTGCAATTGATGCAAAGTAGCAGGAGACATGAGATTCAAAATAGCTTCTACCTTAAGTGGATGGAGACGAATACCCTCCTTAGAAACGACAAACCCAAGGAGTGTGCCAAACTCAATGAAAAAGACACATTTATGCGGATTGAGACGAATATGATAATGTCTACAGCGAAGAAAAATCTGACAAAGGTGGTCCAAATGTTCTATGATTTTTAGCAGAATAAGGAGGAAGATCACCCAGATAAGGCTGAAAAATGTCTCTAATATCGTGAAATGCATAGGACATTTCTCTTTGGAAAGTCGTACCAGAATTATTTAGGCCAAAAGGAAGATTTTTATAAGCAAAAGTACCCCATGGGTAGATAAAGGAAGTCTTTTGTTGATCGGCAGGCAAGATATTGATCTGGTTGTAGCTAGAGAAGCCATCCATAGAAGAGAATATACCACTCCCAGCACAATCGTCAATAATCTGGTCAATAAAGGGATTGGGGTAGTTATCTTTTGGACATGCACGATTGGTATCACGATAATCAACAAAAACTCGAATAGTGCCCTGCTTTTTAGTCACAGGGACAATGTTAGAGACCCAATCTGTCAATGGAATAAGATAAATGAACCCAACCTTGTGAAGTTTTTCACCATCTCCTTTAGTGGCAGCTGCCTTTCTTGGGTGCATGAGACATAAACGTTGACGAACTAGTTTTTCATCAGGATGCATAAAGATCTCATGAACCACAATACTTGGATCTATACCAAGCATCTCTTCATATGACTAGGCGAACACGTCGCGAAACTCTTGGAGAAGACTAGTGTAAATCTCGATCTCCTCAGGAGAACAAGTTACTCCAATGTGAATATTTTCGACAATCCCTGGTTTAATAGAGATGTCGATAGACATGGTTTGCGTGATATTTCCCATATTCCATTGATAGAAAATCTCATGAGATCAGAGGGGCATCTGAAGCGGTTGTGAAGGAATATGAGAAGAAAAATTCAGGCAGTCATTGCCCCAAATACAGGAAGAAATGAGGAATGATGATGACCATCGACCTAAGGAGGATGCTCAAAAGATAAAGTTTCAAGAATAGCCTCATTAGAAGGAAACATTTCTTGCAAAGGTTCAGGAGAAGAAATATCTCCAAGCCAAGGGGATTGCACATACGTGTCAAGAGATCTACTCGAAGAAGTAGATTCAAAAGAAGAAGTCGAAGTCGAGACAATTTCAACATAGCTAAGTTCAAAAGGGCTCAATGGCATAACATCACCCCAAGAATCTACCTGAGCGAGGGGAGGAATCAACGAGGGATCAGGGTTAACATAAATCATATTAACGGAGGCGAGATTAGGAGGTGGGAGTGGAAAAATGCCCATAAGGGTAGGAGCTTTGAAAATCCTAGCACCCACACTCTCATAAGGAACATCGGTAGGCTCCACATATGGAACATTGCCTTCCGAGGAAGAAGAAGCTAAGAAGGACAACTGATGACCATAACAATTTTCCCCTGGTGAGGAAAATAGAGTACGCAGAACAAAGAAGAAGCAATGACATGCATAGCATATGTCCAACTTCGGCCTAGTAGAAGGTTGTAAGTTAAATTGGCATCGACAACCTCTACTTTAACGTTGACCGTCTTTCCTTCCAAGGTGATGGGAAAGTGCGGGAGGATTCCAAATAGACAAGAGTCTATTCCATCAAATGCCTCCAAGTTATTCGGAGATTGACTCAAATCGGGAGAACCAATGGCTTTCCAACAAGCAACAGACACAATACAAGTCGATGCTCCTTCATTGATAATAATACAATGAATAGTCTTTAAGTTAATCACAACTTGGATGAGAAAAGCGATATGGTCAGGCAAACACGACACATGATTTTCAATATCGAAAGTAATCAACTCAAAATCAGTTGGATCAATTCCACCGATGGTGGGTAGTAATGACTTATGTTAGGAAGGACAACTCTAGAGAACCTCCAAAGCAGACATAGCCGAAGGAGCTTGGGCTAGATCCTCGACAATGCTATAGTGTTGTGCAGCATGAAAATTGGGATTATAGGAAGATTTCCAACAAATTCCTTTAGCAGGTGGTCGAATGACGGACTCATTACTAGGCCTTTCAATAAGAAGAGGGCCATAATTGGATGGTGGAACACTATAAGGGACTTCAGGTTCTTTGCCAGCCGATGTAGCATACTCTTTCGCTCGAGTAGATATGTGAATAGGAATAGTCCCGACCATGAATACTTGGGAACCAGACAAGGATGAGGATTGATGTTGGTCCACCATTTGTGTTTGTTGGGAAGGAAAAGGTTCTTTAAGTAAATCAGGAATCCTTGAAGTCCCATTAAGCAAACGACTTACTTCGGACAGCCGAGGACAGTCCTTAGTGAAGTGATCCTCATCACGGATAAGACAAGGATACTTAAGTTTGCATTTAGAACCATCATCAGTAGGAGGCTTAGGAGGCTATTGCATTGGCGTGTCAGGTTTCTATTTACCTTTTCCTTTCTTCTTACCCTTCGAATTTTTTTCTACCGTGGTGGACTAAACGGCGTTAACTTCTAAGGTTTTCCCTGGATTGGATGGGGATTGAGAAGCAGTTTCAGTGGGAGCAATGGATTTCTTCTTTGCATAAGTCATGGGAGAATTTCAAGAAGAATGAGTGAAGGAACCAATAACACCATAAACAAAAGGCATCGATGGAGCTTTTGAAGTCCTGGGCCATCGAGCATCAGGCAAGAAGGCATAAAGAATGCCAGATCAGGAATATACCAAGTCAAGATATTGAGCATGCGCGATGGATTTCTCTTCAGTAACGCATGCCCCCATTGCAATATCTCTAGATATTGGACCGATAAAAGAGGTAGTGAACCAATCAGTCAGTAACTGATCAGGGATCCAAAATTTGATCAAACGGTGACGCCTTCTCCATTCCTGAATATGATCAAATATGTGAGTAGCCGTGTCCTATTTCAGAGATGTAAGAAGATGTGTTCCCGTTTCGTAGCGAATCGGTAACTGAAAATGAGTAAGGAATTCCATCACAAGAGAGTTAAAATCTTGGAAAGTCCCACGAGCAAGCTCAATGTACCACTTTGCAGCGGAACCAGTGAGAGTCCGTTGGAAAATATGGAGATGAATAGAATCGTCAAGCTAGGAATTAGATGAGCACCAAAGGTGATAAGTCATGACATGAGCCTGGGGGTCTTCTCTGGACTTTCCTTCGAACTTAGGACAGTCACCAGGGATCTTGGTTGGAACAGGTGGCCAATATGGATTATGAAGTATAGGATCATTTGTCAACTTCGACACATCGGGAAGTTCCAAAGTTGCAAGAAATGGTAACTGAGGATTGAAAGTCATCATGGGTCTTTGGTAAGGACTAACATTACAGTTCCAACCAGGGCCTTGTTGCCCCAATGGATCTCGTCCTGGAGGATTTTGTCCATAAGGGTTATATTTCAGCGGATTAAAACCATACCCTCATTGTAGACCTAGATTTTTACCTCCAACAAACCATTGATGACCAGCTTGACCAACAAGAGAAGCATATGGCTACTGAAAATGCTGATAAGGATTAACCTGAGGTTGCCGATAATTCTGATATGGATTACCCTGAGGTTTCCCTTGCGGTTGCCAAGGTACTTGAGGACCATACTGAAACTTAGGCCCAAACTACACCTAGCGCCCAGGTTGCATCTGATAGACAGGTTGGGTTTGGAATCCAAAATGAGTTTTGGGACTGGGCTGAGGTTGGGGAACAAATTGAGTTTGAGGTCTAGTTTTCATTTGAACACCAGGTTGACCACTAGCTAGATTGACCTGAACAAAAAGTTGTCCTTGATGAGTAGCAAGTTGGCCTTGTTGGAACTAGGGCTGACCTAACTGACTAGAAGGTTGTCCTTGCTGAGCAATAGGTTGGCCTTGTTGGAGTTGAAGCTGACCTAACTAAATCGAAGGTTGTCCTTGCTGATCAATAGGTTGACCTTGTTAGAATTGAGGCTGACCTAACTGACCAGAAGGTTTCCCTTGCTGGGTGACAGGTTGGCCTTGTGGGAACTGAGGCTGACCTACTTGACCAGAAGGTTGTCCTTGGGATAAAGGAGGTTGTCCCAAATACACTGAAGATGAACCTATTTGGGCTAAAGGTTGTCCCTGAAAGGGTTGTCCTTGCGAACCCAAAGGTTGCCCTTGCTGACTATGAGTCTGCCCTACCGAGGCATAAGGTTGTCCCTGAACGGGTTGTCCTTGTGAGCCGTGGTAAGTAGTGTGATTCCAGGAAACCAAAGGTGGAATTTGACTATCAACTGGAGCTGTTTGAGGAAGAGGTCTAGTATAATACATATGGGCTCCACAATGATCGAAATAGTGTGGAGGGTTATGAGGAACAGACATCTGCTGAGAACCTAGAGGGTTATAAGTTGGATTTTGAAGAAAAAACCAATATTGATCATAAGACACCCCGCCCGGAATGGAATTCAAGGAGATATGAATGTTACCCCTAGGTTGGCTAACTCTGGATGTTATAGGTGAAGGACCACCATCAGTGGGTCTGGAAGATATCCCAGTAATAACAATGACGACCGAATATGCAGTAACCGCACTAACAAAAGGAGCTGAAGATGCCAAACAAATAGTGGGCATCGATGGAACAGATGTAACTGATGTAACCTACGTACAAGGGATGGAGGTCGAAGCCAACTGAGTAGACATGAATGGCCCTAAAGTGGGCACTATTATACGAGACCATCTATAGCTATGATGCAGAGATGTAGAACCAAGTATGTTGGCTAGAGTGTGATAGCGAAGTGGTAAAGAAACATTTGGAGAGGTGTGGAAAGGGAAACCTTCTGGAGGAAATTGATACTCACCAGTTGACACAAGGCTCTCTGGACTACTAACGGGACTCGATTCATCCATGTTGAAAGAGGCCATAGGAACCGAAGCACCAGGGGGAGTAGACGGAGGATCCTTGTCTAAAAATTCCCAAATGTTGGGAGGAGTCCAATTTATATCAAAAGGTTCCCCACTCGTAGCTCGAGAGGTAAGAGGTTGAACAATTGGAACAATAGCGAGAGAGCCACTAATGGATGGTACCTCAAATGCGACAAGGGAAGAAGGCTCTTCGCCACTTGGTAATGACGATGGAACAGATGAGTCTTCCAGGATGGCCTATACCCAAAAGACCAGGAAAGAAGATACGATTAGGAGGGCTTTTAATGATTTTCAAAGATATTACTCACGATGTGGCCAAATTTTAACAAGCAGTATGTTATTGTGGGCAAATAAATTTTATGAAGCTGGAACAAAACTTTGCCTTTTCATGTTTATAGAGTCGAGAAAAAGGGAAAAAGATGACTCTAGTCTCCTTTGAAGCTTAATGAGCCTGAAAGGAAAGGTTCTCAGATGATCCTTTTACTTTTAAAGAGTCGAAAAGGAATGAAAGTGACTACTCTTGAATTCTAGGCAAAAGGTTGACCAAGCAAGTATGAACTGTAGAATACCTCCCGACGAACCAAGAAGTACGAGCATGCTATCTCCCCAAATGTTGTGTTCAGTGTAGCACGTTTGCAAGGTGACAGACTCGACTACCTATGGATAAGAGGATTACAACCTAGTGGGATCTGCCATCATATACGCAACGGTACAGGGAGCATAAGTCTGTACTAGTACTTGTCGAATCACAAAAGGAGGAATCATCCAACCTTAGTGAAAACAACAACCACTAGGTTCACCGACGTCAGAACACGTCTCTAGCCTAGACCTGTAGATATAAGCATTAAGTTCCAATGCGTTTTTAGATTGATTCAATGGATTTTAGTCATTAGTCTTGAATTAAAATTTCATTTTCAAGGCCCTACTGAATGTATCTTCAAAAGCTCGTAGAATGCAACTAGATGAGTGAAGAAACCATTATTTTCAATGAATGACTAACTAAGGAAAAGTAATAGGCTCATTTTGAAGCAACCAAAGCGACTAGAAGGTAGATGCAATCAAATCAAATAAGTGGAAAGAGAAATGCAAGTAGCCTAATCAAGAAAATGAACAACACATCTTTTGCTTTTCAATTTCTAAATGGCAAGAACTTACTAACGCAAAATATTGTTCATATTTCCTAACACTAGATGAATGCAATATTTTGATTTTTTCAAATGAATAGCAAACAACCAAATGCAAAACTTGAAAACATACTAGTTTTAAGCTTTTTCGAATGAAGTTACTCAATGAATGAAGAGAAATATTTTACCCTAAAATGAATCAAGGACTCAAAACCAAGAAGATGTTTCTTTTACAAAACTCGAAAGCTTTTCTCACTGATCGAGAAGCAATGTGATCTATGCCAAGTGAAGGAAGGGAACCAAATGACCAAGACTTGAAATCTTTGGTAACCAAACATCACGTACCAATCAGGAAGATGAAAAAAACAATTAATAAAGAGAAGCCTCAAACTAAGCAAGGGATTGCGCCAAACACCGCCCAAAGATCAAATGAACAAGTAACCCAAGAAAAACAATGTTTCAAGAAACCCTAAGGAAAACAGGCCACACAGTTTGAATGAAGAAGTTTCAAGGGAATGGAACTCGAAATCAAATATCTTAGTAATCAACAATTTGACACATAGTAAAAGGCAAAAGATAAGTTCAAAAGGACAGGACACACTAACCAGTTAGCAAACAAAACCTCAAAATTGAAGCCTACAGGAATCGTCGCGAGCATAAAACGGACAACATGCGCTGACAATAAAACATCCCACCTCCATAACTAACGACTTGGTGACGTCATCGCCGAAGGAAATGAGTTAATAATGCCGAGCTAATTTCAGAGCTCTTCGTGGCTGTGAGGCAACTTAATCGTGCCAAACAATAGAAGGCACACCTAAGCAGATAATGCAGGCGCGGCTATCTTCACTACTGTGACAAAATAAACTGCGACAACCTTACAACAAAGGAAAAAATTCAAAAACTAGCTGAGGGGAGGCTAGATCTATCACTCATGATGGAAGGAAGACTACCAAGAGTAGCCAAAACAACCCAAAACATGAAAAATCCATCCGAAATCTAAAGGAGACAATAAACCAATAGCCAACTCAATTCAAGAGACAAAAACAAATCGGTTTCCCCAGTAGAGTCACCTAGTTGTGACACAGGCAAGTTCCCTCTATGGACAGAGCCAACCCCTCTAGCCATAGAGTGGGTCTAGTCATAATAAAGGAAATACCAAAGAAAATTTCCTTAGAAAGTTGATGTAATGAAGGCTTACCTTCAAACCGTCGTTTGATGGAGTTCCCATTGTGTTGCTCCAACTTTCGTTCCTCTAATCACTTGTACTTGAAATCAACATACAGAACAGAAACACGAACATAATAGAGTATGACAAAAGCTATCTACTTAAAGATTCAAGGAGCTTCAAGCTATCATTAATCATTTAGACATATGATATAGGAAATAAGCTGTTGATTTGCATTAATAAAAATCAAAGTAGAACTTACAACCAAGCCTTGATGTCATAAGCCTCCTTAAGGGGTCCTATCAGCATGTCCCTGCAAGCATTCACTCGTACACTGTTTCCAAAAACTATGAACAACTCTCTCTCCTACCTAAAGGCTAATGCTAGAATACCCTTATAATCAAGCTAACTCCACTCAAAACCATCCCAAGCTAAGTTGCATGAGAGGCTACTTCCACACTCTAGCAAAAACTCTCTACTCTTACTATTGAATTCTTGGACTCTCAAGCTAGCTGATCTCAATCATGTAGGAAGTATTTATAGGAGGAGGAGCTTCCATAAAATATGGGAGAAATATCTTATCTCTTTAAGAGGTTTCACAAAAGGTGTAACAACTATCCCAAAGGAGAGATGCGAGCTCATATGATCCAACAACCAACCCTATGACCGCCCATGAAGCTGTTATGCTTCGAAGCTTCGATGAGTTGTTTAAAAAACTTGACAAAAGTAGCTCATTGTTGGTGAAACACAGAGACTGAGCGAAGACTTCACTAGGGCCAGTGAAATCTTGGGCATCTTCACGGGTGGAACAACTACTGACCTGCAACGACCCAGAAACACAAGTAAAAAGGGTCTACTTGAGGAGAAGTAAACTGAGATATTCTTCTTGAGATGATAAGGAAGACCTTGACACATAATTTGCAACATGACACAAAGCATATGTCAATAACATGGACCAACAGTGTCCGGAATCAGGGAATGCAGGGTCAGTGACAAATTACTATGTAACAAATAGACTCGTTAAATTCAATTTGATCCTTTTAGAATGATGGTAACCCGTACCATCAAGAATCATTTTGTTCAAGAGTCTCTATATTTTAACCTTTTGTTATGCAGAAAAATCCATCTTGTGGACAAGATCAATCTCCATAGACTTCAAGGAACCGTAGTAAAAAACAAAGAATATTTTCTACCTTTCCCTAGACTCTGATTGAGTTTAAGAAAATATAATGATATATGCCTCTTACCAATTTGACAAAATGATTGACGAAGTCCCTCAAAGATTTCAACCATTCACTCCTTGATGCTATATATGTCCTCTCGTCACTTCTGAAAACATATCCATAATATCTGGAAAGAGATCTGCAAAGACAAAGAAAAATAAGAGATCAAGGCTTACAACATATAATCAAAGAGATAAATGGACTAATTAACCAATTATATATCATAAACGGATAAATATACAACCAAAATCCATGTAGGTGATCAAGGAATCCTACAAATTAAACCAATGAACATGTAATTGAGAAACAATAAGTGCTTTTATATACATAAAATTGGAGAAAAGCCTTACAACCATATAGCCTTGAGGTTGCAAGTCCCTTTGTTGGTCATGGAATCCCCCCACAACATGTTTTGGGGCTCAAAGCCCAAGTTTTGGTCAAATGTATTGTAAAAACTCTACGAATTGTGGGCATAGAGCATGAAGTATAGGTTGTGTCATAGGGTTGTCCACCCTAAAGTATTGCAATATAATGTAAAGTCATGTCGGCCTACCCATGGTTCGTGGACCATAGGATTGTATATATAGAGCGAGGCTCTGAGTTGTAAAAGGGAGGAATAGGAGAGAAGAATACGAATGGTTGAAGCATAGAGTAAGAGTCTAAAGGTATTGGTTCATAGTAGTAGGAAGAGGCTCTACAGCTTAGTGTGCAAAGGCCTAGTAGAGTTCGCAACTGAGTGCACAGACCCCTATAGCTGAGTGCACAGGGTGAAGTCGAGTCTGTAATCTTGATCGAGGAATAATAAAAAGAAGTTGATTTCTATTTCTGTGTATTTTCTTGTGCATTGTCTTCTTTACATTTATACTATTTTTTTATTGCGCACACTGATAGGATTGTTGAATATGTTGTATTAATAATTAGTCTTACACAAATAAGTTAAGTAATTGGGTAATAATAGATCAAATTGCAAGGAACTTGGATATTATACAGGTTGCACCCTGAGTAGGGCTGCGCGGAAGCAGCATCACAGGTTGCAAAGGAATAACAGGTGCACATAGCGACGGGTGCACAAGGTGAAACCGCGGACCTCCAGAAGCTCATCAAACATCCCCAGGGGGTGGAAACCTGGTTCTAGCACCCTCCCATACTACTTCGAGTGAAACCCCAGTTTGCGCTTCGCAGATTGTTGCAGAAAGGGCCAGTGGTACCGGGATTTGTTTGGCTAAATCACCTCTGAACTTGGGTCAGGCCCATACAAGCCGACACCCTTATCTAATCTCTAACTCTCTCCCTTGCCAGAAAAACCTTCAAACCTAATCTCAACAAAATAAACATACTTCCAATAGTCCTCCTCCAATCCTCTGACCTGTAGTGGATTTACAGGCCAAAAATGGGAAGTTATGGATCCATTCTCTGAGGGATGAGATCCACTATTAGTGGGATAGAGGCACCACAAAGGAAGGGGAGTTACTCCATGATGGGAGGTATCAGTACTAAATATGCACTCTTTCGAAGCTTGTTGGCTGGGGTAGATGCTACCAACAAAAAGCTTCTAGACTTTAATTTTATTTTTACGTACTTCAAGTCATGTTCGCAGGTCATAGTGGGAGACAGTGCATACTTATGCACAAATATTAATGGTCTGATCTACATATGCACATAAATTATCTAGGAAATTGCGAATATAGCAAAAAGCAGGGTTTTGTACCAAAGGATCTAGAAATTTCACTTTCTTTTGGATAATTTAGTTTCAAAATTTTCAGGGTAATGCTCCGGAACACGTGTGGATAGCGAGAGATCTAAACTGATGTTCATTTTCCTAATGCAGCAAAATGACGTGTAACACCTATCCATCCTTGATGAAGACCACATACATAAAAAAACTCCAATAATTTCTTTCAATACTCTTCCATACTCATGATTCCAAGCCTAAGCTCAAAAAATTGTTACATTTTATTAGACATAGTAATGCTATGATAAGTACTAATATTAGAAGTAATTATTGAGTTGTGCACAAGAAATTTCCTCCTCATCCATATGCTTGATCTACTTTAGTTGGTCGCACCACATGGAATCTTTCCCTTGAAGATGGTATATGGAAATCATTGCTTTTAGGTTTGATAAATAATTGTGTAACTAGAAATATTTCTTCATGTCCAATGTCCAAGCTTTGGAATTTTTACTTTTACTATGCTCTCCATCAAATGTTGGTAGTTTTAACTTCCTGAGATATCCTTTTTGAAAGAAACCATTTACACCTTCTCCTTTGATTCCTTGCACATGACAAATTTAAGCTACACTCATGTCTTCAAAATGAACAAGGTCTTATAATTGAATTCCTTGGAAGATGATAATTCTTACTAGAACTTCTTCAGTACCCAAACCCTCTATGTTCATCCCTCCTTCCATGTGACTTATAATATGTTGAATATCCTACGCTAGGTATATGTCTTATGTTAGAATCTTGATTTAAATTTGCAAGATATCTAATCTATAGTAGCTAAGTATTAATTTGGTCCTTATCCTATTGTTATATTATCATCCTTTTCTATCTACTCTATATGTATTTACTTCCTTTTGTATTCTCTCCATTATATCTATCAACTCTATAGGTTTTACTTTTCTTCTATGTCCGTTAAACATGATTTCTAATTTTACTTAATATTTAGACAATTGATTTTGTCTTCATGCATGTAGGATCCTTCTACATCCTCCATCTTCCTAGTCCTTATTTCTAAACTAGATATTTCTTGTTGTACTACTAATTCTACAAAAATGTGCACATCATAATGACTACTAGAAATTATAAATACTAAAAATATTTCTTTAATTAAGTTATGGGTCATTATTCATCTCAATTCATGAAAAATATGGATGCACTAATATAAATTCTAAGCCTTTAAATATATATTCTTATAAATTATCTTTCCAATGGCTAGACACATGCCTTGTTCCAAAATTTTGAGATATAATTTACAACTTTCTGAAATCAATAATTTCGTCCCCTTTTAGTACTTTTATAAATGGTGTAATAAATATTGGAGACTAACTTCCACCTCTCGTGGAAGAAAATATATTAGGAACCAAAAAAATTTGGAGAATAACTTCCACCTCTCGTTAAACTACTAAATGCACTTCATTGAAGTGAAATATTCTCTTCATAAGTGATTTTAAATCTTTCTTCACCAACTCACTTTTTTGTCTCGTTCATCACCAAACCTATAAATCTTTCATTCAACCAATTGTATAATTCTTCTTCTTTGTTAAACTACTCAATGCACTTCATTGAAGTGAAAGATTCCCTTCACAAGTGATTTTATATCTTTCTTCACCAACTCACTTTTTTGTCCCGTTCATTACAAAGTGGTATTAGAGCATGGTTTAAAACTTGGATTAGATGGGCTCGATGCATGTTTTTAGGCATGCATTGTCATGCTTATGGTTGTCATGCATGAGGTCATGGTATGAAATTGGAATTTTCATAAATGATGTTGGCATATTGATGTGATTATGAAAATACATATATCATGCTGATTTGGAATAATTTTATAGATGAGATAAGCCTCCCCTGAACGTTATTGAGGTAACATTCTAATTATGGTATCTATTTGGTTTATCTGACTTAATGTGCTTACAGGAAGAAGAGAATGAAAGATGATAAGAAAAATTGTAGACTAAAGTTTAAGTGACACTCCCTACATATTAGTTGGGTCTCAAGGAGAGGAGTATTCTCCTAGTATAGCTGATACATTGAGGAGTTTGAGGGCAGAGATCAAAAGTTGCAAATCAGACAATGGCAGGTTGGTTGAGACTCAGGAAATACTTGCAAGGGCTTAGGAAAAGTAGGAAGAGACCAATGCAGTTATCCTTCGGAGTTTGTCAGACTTGAAAAGACAAGGACACTTCAAGCTTAGTCAAGAACAAGAAGAGAAGAATAATGGGGCTTATGGTAGAAGGTCTTGGTCACAATATAGGTTGGATGATACAGTTAGAGGTGGCAGACCATAGATACACCGGACAGGAGGATTTGTATGTGTGGGAATCATTCTATTTTTCATCTAAGAGACATCGTCATAGTCTGCATCGCCATCATCCTTATAGGAGGAGTGAGTACTTTCCTGAGGATTTTATGAAAGTAAAGCCTCCCACATTTAATGGAGAGATGAAGAAGTCAAAATATGTAGAGACATGGCTTTTTGGGATGAAGAAATTCTTCAGATTTGATAATTATTCAAAGAATAGAAAATCCAAAATAACCACATTCAGTCTTAAAGGGAAAGCATATATTTGGCGGGAAGATGTGAATAATTCCAAGGGAATTCTAGAAGAAGAGTTGATTTGTGATGAGTTCAAGAGACTCTTTAAGAAGAAGTACCTATATGAGAGATATTATGATGATAGAGCTAAGGATTTGTATGAGCTGCAGATGGGTTCCATGACAAATAATGAGTACACTAGCAGGTTCTTGGAGCTATTGAGGTATGTGCCTTACCTCAAGGATGAGAAAGAAAATATTTAGAGGTTCATCCATGGGTTTCCAACTTGTTAAAGATGTTGGACCTGCCAACATGTAAGGGGATCTCCCTGGTAAGAAGTCCCAATTAGACCTCAGACATTTGGTGTAGGAGTCGTAGTAGTGGGTCATATGGTAATGCCTTGATAATGATTTCACAGAGGGGCAAGTAAGATAATTCTATTGGTAGCAAGGGTGTGACCACTGCAGTGAGTCAAGGAAGGTGCATGACAGGTTTTAGCACAGGTGGGTTGAGATGAGTGCGCCCCTTAGAAACCTATAACAGTACTCAGCTGGGAAGGGAACACACGAGAAAAGATGTATCACAAGCTGGAATGGAGGTTAGACGGCTATCCAAAGTGATGGTTGAACCAATAGCACATTTGCAACAAGATTCATATAATTGCATACAAAACAGTTAATACACAACTACGTAAGTTAAACAACATACACTACTACAACAACGAGAACAATCCAACTACAATAACAACATATTCATGAAAACATGCTAGCTCTTATTATATAAAGAAGTGTAAGTTCCAATCATACAATACATCCATGTAAACTTGCTTGAACCAACAGTGGAATGTTACAACCACATCCACCTGCTCATCCAAAGAGATGGACTAGCTCTGTAAAATGCAGAAGCCAAGGTGCGTTACAATACTGTCCAAGTTCTCTCTAAGATAGTCTTATCGGAAAGCTTGTCTGACCAAAAGCCTATACAATGAGTTATGATTATTTATAGCAAAGCATGGGGTGACCCCTGACATTCCCCTTTGTGACAGTTCACCTACCCTCATGACTCTTCATCTACTCTGTGACTATTACATCCAACTATTGACACTTGAACTTCCACTTGACACGACGTTACATTACAATGCACATGTCCTCAATGGCTTAAGCAAGCCATGCAAGACATCACTGACACTTGGTCCGTTGTGGTGAGACAAACTCTTTGACAGGCTTGTGATGGTGAAGGTGTTGAGTTGATGCCAAGCTTGGTCGTCCGTGATGGTGTGCATGCACCCCATGGTAACATCTTGTTGAAGCAGAATCTTACCTACGTTGCAACTGGTAGATTGGTTTGGCTCCTTCATTCAACTTGTCTGCTAACATGCACATGGTCTTCTTTAGTGCAACAGAACCAACTACACACTGATGCATCGTGTCCATGCTGATCTTCAAGTGTGTGCTGGTGGTCAGGAGCATCAACTTGCCAAAGTACATTTTCAGCTCCAATTGGACTTGCACCTTGTCTTTGCCTTGGTGAGTGTGCCGAATGGGTTGGATCACATGTGTGCGCATAATGACATGAATCCCTTGTATGTGATCAACAACACGGCTCACCATGCCTACTCCGTGTCAGCTATTGGGATGGATCTTTAACTTGTATGAGCGCAGTTTCATCTGTGAGTGCATGTGCACCCATGTTGTTCCTGTTCTTGCTGCAACTCATTCGCATGTCTTTGCATCTTCACATTCTTCCTTGTGTTGTTGCTTCAAGACATCAAACTCCTTCTTTGTTCCATTCTCTGTCATCACGCGATATTCATGTCGCACCGTCGCTTCATAGCCTAAGTCTCCAAAGTTGCTTTCATCATCAATGGATCTGCTTGATCTTGTAACTTTGTTCTGCATCTGTGTTGTCAACAACCTTCCTCTTGTATTCACTACATTCACTAAATTCGTTGCCTTCACGACATTCTCTGCATTCGCTGCATTCGTTGTGTTCACTACGTTTGTTGCATTCGGTATGTTTCCTTCAGCTGTTATTCATGATGCTGCTCGCTATGATAACTTGATGTCTTTTTCTACGAACAAATTGATATATTCATGAGTAGGCAAGCTCATCGACATTTGATCGACTTCATCTCCAAGTGTGCTCTGATCGGTGTCTTCGACTCTGCCCTCTTGGAAACCATTGTGCCTACACTGTTGAGAGGCAGATGAACACCTACAATACTCGGAGACATGGAAACACTCATGGAAAGCAATCTATTCTTAACTAACTTTCAACATACCTGTGTGACTGATCATCAAGGTTGCGCAGTTTTAGCGAGGAGGTTGGGAGACTGATTGCCAAGACTGTGAAAGGCACAGTATCAACTACTGGGAGACTAGATAACTACTGGAACTATGAAATGAATAGTCCAGTCTGGATGTTGAGTGTTGGAATTGCACAATGTGCAATCTCAACTGGAAATGGTTGCAGGCTCAGCAATTGCATTGCGTAATTTTATGGGCCAGTAGTCACTGTCCCTCATAAATGTGTAAAATAATCCTAGACGACAGTACCAAGGAAGAAATGCACATTTGTAGAGAGGAAGGTAGAGCCTTCCCTCTCAGGATTGTGCAATGTTGTCTGGTGAGGTAGAGTCCGGGCCAAGGTTGGCCGTACTCACTGACTGGGCAACTGAAAGTGAACGTGAGTGCAAGTGCATGGTGATAATGAGTGTAAGCATAAGTGAATGATCATGCATGCAAATGATGAATGAAAAATTTAGAAAATGGAACAACATGCATGTGGGTGAGGCGAATCACCAAATCAAAGACCGTTCATGCAAAACAGTTTCATGCATGTGATAGCAATGAGATAGCAACGAAAACTGAAACAGTTCTAGGAAAAGCTAGTATACATGTAAATGACAGCAAGCACTCACTAAAATCAAGAAAACAATACTCAACAAGCGAAAACACAAAAAGTGACAAAAATGCAACACAAGGCATGGGAAGCAGGCTTACCCAAAAACAATTGAGCTGAATGTGCCGACTACTCCTAGATATAATGTGGGATGTCAGAGTGGCAAGATTGATGTGAGGAATGAGCTCTACAATGTTTGGTTGATGAGTTTTAATAAAATCTAGGCTGTGACATTCATGCCACAAATCTAGGGGAAGCGACACTTAGTGGGAGGCTTCTGAAATGATCCTTGCATGTAATCTCCAACTACCAAAAATAGATCCTTGAGTTAAGGGATGCCTTTGCATGTTTCCTTAGGAGAAGCAACTCATGCATGAAAGTCAGTTTCACTCGGTCCCAAAGGGAACCGGTCAACTCAACTGCACATGCAAGAGGCTTCTCAACTGCTGGGAGGAAATGCGCATTTCTAGCTAGGAGCTGGGTTAGCTACCGAGGATATTTGCGCAATTTCTGGGCAGAGCATTGGTCTGCTGTCTAGATTTGTGAAAATTTTTGGTTGAGAAGCTCTGCTGGGGAAAATTGTGCAATTTTCACTGAGTGTTGACTGCTAGAATTGTGCAATTTTTGGTTGAGAAGATCTGCTGGGGAAAATTGTGCAATTTTCACTGAGTGTTGACTGCTACAATTGTGCAATTTTGGAGCCCAACAGGCTTCTAGTCAGGATTGTGCAGTTTCTAGAGGGAAGGTTGGTTTCCCCCCAGAATTGCACAATTTCTTGGGGGCACTGCTCAACCTACAGCTGGATGAAGTCCGGGTGATCATCCTATGAGGAGAATGCATCGAGATGTCATAGATAGGCTGGCTTTGTGCAAGAAAAACATTGAAATTTGTCAACTTAATGAAGCAAGACAAGATGTTGCGAAAAGTTGGTAAGGAGGCTCCAAAACGAGGCCAAGGAAAATTTTTGGAGGTTGGTTGTACTGGCTAAAACACA
The DNA here is from genome assembly GCA_031772625.1 of Pinus tabuliformis. Lineage (NCBI taxonomy): Eukaryota > Viridiplantae > Streptophyta > Pinopsida > Pinales > Pinaceae > Pinus > Pinus tabuliformis. The sequence continues at coordinate 915,536,078 of CM062819.1, forward strand.
ACTGCAAACAGATGCCAGATTGAGATTGAAGAGCGATGGTCACTAGAGGAAGCCATCATGAAACTTAAGCATTATTATGGGAATTCAAAGCGTAAAGGTGAGCATAAGCATGATTCAAAGGTATATGAGAAATCTAAAGGGAAGTTTCCAACGAAGTGGAGAAGACCTCAAGATGCACTTTAGAAAGATAATGTCGTGACTTATAAGAATCTTAATCTTGTTGAGAAGGGACATGGGTCGTAGCCTGGAGAGCAGCAAAATAGAGGTGATGGTAGGGGACCATTACATTGTTGGATATGTGGCAAAGACCATTGAAATAATGATTTTCCATTTTACTAGGGCAGCACGCCTTACATCTACGATGCCCAGGAAGCACAAATGGTTGGGGATGTGGGCCATAACATTCCTTAGATCTATGTAGTTGTGGACAACAAGCAAGAAGATCACTAGGAATCCATTATTGAGATGGAAGGTGAGCTCTGTGGTTGATTTATTTCTATTTTGATTGACCCAAGATCTAATTATAGTTATGTTAATCATGACCTAGTGGATAAGCGTTGTTTGAGAAAAGAAGTGCATGTAGAGCCTTGGTTGGTGCAGTTAGATACATGTACTAAGAAGATAGGTCATCATTGGGTAAAAGGTTATGCATCTGATTTTAATGGTATGCATATAATAACACATCTAAATGTCCTTCCATTGGGGTCATATAATATGATTTTTGGTACGGATTGGTTATATATCCATAGGACCAAAGTAGATTTCTATGACAAGGCTAATGAGTGACGGGATGATAATGGGGAAAAGAGAATCTTGTAGGGAAAGAAAAAGCCTACATTGAGCATGATTGCAGCCAAGCAAGCCAAATGCAGAAAGGGGTGTGTACTATTTGCAGTCTATATTTCCACTGACAAGGGTAAAGAAGTTGCTAATGTGGAAATATTCAAGAGCTACCCTGTATTGCAGTAGTTTTCGGATGTGTTTCTAGCAAATATTGCAGACTTTTCTCTTCAGAGGGAAGTGGAATTTTCTATTAAGTTAGTACCAGGGGCATCACCAAAACCAAAGGCACCTTATAGGATGAGCACACCATAGTTAGTGGAATGGAAGTCGCAGTTGAAGGAAATGATTAACAAGGGATACATTAGACCAAGGATGGTACTCTTATATTGTGCATTGATTATAGGCAACTGAATAAGGTAACCATCAAGAAAAAGTATCCTTTTTTGAGGATCAATTATTTGTTTTACTAGTTGAAGGGAGAAACAATGTTCTGAAATATTTATTTAAGATCAAGATACCATTAGGTATGCATTAAAGAAGAGGAGATATACTAGACTGCTTTTTAAACGCGTTATAGGAATTATGAGTTTGTTTTGGTTCCTTTCAGTTTGACTAATTCTCTAGATACTTTTATGTGTTTGATGAATAGCGTGTTGCGTCCTTATCTGGACAAGTTTTTTATTGTATTCGTTGATGATATATTGATATATTCAAAGAATGAGGGAGAACATGTAGACCACATGGAAGTAGTGTTCATATTGCTAAGAGAGCATCATTTGTATGCCAATCTTAGTAAATGCAACTTATTTTAGATAAAGGTACACTATTTGGGACATGTTGTCTCCAAGGAAGGAATAACAGTGGATCAAGAAAATGTAAGAGTTATCATGGAGTGGGAAGCTCCTAGGAATGTGGATGAGGTTAGATAATTCATGGGGTTAGAAGGTTGCTATAGGTGGTTCATCAGGAGCTTCTCACATATTGCATATCCTATTACATCATTTCATAGGAAAGGAAATGACTTTGAATGGACTAAAGAGTGTGCATATATTTTTGAGCAGTTGAAAGAATTGCTTACCAATGCTCCAATTATAAAGATTGTAGATCCGAACAAAAAGTTTGTGTTATGTATAGATGCTTGCAAAAGGGGACTTCTTGGAGTCCTAATGTAGGAGGGACAAGTGGTATGCTACGAGTCAAGGAAACTGAATGAGCATGACCAGAACTACATGATTCATGATGTTGAGTTGGAAACTATTATTCAGGTCTTGAAGATGAGGAGGCACTATCTTGTTGGCAAGAGATTTGTGTTGATGAGTGATCGCAGCGGCTGGATGTACCTGTCTTATGAACTGAATTTGAATTCCAAACAAGCTATATTGGTGGCTACCCTCAATGAGTTTGACTTTAAGATTGGATACATCACGGGAAAGGAGAATGGAGTTGCATATGCTCTCAGTAAGAGAGTGCAGTTAAACCATGTTGAAGCTGTGAGCTCGTATGGGATAGGTTTATAGGATCAAATCTTACAAGTAGGACAATAGCATCACAGATAGAGGGAGCTTAGTAAAATCTTACAACATGGTACAGGTGAATAGGATGTGGACAATCATCTCACAATAGATGGCTTGGTGATATTTAGGGACAAGATCTATGTGTCAGACGATAGTGAGCTCAAGAAGCTTGTCTTGAGGGAGTCTCATGCTAAGCCATATTGGGTCACTTAGGATATCAGAAGAAAGTGAAAATCGTGAAAAAGTTCCACTACTAGATAAATCTAAAGAAGGAAGTGCCAAAGTTCTTTGCTAGATTTTTGGATTGTCAATAGGTAAAAGAAAAGTGCAGGCATCTAGGTGGTCTACTATAACCGATTTTGATTCCAGAGTGGAAATGGGAGGTCATTTCCATGGATTTCATTATAGGTTTATTGAGGACATCTATACATCATGATTATATTATGGTTGTGATTGCCAGGTTGACAAAGGTAACAGACTTCATTCTAGCAAATTCTACTTATTGAGCTAGTGATATAGCACAAGTTTTCATTAGGGAAATAGTGAGCTTGCATAGTGTCCTGAAGAAGATCATATCAGATAGAGATGCTAAGTTGACTTCTAGGTTTTTGAAGGCGTTATTTGTAGTTTTGGGTATAGATTTGGCCTTCAGTATAACTTATCATTCATAGATAGATGGAAAGACAGAGAGGGTGAACATAATATTGGAGGATATGTTGACGATGTATGCCATGCATCGACAATGAGAGTGAGAGGAGTATCTTCCATTGGTTGAATTTTATTGCAACGATGGACATCGAGATTTAAAGAGGATGAGTTCGTTTGAGGTACTCTATGGGAGTTGTAATACTCCCAACAGCTGGATTGATCCAGTGAATATTGTACTTATAGGATCAGACATGATGGGAGAGATGGACGAAGAAATTCAAGTCATCACGAAGAATCTAAAGGAAGCACAAGATAGGTATAAGAGTTATACAAACCATCACAAGGTATTTAAGGAGTTTCCGGTTGGAGAGAATGTGTATTTGCACATGAATCCAAAGAATACATCCTTGAGAATTGAATCATGTGTTAAGTTGACACCTTGTTATTGCGGATCTTTCGATATCCTTAAGAGGATTGGACTAGTGGCCTACACACTTACACTACCTCTCATAGCGAAATTCCATGATGCTTTCCATGCTTCATTTCTTAAAAGGTCTGTAAAATATGTTGATCATGTTATTGATTGGTTTGTATTGGAGGTGGAGCTAGAAGGAGAATTCCATCCGGAACATCAGTGCATACTACAGCGAAAAAAACTCATGCTCTGTTACCGAGCAATTAAGAAAGTTAAACTGCAGTGGAAGCACTTTGGGACTGATGAAGCTACGTGGGAAATGGTTGATCAAATTTGGGCTATGAATCCTTAATTGGTTGTCGGTGAAAGAAAATGAGTTTTTGGTATATGTACGCAGTTATGTATTTTTTTATTGTAAATACTGCAATGAGATGTGTTATAATGCTCCAATAAATAGTATGGTTGTTATCTTGTCATGTTTGTCATGATGGTATTTCTTTTGAGCAGGTTGTTTACTATAAATAGCACAATGAGTTGGGTTATAAAGTTCCATGCGAAATATGTTTTGGTTTTCTATGTTTTTTCTAGTCATAGGTGTGATCGAACACCGAGGATGGTGTTTCCCTAAGGGGGAGGGGTCTGTAACAGCCGTGGGTTAAAATTTCATGTAATAAAGTTAATAAAGGAAAAATAAGATGAAGGTTATAGGGCACGTATTCGAAGCTTAATGTTGGGAAAGATATCCTAGTGGGCATCACTTGTTGTTTATTATGGCTAGGTTGAAATTGGCAAAGGAAATGGAAAAGTATTCAAAAAGGCAAAGAGGAATTAATTTTCATTTATTTATGATAATAAAAGAAAAATGGAGAAAATGAAGGTGAAAGGTTGTAGGTTGCATGTGAGGAGGAAATTGAAGGAAATAGAGGAAAATGAATAAATTAGAGGCATCAATAATAAAAAGGATTTAGAGAATAAGCTAGGAGTTGTTTATCAGTTGATTATGTTATTGGTTTGAGAGAGGAGAAGAGCACCAAGAGGAGAAATAAAGGAAGCAAGAAAAGGAAGGACAAGAAATCAAAGGAATGTAATGATGAAGCAAGGAAAAGTTGGATCAAGTAGTTTCAACATGAATACTTGTAGGTAACAGGTTGCATGTATGATCTCCTAGATGGTTTTTGCATGCATTTTTTATGTATGCATTATGTGTTTCATTTATGTCATTAACATGGGGTTTTCTAGGATTTGAGAGTGTTTTCAGCCTTTCCTTGCCATTTATGGATAGCCATGGTGTGATGGGATTCATTCTTGGTTGAGATTTGGGCTGCCAAAAAGTTTTGGATCCGGGTGAGGTGGGGGCTTCATTGGGGGAGAAATACCATACCACATGGGTTCATATTGGGGGATTATGTTGAAAAACAAATCACATAATATATTAGGGGGTATAATAGGGAGTAAAGGGCTTTTACATTGACAAGTATAAAAAATGGAGCTGAAAGTTAATAAAAAGATATAGAGGGATATACAAATGTCAACAAAAAAATGGATACCTAAAATATCTAGTGAAAGTATGGGTTTTTTCAATTGAGAAGGTGTATTGATTTTGTATTGGTAGAGAGTTAAATAATGTGATTTTTAGAGGTTTTTATAATATGTAGTAAAATTAAGGGTATTTTTTAATATGCCACGAACGAACATGATATGTCAGAGGTTCATTGAGTGAAGCGCCCATGAGGTGGTCTCAGGAAAAGTCACACGGGTTGGGGTTGGAGATGGTTTTCTTCAGGAATCCCTCAACAGGTGGGTGGAGATAGGAAAATTCATTAAGTGATGGTGAAGGAATTCTGAGGCATCCAAGTTTGTTTTGGTTTTGTGATCTTGAGACTGGTTTAGGTGAGATCACAATATTGTGAGAGTGGAGGTGGTTTAACCTATTGATTCCCTTGGTTGTTTATGGATTGGTTTATCCCATGAGATCCCACATTCATTCTTGGAATATGAAATGGGGGTGATTGGTTGAAATAGATATTTTATTTAGTTCAATATATAGTTGATTGGTACATGGAAGTCCCTGAATTGGTTGGAGTTTGTATATGATTGATCAGATCCCTTACTCCTTGTAATTCATGAGTAATTATACTTTTTGTTATGTGTCTTTAATGTTTTTCCTATCATTGTTATTTATCTAGTTATATGTTGTTTATAAGCATTTTTTATGACAAATTTAAGTTATGGCTCTTATCATGTTTTTACTTGTAAATGACTGGTTAATGAATGCATGACCTCATAGATGTTATTGCAACTATTGTGAGAGTGAATTAGACCTTCTTGATGTTTCTTAGATAAGTTTCATATCTCTATGTTGAGATGTGCATTCATGACCTTTGGATTTCATCTTCATGATGTATTTTATGGAATGAGTATCATGGTTAAACTGGGTTAGGTCAAGTCCTTGTCTAAATTTTGTGTGAAATAATTTTCCTTGGTGTCATTCATTTTTTTGGGAAGTTTCATGAAGTTATGGGTACTAGTCTAGAGACTAGCTTGAAATCGTGGCTTAAATATCAAAGTTTTTTGCAAAGAACTGGGTGAAAAAGTCTGTAGTCACATGAAGTCCTTGTTTTGGGAGAAACTAGAGGGCTACATTCACATGGAGGGATTTTAATGGGAGTGATTAGGGGTTTGGGTCAGTGAAAAGGCAAGTTAACTCAAGGGTTGGGCACCTGGAGTGGTTGGTTAGCCCATGGGGATTTTGTATCTCCTAGGGAAGGTTAGGAGGGTCTTGGTCTATGAGATTTCTTTCGTTAATGTTATCTAGGAGGTTGAGTTATGTCATAGTAGCCCTCAGCTTATGTTTACGCTGACAGACTCATTAAAGTGTGTAGATATGGGAGGAAGAGATACACTTTACATAGGATCTTAGTTGATTAATCAATAAGAAAACCTCATGAGCATGTTATTCTAATCCTTATCATAAATCCTAGCTCTAAAAACTGGTTTTGTGTGTTTTCCTCCTCTTGTAGTGGGCCAAAACTCTATTTTTTCCACTAATATCGCTATCTACAACATATCCCTTATTATCTACTCCAATTACCATTTTCCTCTTCTTCCATGCATGTTGAAATCTCATAATTTCCATTTTTTACTCATCCCATGTCATCATATCTAGGTGAAGTGACACTCTCACCCACCTATTACATGCATCCAATGGTATAATTCCCGTCATGAGTGTGCTCATCCCATTACTCAATGGATATGTGACATGATTTTTCTACTAAGTTATCTAAGACATGCATTCAAGGATTGGGTTCAATTAGTCAAATGAGGATTATATAATAATAATAAATTATCTTATAAAATTGACATGGGATCTTAGGCATGACAATTTTCCCCTTGAAATCCCTCCTCACTTGTGTAAGTGCAACTCTGCATGAGCTCGCCCATTTATATCATACAACCAATGATGTATTTTATTTTATTTTTGCAAAATACATTGTTTACATATTGCATAACTTGGCCCTTGAACACCATTCATATTTACAAATACAATGCTATGCAGGGACCAAATTTGAGGTGTTACGAAGCGAATATTTTTTTCGGGTTTCTACTAGGATTTTCGATGGATTGTGTAATTGTTGTTTTTAAGTTGTTTGGAACTACATAATGATCTAACATTTACTCTAGTTGTTGTTATAACTTCTATCAATATAATTTTCCCAACTATTGTTTAAAAATAGAAATAACCATTTTAAAAATATCATATTGAATATAGATATGGAAATTAGTCATTTGAAAAATCATTTTCATAAAAAACTTATAGATATTAAAAGAAAAAAATGTAACAATATGCCAACCCTAATAATTGACAAAGGAACATCGACTAATTTGATTAATTCAAAGAAGTACATAAGTCAAACCCAAGCGATTCTTAAAAATTATAACTACCCACATGTCATTAAAGAGATGTGAAAAAATAGCTAACCAATTGGAGGAACTATATAAATATGAACCTATATAGGAAAATAAAAATCCATCATCAACGTAATCATCTTCACTAATAATTTGAGCAAAATTCATTTGAAGATGGGGTGTAATGTAAGTAACCCTAAAACTTCAAAGAAATCACATGAGATGCAGTGAAAAAACAAAGAACATAAGAGAAAATAGATAAAATTTGAGAAATATCTCTTATATTGACGATAACAAAACATGGAGAGTTATATTCACTTACATATTCAAGGGGAAATCTCCTAGAGAAAAGCTCCAAATACAATAGTAGTTCCTAACAAAGAATTACAAAATATTCTACTCAATATATATGTATTAATAAAGAATATTAACTATTTGTGGACCAACTCATAATGAGGGATTACTAACTAATTTTGGAATTATTAATGAAGAGGACCCTTTTTATAGTGATGGTTTACTGAATGACTATTTAGTGGACCTTATTTGCGGAAAGGTACCTCATACATAAATAAAGTGTCCTAATTAAGGGTTTTAAGGTAGGATTGCATCATGAACCCCACCTTCAAAAGTAGCATTATTCCCACGACTGAAGATGAATTTTTTTTTGTAGAATAATTCCTTCCCATGTGAAAATTTCTTGTTGCATATATTTCGACTATAGAAATACACCCCTAATTTTGTGTTAGCATAGTTGAAAATCTATAATATCTAGTGCTACTTATTGTTGAAGACAAATGAACCATTCTTCATCATGTTCTAGGAGATTGGTCTACACTTGATGAGGGCTAGGAAAGTCAACTTATAGGCCACCTATCGTAGTGCATTGTGATTTCATAGGGACCATAACCCTTGGGATCTAGCATTTGGGGAAGTTTATATTTGACTAATGTTTCTTTTATAAGGCTATATGAAAAGCAACATTTTATCCCCTTTGGAAAAAAACGTTTGGATCTATGTTGATAAACTCGTTGTTTCATTCAATTTTTTCCCATAACCAAGTTTTCCTTAAGGAGACAAATAATGGCTTATATTTTGTGAAGTATTTTATCTCTTATCTAAACCTTGTATGTGCTTAGTACATAAGATGACACTAAAAGGGACTCTTGGCCCTAAAAACCTTCATATGATGTTGTTTGGTTATCTCAATGATAAGTGGTACTATACAACCATTCAATTATGGAAATCCAATGTGCCCATTAGTGTGGATTTTCATTATTGAAGTACCTGAAATAGGTTTCCAAATAGTTGTTTATCACATCTACTTGACTATCTAGTTGGGGATGATATGAAGTGCTCATCATTTAGTTGTGTACCTTATAGTTTCGATAACTAATACCAATTTTGTTTGGTGAATATGGGATCCCAATTTGAGATAATGGAAGTGGGAATACCATGTAGCTTAAAAAATTAGTCATTTAAATCATAGGAAATTTATGGAGGAGTGAAGGGATGAAATAGGTCACAAAAAGGAGAAATGTTTATAAGACATTTGATGACTACCATGATGACTAATATTTTGCCTACTTTTGGAATCTATTCATAAATTCAATTTAGATGTAAATACATGTCACCATTGGGATTGGTAGTGGTTATAATGCCCCTAGCATCTTCATCATCACTTTGTTCTTTTGTTGGAAAGTGTCGCAAGATGCTACAAAATTCTGGATATAGGTTTTCATTACTTCCTAGAAGAATGTGTTTAGTTTTTTCATAGATTTAGTAATAGCTAGAATGAATTACTATTTTTGATTAATGTTACTCTTCTAAGACTCACCATTTTAAGGATGCATATTTTATTAAGGTAATATGTTATCCATACCATATTATATATTTTCCCCATTTCTCTCCTTTAGGTGGGTTGGGCTCTACATCAAGGCGTTATATGAGTTTCTTTAAAGTATTATTTTCTAGCCATTTCTTCTGGATTTCCTTGAGGCATCCAAGATTTGTTAAGGATAGGGAAATGAGTATCTCTAATCCTTTGCATAACTCATTAGCCAAAAAATTTCTCTAACCATCTTATACATGATCTCATAATAATTCCTCAACATCTTGGTTACTCACTTATGTTGCTTTAATGAAGAGAACCATTGTTTCGGGAAGTACATCGGGATATGTGATCTGAATTTAAATAGGAACACAATAAATTATATATATAACCATAAATACAAATATGTAACATAAATAACACTTAATTTCATTAATATCAAATACCGAAATATTCTTACAAACAAAATGGAAATAAGACTAGCTCGGGTGATGGTAGCTTATCTCTAAGAAGTGATGTGGTGGCTACATGCCTTTGAATTGTGTTACAATGAGTCTCAAGGGCCTATTTATTATTGAAAAACATGAGAAAACCCTAAAAAACCAAAACCCTAACCCCAGGAGATGTAAGAGCAAGAGTTTGTGGGCCCCGTGGGAGTTAGTTGGGAAGCCAACTTCCTGGGGTCATAACATCGTCATATTATCTCCATTTGGCGTGTACGATACCTTGTTGGAAAGGTCTCTCTGAATACTACATGTGTTTCCACAGATCCATGCCTATGACTATGGGCCTATAGATAACCTCAAAACAATGTCATTTAGGGGGTTAAAACTGCTCTGGAAGTTCATGACCTGAAAAACTGCTAAAAATAGTAAATTCTGAAATAAACAAGGAAACAAAAGAAACCGACTAGAGGTCTAGGTGGGATAGGTAGGTGGCCACCAATATCCACCTGGACCAATATGATGGCCAACCTTGATCTTGAAACATATCTGTATGATATATGAGCACCAGGTTTCTACTATGTGGAGTACAACCATAATTTTCTTCTTGTATGTGCATTTTCCTAATTTGTAATCACAGACCTATTTACTATTGAATTTGAAGGGTAAACCTTCTTACATCATGACTACTCCTATACCTTTTTCTAAGGCATCTCATTTCAATACAAAATTATTATTGAAATTAAGAAATGCTAATATTAGATTAGTACGTGTGGCATTCTTTAGAGCTACAAAGTCTTATTCCACTACCTCACTCCAAACGAAGACATTTGTTTTAAGGATTCAAGTTAGGGGAGATGCAACTTGCAATTATTTTTCAACATTTTTTGTAGGACTTTGGAAGTAATTTAAATCCCTAAAATATATTTAGTGTTTTGTGTTGGGTATATGACCAAATTCCCACATTGACTAGAAGTGGGGAGGATCATGGGTATACAAGGATGGACAAATATCTCCATTAGTGTGAGGCCTTTTGGGGTAAAGCCCAAAAACAAATCCATGAGGGCTTAGGCCCAAAGTGGACAATATCATACCATTGTGGAGATATGTGGTGTCCAGAGTCCTAACAAGTGGTATCAGAGCCATGCCTCGAAGTTAGCCAAGTGGATGAATCCTTGGAATGTCGAACGAAGGTGGTGGGCCCCGGTAATATCACGATGGGATCCATGGATGAGCTCGGTTAGACAAGCAGTGTGCTCCAAATTCTTCATGGACGTGTCTTGGTCCAAACACGGTGAAGAGGAGTTGACCTGGGATAGAGCAAGCTCTCGAGGTAGGTGGTGCTTCCATGTAAGGCGTGTGCTTCCAACACATGAAGAGGAGTTGACCTGGGATAGAGCAAGCTCTCGAGGCAGGTGGTGCTTCCATGTAAGGCGTGTGCTTCCAATGCATTGGAGCAGAGAATCCTGGTTGGTAGAGAGTGGACGGATGGATAATCATTTGAGGGGAGGCTCGATGGTACTTTGTTCAAGGGGAGGATTGTTGGGTATACGACCAAAGTCCGACATTGACTAGAAGCGGGGAGGATCATGGGTATATAAGGATGGACAAATATCTCCATTGGTGTGAGGCCTTTTGGGGTAAAGCCCAAAAACAAATCCATGAGGGCTTAGGCCCAAAGTAGACAATATCATACCATTGTGGAGATATGTGGTGTCCAGAGTCCTAACATTTTGGAATGGCAGAAATATTTCATGGAAACTTATTTGTTGGGATAAACTCATACTCAATCCTTAGGCTCAAAATGTGACCCAAATATCAACTTGAGGAGCCTCAAAAGAAAATTTTTATATATTTAGGAATAATTAGTTTCCTCTCAAGAGTTGCAAGGAATTGAGATATCATCAAAGAAGACTAACAAAAAAATACATAGGAGTAGTGTGAAAATATTATTCATGATATTCTATAAAGTGGATGGAGTATTAGAATGACCAACATGTATTACTAGAAATTTACAATGACTATTGTGTGTTTCGAAGGCTATCCCAGGGAACGTTTCCTCATTCATCTTGATTAGAAGGAAACTTGAATTCATAGCAATCATATAAAAAAATTCTTGTTCGTGAATTTCACCTAATATATCATCAATAACTAAGATAAGACATTTTTCCTTCATTTTCAACTTATTAAGAGACTAAAATTAGGGCACATGCACCAAGTTACTTCATTCCATAACACCAAGATTAATGGTGAGCAGTAAGGAATTGTTCCAGGCATATGACCCCCACATTTAATGATTACTAAATAATATTTTTTATGGGTGTCAATAAGAATTTACATTTGGTGGTTCACTTCCTAAAACAAAGGGAATACCATGGCCATGTTTTCCATCAAAAGGTGGTACACCATATGGTGTCTAAAATACCTAATGATGTTTGTTAAGGACTAACTATAAGTGTGGGTGGATTTCTTGTGGTATATTTCCCTTAAATTGTATGGAATTAAATTGGAAAATAATGCTAGAGTGAAGTAATTATTTCAAGAGGGCCCACATGAATCCCTTGAAGGGTCTATATGGAACCATATTTAGTGAAACTCTCATATAGGTATTTGAAATCCGTGGTGACTAGTATCGATGTGTGCATCCATTCTTTCCATAATACTATCTCAAAACCCTCCATATGGATAACAAATAGATGGGCAATGAGCTAATAATGTCCCATGTGGAATTTGACATTTTCATGTCTAACCCCACATTTCACCATACCTCCATAGAAAATCATAATTTGGAAGTGATGTAGTGGGTGGAAAAAAATGGGTTTTTTCTACCATTCTCTTTTGAACAAAGTTGTATGTACTTTTATTCTCAACCATGATTAGTTTTTCTTGATGCAACCCTAATTTTCAAGGTTTGTGGAGTCAAAATCCCTAATAATGCATGCATGAAGATGAGAGGTTCTTCCATAGAGAATTATGATTTTATATCTACCTAAGTTAAATTATAAGTGCCTTCAATTGATAACTGATGTTTCTTCATTAGATGTGTCTTTAGTTAGTACCAATTTAAAAAAATATATATTCTTTACATCTATGACCTAGAGCATAATTTTCATTGCAACTCTAGCAAAGTATACATACTTAGTATATCATTTCTACTATATAAAACTTATATACAACCAATGGATGAATAAATGATATCAGATAAACTTAACCTAGGAAGAGTGACTACCAAAAATGAAATGGGATTCTTTTATTTGTGCATTGGCCATTATATCAACTTCTAGATTCCTTTAATGTACTTTCAACTAGGTAGCAAGATTTTTCATTTTAACTAGTGTTTGGATCTCCTCCTTAAGGTCGCGAAGACACTGGTAAGTTCTCTATATAGATGGCTAATTTCTCAAAGGATGACATAAAATTTTCAGCTAAACTTATTTTGCATAGCTTGGAATGCCACCCAAAATAGTGATTATCTCACTCAAAATGTGCATGGATATCTCTAACAAGTTGTCTCCATAAAATGTATCTCACATAAGTTTTTTAATGGAATTCTCACAATTTACTTATTTCTAAAACTATATATAAGACTCCCACCCTAAGTTTCATGAATAATTCCCTATAAGGAGAAGTAATGTTCCATATAGGTGTTCCATTCTAATGAGTCAAAACAATCAAACTCTTTTAGGTCTATTGTAAGAAAATGGCGCCATATGTTATTTTCCAATGGTTTTTGGCTATAAGGACTCTAAAAGGATTTGGGAAAATGAATAGTCATGATGTTCCTCAATGGATTATGAATTCTATGACTTTTTTCTAGTAAGCATTGACTATCATATTCACCAACTTCTCATTCAATTATTTCCCAATTTGTCCAACTTCTCATCCAATTATTGTTCCCATCCACTTATGGTTTTATTTGTTTAATATGTGTTACATTTTATCCATGGATAGTACCATGTATGATTCATTTCACTAGCTATAGCATGGGGGTCACAAGGGGATTTTCACTTTTAGTTGATTTTTGGCACATGGTGGTTCATACAATGGTTTTGTAATTATAGTTAAGAAACTATGGTTACATTCTAATCCAAGGTCAATGATTGGGTGTAAATGGATGAGATATGATATATATGTCTATGTCTATGTATATGCTTACATATACATATACACTATGTATATGTGTACATGGTATTCTAACATTGTAAAGATACGTATACTAGAAAATATTTCCGGCCTTCCTAGTTTTAGGTTTCCAACATAAAATATCTGCGCTAATACATGTGTGTGTGTCATTAGATATTTTCTATTTTTATTAGTATATATTTATAGAAACAAATTGTATAAGGTTAAAACCATCATTTAATTTCAAACTGGTTAGTATTCAAGGGGATTCCTTTAACGATAAGGCTTCTTCCATAGACCAATGGAAAATCCTTTTTTGTAGTGGGATATTTGTGATATCAATTACTATGGTGAAAGAAAATGGTGAGCGGTTCAAAGACAATGATCTATAAATTCAATGGGAAGAGTTTTGAGATATGGAATATAGAAAACGAATATATTTTGGTGGAAAAAGATTAGTGGAGCACCATGGATCTGGTTATTGCATCAATGGGGATGCCACTAAAATACAAGACCAAATTTAATTGCAAGGAAAGGAGAAAATATGGTTATGTCTCTTCAATTAGATATTATTGCATGTTTCAAGAGAAGCTACATTGAATGTATTATGGAGCAAATTACGAAATTTGAATCAGTACAAATCCCTGGTGAAAAAATTATTCTTATGAATATAAATAACTTGAGGATGAAGAATGGATACTCCATGTTATAGTATTAATTTTCCTTCAATATTGTGTTAAGTTAATTATTATCTATTGATATTGATATCTTAGATGAAGAAAAGTGTATTGGCTTGTTTTGTTCTAAACCAGACTTATAAGATATTCTAGTTATTTCCATTAGTAGTAATGAGATTATTTCAGGTTTTGATGGAAGTATCATCCATATTATTGGAGGAGATGAAACAAAAAAAACTTGAAAAGTCAAAACAAAAATTTCTTATTTGCAAGAGGATGCTCTCATGCTCGAAATAAAAAGAAGTCCTCAACTAGGAGATCTAAATCTAGAGGAATATCTAAATAACCAAGAAAGATCATAAAGGTATGTTGGAAATGTGGAAAAGGAGGAAATTACAAGAAACATTATATATCCAAAGTTGTTGAGAAATGGAAAGGATGAAATGATTCTCCTTAAAAAATAAAAACCTACTCAAATGGAGGGGATGTTTAGTTGGATTCTTCATGCACACATGCATATTTTGAGGCATGGTTAGTTGAATTTTGTGCATATTTTGATATGACTCCTCAGAGGGATTGGTTTTTTGAGTATGAAAGGTATCATGGCAATGGCATTCACAGAAGATGAATTGATAGCCAAAATCATATGACGAAGAAAAGTAAAGTTGAAGCTCATGTATGGAACGATTAGAATAGTGGTTTCTTTTCTTCTCATCTTAGGATTGGAAAAAAACCTTATTTTAAAAGTAATATGACTAATTTATGTGTAAAAATAATGTTTGAAAAGGAAACTCATATGATGGTTCTAGGAGAATTGTTATTGTTGAGAGGATTTTGAATTGGAACTTCAAATAAATTATTCATAAAAATTATCTGATATTGATTGGATATTATATTATTTTCAATCCATATTTATTATTTTAGAGTGTAAAAATTGGAGGAATCATCCCATAGGACCATTTTTACTAATATGTCATAGATTGGAAAACACGGGTCTAAAACCGTCTACAAGTAGTTCGAGGCATTAAACGTCATTTTTGGGTCTTTTATTTTTATTTTTCACTCAATTGCATCACCATCTATAATTATTCTATACATAGATACCTTACTATTGGTGCAAGGGTCGCCTCAATTGGAGTACGTATGCAAAATTTATGCCACACATTTCTATTTTAATCACCATGATTCTAGAGGATGCCACATCAAACCCCCATTGTTCAAGGAAAAGGATCTAGCTACATAACCAGGATGAAGAGGACTTTAGGATATTTGGTATTTTCACTCTAGTTAAGAGTTGATGGAGTCAAACTTAACCACTAGTAGGCTCCGAGCTACGTTATAAATGGGCCACTAAGAGGAAAAAGGGTTTCATTATATTCATGTGCATGTTCTACCATCGATGGGAAAAGCACCTAACAGTGGATAGAGAGAGAGAGAAAATATAGAGGCTTTGTGTATTATAGATATCCACATCTCTCACTCCTTTATACTTGCATCCATTCCCATTCATTGAAAGAGATAGTAGAGTCGCCTCACCTTCCAACTAATTTTTATCCTGTAAGTGTGTCCTAGATCATAGCTTTTGTTAATTGTGGCTTGTGAGGTATATTTCATTATTCTCTATTTTCCATATTTTATATATTGCATCCATAAAAATAACAAAATAATTAACTAATACAAAATTCTAAGGAAATATTCACACTGATAGTGTGGATTTCATATTTTCAAATATAGTTTAGTAAGTATATGGTGACAAACTATTTAGTGGAATATCCTGTCATTTTATAGATCACTATTTGTGATAGGTGAACTTTATAAATAAATAGAAATATTGAAAACAATATCATTATGGTGTGTTTTGAACATAAGGGGATAACTTCAAGGGAATTTTTTGTTGGAACTATTCCTCAACAACAAGAAGAGATTAAAAAAATTATTTATACCTTGTAAAAGAAACT
Source organism: Pinus tabuliformis (assembly GCA_031772625.1). Classification (NCBI taxonomy): domain Eukaryota; kingdom Viridiplantae; phylum Streptophyta; class Pinopsida; order Pinales; family Pinaceae; genus Pinus; species Pinus tabuliformis. The sequence continues at coordinate 915,552,372 of CM062819.1, forward strand.
GCCATGAAGATTCACAAATATTCAAGTACACCATTTTGGTGCATATATTGGATTACATTAGATTAGTCATTACTTAAAGTGCTAGAAGGATGTTACTCTTAGAAACATATATGAAGGAACTAAAGGAATTTTTAATGAAATGAGGACAAATAAAAGGTTACATGATGAAGGGATATGTTGTTCAATAGTATCTCTAGTTTTCATGTCACTAGAAAAACTCATTTCATGTTAATTCACCACTCATATGGAAGGTTGAAAATAAATAAGAATATCAAATATCGCGATAAATGTTAGATATAAATGGAATTTTCACACCTTATGAGGTAATCATAGAATATTTTTGTATAGATTTCCTAGTGCTACGACTAATAATTATATAATTAATTGTATTTATAATAATGTTTTGAAAATGAAGTGCAATCTACTTATTACATCATCATATTATCTAACTATAGTTGTTGGATTTGTTCATGTACAAATTTCAATAATATAGAAGTAATCGATAAATTCATGTTTTCATTAGGTTTATCTCAGGTGGTTGGGAGGAATGGTTGCTATTATCCCCTCCCTCGGGTTCAATTCCTACAAGTGACATGAGGAGATTTGATTTAATGCCTTTATGGCTTGATTATTGGGAATCAATAGTTTGAGAAGGATAAGAGCATGTATATTCCTCATATGGAATATAAAGGTATTTCAACGTAAAAAAATAGATAAATTCATGCTACACTATATCATTTTTAGAATTTTTTCAACTTTTGGTATGCAAAATTAACTTTTTGTTTAGAATTTCAATTTACAGTAAAAAGGAAACTTGTGTGAAATTTTATTAGCTTTCTATTGCTTAGTTTTTAGAATAATTTTATTCATATTTGATATCTAAACTTAGTAATTATCTATTTGTGTGTTCTTTAAAAATCAAGGGATTCATAAAAGGTCATGTTTTTTGGCCCCATTGTATTATTTGTTGACATTGTGCTTTTGAAAAGAAAAAAAATTGCTGCAACAATCTAAACAGACTCTACCTTAGTATGGCTATATTTACAAAACCAACAGATACATATCATAGTTACTAGAATTTTTTGAATTGAACCAATATGAAAAAATTGTAGATTTTGAAGATGTTTAAAAAAGCACCATATTTCTCATCATATTAGTTAAAAAATAAAAATCTAAAAACTACCCATTAAAGAGGGCAGACCAATGTAATGCACTATAAACTTTCCATATTTTTTTATATTGTATTTTGGAGGAGAGAGAATTTTGATTTCACTGAATCAAAATGACCTTCAAAAAAATTTTGCACACATTTTACTAGAAAATTAGTTAAAATGAGCAAATATCTATGAAATTCCATAAAATTTATATCTAGTGAAAGTAGATTCAATTATGAAAATGTTGGTTTTGGTTCCAAAAGTAAATTCACTGTATTTGATGGAGTTTAAACGTTCTGAAATTGGAGAAAGGTGAATAGAGATGAGTTTTTGCAGAGTTGCAGGTTTTCTAGCAAAATTCATTTTCAGCTGGAAAATTGTTCCCCTGAATGAGAATTATATTTAACGGAAAAATGGTTTTTGGTAGAGAATATAAAATTTCTACTAAAAAAACATTTCCATTTTCTCTATTGGTCACAGAATGGAAATTATGTGAATTTCTGATGTAACCATTTCAGTCCAAAACTTTAAATAAACTCATCTAAAATGTGATGTTCTCACTCACATCCCTCATGTGCATCTTTCTAATAATAAACTTCTTTGAATATAACTTTTGGATATTAAATGTTTTTGGGCTGAATTTTGAAAGTGACGTTTTTGGGATGGATTTTGAAAGTGACTCTTTTTGGCTAGATTTTTAAAATTTATATAGATTGAATTATCACGGGGAATCAAAGAAATTTTAGGAGAAAATATGATTGGATTAGATACATTGAGGCTCGTAGATAATACTTGAGGAACTATTACAAAAGAAAGAATGAAGAATACTTAAATATTGGAAATATTGCGAGGGAAAATGAATCTCAACAAGAAGTTGAACCAAGTATGTAAATGTAGATGTTATAAATGATATTTAAAATTTGATAGTGTATTGTGCAATTTATTTTTTATTTGATAAACTAATTGGAATTCTTTTTGCAATGTAAATCGAGAGAGATTTTCCTCATAACATTGATGATGAGATTGAAAATTTGGAAAGACAAAATGAAGAAGAAAATGAACGAGTCATTGATGATGTTGTTGAAGATGTTGAAAATATTCAAGTGAAGAAGAAGTTTAACTACTCATAGGTATATATATATCTATATATATATGTCATATATTATTGAAATTATACATATTTATTAGTTTCAATTTGATGAACTTTATTTTTTAATTTAATTATTTAATGCATATTTATACTCATTTACATTAAATTCTCATATGTACAGATGAAATCAATATTGACGATGAGATGTTAGAAAATGTCAACACTAACACATTTGGAGATAAAAAATTTGACCATGTTATACGATATCGTGTTAAGCTCATTATGGATAATTTCTTCAAAGATGAAAATGTTACAGTTCAAGCTCAAATTTTGAGAGAGATATTAACATCAAAGAAGTAAAAAGAAGCTACAATACTATTGGGAATTCGAAAATAAAAAAAAAGATAAAAAGATGAAGGCAAATGTGATTCAAAATATAAATGGTGTTATAAAACCAATTAAAAGATCTAGAATGAAAAGTGATCTAGATGCGCATAGAGTGATAAAAAAATTAACGATTTCATCAACTACTAAAGAAAATAATTTGATAAAATATATGGAAAAATCATTAGGGACCTCACAAAAAACATTGCAGAATCATAGGAAATTTCGATTGCAAATAGATGAAAATGATGAGATTTCTTGCTAGATAATTATTTATAGGAAACCATACAAAGATAGACTTGGAGAAAATGTTAAAAAAATTATATATGAATATTGGGTGATAAAGTCACACATTAAACCAAAAGAAAGGGATGTGATATGACGAATAATAACATGAAATCAGTATGAAGACCATGAAAAAAATATCTTACAGACCACTCAGGTAGAGTTGTTCAATAAGTTCAAAGAAGGGAATCATGGAATTAATGTCTCAATCAATAATTTATGCAACAAAAACCATGGTATGTTAAGCCTATCACTGTATGTGACATGTTTTATTGTTATCATGCGGAATTTCAATTATATTATGACACATTTCTTAATTTTGGTAAAACTTTTTGGAAAAATTCACCTTCTCCTTCCACTATACATGATTTCATATCCCAAATTCTATGTGGAAGAGAAAATCATGAATTATTTTACCAAAAGAAATGTGTTGGTGGTAAAAAATGTGATCATTGTGGAAATTTGACATTATTTTACAATAAATATCCTATTGATCTGAATGATTAATCACTTTTCAACATAAAAGTGGAATGAAAGATAAATGAATATATCCATACATCGATTGGTTCAAGTGGTAGTACAAGTGTTAGAAGGATTGACTTGCAAGAAGAAAAAATTTATGTGATAGAGTTTTTGAAGAAGTTTGAGAAACAAATTTGTAAATACACCAAGTATTCTCATAGAGCGCGATCGTATGACTTGAATTTTAAAAAGTCACATGAAAATTTTCCACACGGGACTATTTTGTCGATAGTTGATTTTGCATAAAATTATATGTTTGTATTAAAAAACGAAATAAATAGTGAATATTTTCATTATGACAAAGTCTCTATGATTATCCATGTTCTATATAGACATGTTGAAAAAAATGCTGAGCATATAGAAAGGACCAGTGAGAAATGACATGTTATTAAAGAATATCATTTTTATATCAACAATGATCATACACATGATACACATTTTGTACAATATTGCTTTGATAAGATTTGTGATTCATTGAAAGATCATGGAATAAAACTCAATAAACATTGAATATGGTTAGATGGATTCGTAGGTCAATTCAAATCTTCATATAAAAAAAAATGAAACATTATTGGAATTTATTTGAGACTAGTCATGGAAAAGGAGAACAAGATGGCGCAGGGGCTTGTATAAAATGAGCAATTTGAAGATATCAAATGGAACACTCTACAAATTGACTTGTCTTAGCTAATCAATTTGTTCAATGGTGCATTGTTGCACTAAGCCATGAGACTAACCCATCAATAGAGGTACGCATGCATATACATATATATCAACTTGTATACATTTTTAACATATGATAATTTTTATTAGTTTTTAAATTCTATAAATTAAGCTTAAATAATTGAATAATGATTATCTTTGATATATAAATTGTATTTCAAATAACATATTTAAATTATTGTTTGAATTTACTGCATATTATTTTGGCATATTGGAGTCCAAGGTCTAGATATATCAATTACATATGAAGCCAAAACAATAAAAGGGACTGAAAATTTGCATTCAATTAAAACAAAAGAGTATTGAAATGCTTTTGCATTTGATAAATGAAAAAAATCGTGTTTTTTTCCTGTTTGCATAGAGGACACACAATCCAATGATGTTTGTGAAAAAAAAATGTTTGTGAAAACTTGGCAACATACAAAACTTAATACAAAGGGGAAAATGTCGCTTAGAATATTTAAAGAGATGAAATAAGAGGAGACTATACTTCCATCTGAAGCTGATAGTGTTTTTGATCTTGTTAGAGAAGGTAACATTTAGTTTCCTTTTGAAAGGTTATCTATATATATATATATATATATATATATAGACCTAAATATAACAAAGTCAAGTACATGTTGATAACTAATTTCTTGTTAATTATGATATGAATTTGCACATTTTTTTTATTGTGTAAGAGATGTTTTTGATGTAGTTGCAACCATTAACAACATATAAAATTTCAAGTATCACTGGATGTGGTGCACTGAATGAAAGATAAAGTTATTGGAGGATTATGATGATAATGGTTTTGTATATGAGATAGGGTCTATTATAATGAAATCATATTTTCTCCAAGAAGCTCATCAAATAGAGAATCATGTTTATTTCATGACTATCAACCTCATGCAATAAGTTGCCAATATAGTGACTTGTTGTGTTTCGTGCCCATAAAGTTGGTAGAATTTCAATCAAGAAAAAAATCCAAATTTAAAAAATGGATAATGTCAAAAGTTGACCATGAACGGATCATTAAGGATGGCATTCCATTAGAATTTTAATTGAGCTGGCCAACAATATCTTCTCCTTGTATTCATATCTGAGAAAGAGTTCAAGTAGATTGTTAGCCATTCTTTTTGTTCGCTCTTAAGTTGTCCATTCTAACTACTACTAGGTATTACAAAAAAAAATTCATTAATGTGGTGCCTTTGTTTTTAAGTTAAAAGGAAATTCAAAGATCCCAAATATTACTATAATGTAAGGATGTAGCATCACAATCTTCTTGTTTGTTTTTTATTATACACCTATCATGTTTGTAATGCATTTTTTTATGTCATCTGTGTATCTTTTCAAATAGTTTTAGTGTTATATTAGTAACATTATTTACTTTATTAAAATCACATTACCATCAATTTCAAATGTTTTGTATCTCTTTTACATATTCATATTTAAAAAATAAAATAATTTTATTGTGTGTTTTTCCTATAGATGAAGTGCATAGATAATCTATATGTGCATTGCATAATCTCCATTACACCAACCTATTAAAACTAATAATGCATGCTCCACACATAGTATTTAATAGTTGAAAATTTCATTTACAAAGACAAAATTTAGGCCCACATTGAAATTAATGTGCAACTTTTGAGATTAATGCAACTTTAGTTGATTCAACATTCCAATTTTCAATTCACAGTCTCTAGGATTTCTCAAATTTCATGAAAAATACAATAGTAAGATACTTTAAGACAAACAATGTAATCTGACTTTATAATGTATTTATTTAAAAAGCTTAATAGAATGTCCTTTTGTACAGAACACATATCTCATATATATGTACCATAAATCATGCATTCTATTTATAACTTGATGCATTCTACTTATCATTTAACATTGAACATACATAACTTGAAAACGCAAAATTTACTTTCATTGCTTCATATTCATGAACCTAAATGTAAAACCTTTAAGAATCAAACCATGCATCATGCAAAATATACCATGTTTTAAAATGTTGATTGTTGATTAAACTTACAAACTATAACTTCAAACCTTACAAACAAAGAGTTGGAAGCTAACTAGAATAACCAAGAAAAGGTTGATCAATGAGAACTTTGGTGGGTAATAATGGCATCCAAAATATGTCTTGTATGTGACTAAATTTTTTCACAATTTCGATTCATTCTACTTATCCATATTTTTTCTTAATTCATTACACTTATCCACATTTTAACTTGATGCATTCTACTTATCATTTAGCTTGAAACATAGTTCATTTGAAAAGTTGGTATGGAGAAACTATAACTATTACAAAGGGTATCAAAAGTTGGGTTCTAAAAATCTACATATGTGAGGCATACAAAGTACCAATTAAATGAAAATTTACTTTCATTTCCTCATCATCATGAACTCAAATGTAAAATATTTAAGCATCAAAAGATGCATCAAGCAAAATGTAAAATGTTATATAATACAATTTGATAGTATTTTTCTTTGAACAAATTTATACTGAAAGTTACATATCAACCCATATCCATAGTAGCTCTTCTATAAAAGATGATGATCTATTCATGAATGAAAAATGTATACCATGTTTTATAATGCAATTTCAAGTTATGATTGCTTTAGACATCTACAACATGATAAGATTCATGAATGAAAATTTTACCATGTTTTATAATTTGCAATTTTACTATTGATTAAACAACTTCACAAAACATAATAGTGAACTAAAATCCATATTATCTTCTACTAATATATAAGAATAATCATGCAGAATGTATAAACTCCAAAATTTGCATATTAAAGATCAATTCATAATAAAGAGTTCTATCTAAAATATGTCCATAATTTATATCATGATAAAAGTAAATATAATAAAAATATTTTCAAATAAAAATATGCATTAAAGAGATAAATTCGTAATAAAGAGTTAAAATATGTCCTAAATTTATATCACAATAAAATTAAATGTAATAAAAAGTATGTCAAATAAAAATGTGCATCATAGAGAATGTTGCTGCAGTCTACAATGTATCATCATCCACATCCTCATGGGTGTCATGCGCAACATGTGTAATATGCATATATACATAAGATTGTGTACTTTTAAATTAAATTTTAATGTATTTAAATTGTATGAGAATTTTAGCATCAAAATAAATTTATAAAAAGTTCCACATTCCATGCAATACATCATGGTTTTCCCCCTCCATTGTGTCCTCATGGAAGCCATGTACAACATGTACGTATTAAAAATTTAAAACTACACATAAAAATGCATTAACTCTTAATATTAAAAAAATTTGTAAGAACTTTTTCAAATTATCTAGAAGATCCCATTCTCATAGCCGACCTAGGTTTCAAATTCCATGCAATACCTCGTCGTGTTCCTCCTACATTGCGCCATCATGGATTCCCTGTATAACACATATACATGCATATATTAAAAATAAAAAATTGAACATGAAAATGCATAAAGCCGTAATATTAAAAAAATAGTAACAACTTTCTCGAATTGTCTATACAATCCTATCACTATAATTGCCTCCATCTCCAACATCCCTGGAGAAGGGAAACTCTCTCCACAAACCTAAAATTGGAAAATTATAAATTTGTAAAATAAATCTCAATTTTTAGCGAAACTTGCTTCAATTTATGACAAAACAAAATTTTAAATATTCAATACTTGTGATAAGTCAATATCTGGAACATATCCTAATAGGGAGGAAGAGAGTCACTCTATGTTGACAATGTCAGATGGAATGGAAATATGTCAACATTTAATTAAGTAATTATTTCTGTTACAAAAATTCCTTCAGAAAATGGATATAATAAAAGCAAATTAATAGTATGAACATGTTCTTCAACAAAAACTAACATCTCTAAACATATCTTCATTTGAACCCGAACCTGATAACATTATATTTTCAAAATTTTCATTGCAAAAACAACTTAACTTCAAATGGTGAATATATGATACATTCGTGTTAGATTATATCTGATTTATTTTCACAAATATATGTTAATCAAAATTAACACATACATTACATTCTATTAAAATATCATCACTAAACATTAACACATACCAATCCCATTCCCTCTTCCTCATGACTAATTAGGTCTTCCCAACCATCATGGAAAGCCTTTGCATATTCTCTAACCTCCTCTATTCATATGATCTATTTCCACATCGGATTTAAATACAAAATTAGAAAGTACATCAATTCAAGCTCTTTTATTATTTTCACCGACATCAATTCCATTCATTTCAGACCGTATTTTTTCTAAAATGGCATCCCTTGCTTCTCGGCTAATCTAAGAAGTGGCATCCATCTCCAACCACAAAATTCCCAGACGTGGAGGTTGAGGTACCAAAGGAGGCGAAGGATGAGGCAATTCAACATCCCTTAATGCACCCTTACGTTCATGTGTTCGACCTTTCCTATTAACATAAAATTCAGATGGAGGGTTAGTTAAATCAAGTTTCATACAACAAGAAAAGTCAACATAAAATAATCAAGTAGAATAATGTGGAACATGGTCATTCCATGGAATCTTTATATATGCTGCAAGGAACCTATCATACAAATGGTGGTTTATTTTAGGGTGCTTAAAATATTGCACCTTCAACATATTTATTTTCAGCCCTTCTTTGAAATTAAACATATATTTTGCACGTGATTTTGTAACCCTCATATATACCTTAACCCATTCAATGAGACCCATCACTGTTTCCTTTCTACACCTCATCATATCTAGAAAACCATTAGTTGTTTGCCCAAGGTTCCTGCAAATATCAAGAAATGTATGTAGAGAGTGTAAAACTATTTCTAAGATTTGCTGCCTCTTTGTAAGGGACTACAACCTCCGAAGATCATTCTTTAATTTTGAATAATGAGTTGTGCACCTCTATAACATACATTTTTCTATATTTGTTTCCCAATGAAGCTCATGAGGGATATGAGATGAATAGGTGGTAATTGGCATATGGTCTTCTTCTTGAATCACCCTCCTTCACCCATGTTGACATTGGTCAATGTTTTCACTCCCTGCTTCAATAAAATTACATAAATATTAAAACATTTCAATGTATTTATATACATGAAAAATAGACATACACTTATATGTATGTACAATTTATTTATGTACAAATTTGTTTCAATGTAAAAATATTTAAATTAAATATATAATTTACCAAATTGAGGATTATGATGGTCCTTCATTGATTGATTTGATCTTCTCATCGACCTAGTGAGAGATGCTCCTAAAAATATGGAACTTATTATAAATTAATAAAGTTAAATTGACAAAAATGAATTCAATATGTATGTACGTATCATTCTATGAATATCATTTAAGTTTATCTCTCTCTCTCTCTCTCTCTCTCTCTCTCTCTCTCTCTCTCTCTCTCTCTATATATATATATATATATATATATATATATATATATATATATATATACCATGATGATGATGTAACAAATGATGGCCCTCCCCTGATTCATCTGATACTCTCCTCGATCCACGACCAATCTCATCGACATGCATAGAAATTCACCCTCTAGTCGATGCTTGAGACTCAATTGATGCTCTATCCTATTTATGCCTCGAACAATCAGGTGGTGACTGCTCATGTGATGATCCAGACCCTTGATCCATATATATATATATATATATATATATATATATATATATATATATATATATATATATATATATATATATATATAGCAAGAGAGAGAGAGAGAGAGAGAGAGAGAGAGAGAGAGAGAGAGAGAGAGAGAGAGATGATATTTAAAAAAACCCAAGTTACCTCATGCATTTAAAAATCTTTACTGTTTAAAAAGATCAAGAATTCAAAATATTAATTCAAATAAATGTAACTATATAAAAGTTTCTTCAAAATTATTCAATATAAATTATTCATTTCAAATATTCTCAATACTAAAAACACAAATTCTAAAGTGCGTGTCTTGACAATTAAATACGAAATTTTCTAAAACTTTTCACCACAATAATTCACCAAGTTGTGATTACACAGTGGGGGCACACTTATTATAGTGTTGAAAAAATGCATGCCCATTAAAGGCACCACATTATAACTAAAAAATGCACACATATAAGAGATATCTTAAAATGTTCATTAATAAATTTGATGGAGTGCTTCTTGACACTAATTCATCTTTCACAAAGAAATCTTGAATTAGCATTGCCCATACAATCGATCACTAGACATCCTATTAGACATCCTATTAACATTTACACAGTGACTTATGCTAAATGATTGAAATTGTCTAGCAATAATTTTTGCTTCTCTATGCAATTGTTTTAACTTCTCCTTTTTTACTTGGTACATGCCTTTCCTTTGGTTGCACACAAGTTCGAATTTGGTGAAGACTACAATTCCATTGGATCTATAATCCTTAGGTGTTCCTAATCCTTTTATAAGTACAATATAAAATTATTCATTGTTTATTTTCCATCCAGGTACATCCCTTTTCATTTCATGGATTTTGTTCACTCAATATTGTATAGCACATACATAATCGTTTCTTGTCCTAGATTGGGATAACAAGAAACTTCAATGCATAATGTCGATTTTTCAACCATGTTTAATGGGTTTTTTCATCACTGTAAAAGGATAATTCAATAAAATGAATAATATATTTATTTTTGGTAAATTCTTTGGCGATTAAAAGTTTGATAAAAAATTTATGGGAGAATTATGAAAAATCAATATCTAAAATAAAATTCTATCATGGAATACTTTCTATGTACTGGGAAGATGGTTAGCATGGCAAGGAGGGAGGATTCCAATTTTACTTGTTTTTGGCAGCATTATCAATTCTTGTTGTGAGGAGTCCATGTGAGGAAAACATTATCACTCTCCAAATAGTCAACAAAGCATGTGGTAAGGAGAGCATTATCACTCTCTGAGTAGCGAAGAGAGAATATGGTAAGTTAAATTTGAAAATTGGTATTGTGAGGAGGGGAGTTGTCCAAGTATGATGAAGATGTTATTACAATATGCTACTTTTAAAATTAATAAACTAATATTTACATTAAAAATTTAAAAATACTAATAACAAAATAATCAATATCAATTATAGATGAAGTATTTCAATTTCTACTTTAATTGTATATCAAGATTTTATAGAGAGAGATAACATATTAAAAGTAAAATAATTTTAATTCACTTTTTAATATGTTCAAGATATGTAATTCCTTCACTATTTCATATGAAATTGACAAACGACATGTAAAAATAATATCATTGATAGTGTGTGTTGTATAATTTATTTTAACACCAGTTCACATGTCACATTTAAAAAAATAAAATTGAAGACTAAAATTCCATTGGATGAAAACTTTGATTGATCTAGTAGAAAACATAAATTCAGATTTAAAGCATTACTAGAAAAAGGAACAATTCCATCTTTTTAGAAGATATATGCCAAAAGTGTAAAATATTAAACAACATAAAGCTACAGGAGAAAAAAAAAATGAAAAAAAAATAATTAATCATTTAATTATAGGAGTGAAATAAACTTACAAACAAACATTTTAAAATTAATTATAGGAAAAATGATAGGGAAAATCATCCCCTAAAAAAATATAGTAATAATTTTGTAAAAAACTAACAATAAAGTTACAGTGATCTAGTGGAAAATGAAAATGCATATTTAAAGCACTACTAGAAAAAGGAACAATTCCATCTCTTTAGAAGAGATAGGCCAAAAGTATAAAATATTAAACAACAGAAAGTTATGGCAAGAAAAGAATATAAAATGAAAAATAAAATACTTTAATCATTTAATTATAAGAATGAAATAAACTTGACATGAAAAAAACATTTTAAAATTAATTAAATGATAGGGAAAAGCATTCAATAAAAAAAAGTAGTAATAAATTTTAAAAACAATTAACAATAAAGTTACATTGATAGTAGAAAATGAATATTCAGATTTAAAGCATTACTGGAAAAAGGAACAACTCCATCTCTTTAGAAGAGATAGGTCAAAAGTATAAAATATTAAATAGGAGAAAGCTATGGTGAGAAAAGAAATGAAAAAAAAAAAAAAAAGTGTTATTGATGCAGGATACTTTCGCTTATAGATGTATGAAAAGAATCACATGTAAAAATTGTAGCTTAACACAAAATTATAATCTGCACACAAGAAAAGAAGAAGAAACACATAAAAAGCATGAAGGAAGACATAAAGACTTGATAACAGAGTTTGTCCAATTGGGACTACGTCTCCGAGCCCTGCTCGGTCAATGGGAAGGCATTTATATTAAATGCATAAAAAGAAGAGAATGCAATGATCTGATACATCAAAACAGGCTTATACATCCACTCTAAAGGATGGCTGAGAACAGAAGAACTCAGATGGAGAAGTGGGTAGCACCAATGCGTTCATGGCATTGAGAGGGGCTAAAAACATCTAAAACTTGTCCAAAATAGACAAAATGCACTATCGACCACCTGAAAGCTCTCCTGCCTCGAACAACATGCTGAAAATCCTCTCTCCCCTTGCTTTTTCCAATCATCAGACTTTATAGTGCCTTTGTTAGGAAAAATCCCTCTTAAATCGGGGTTGTTTGGCATAAAATAGAGGCCATTTGAATGGAAGGGTCAGCGGGTGCAACGAAGCCTTCAAAATAGTCTTTTTATTGTTGAAGCGATAATACACTAAAAACCCCATAAAACACTAAAACCCAACCAAAAACTATTTACCCGAATTTGAAAAATTATTAAATCAGACATATATACTTATTGGGTCTAGGCCCAATATCACAATCACAAGTCACTGAGGTCCAAGGCCCTATATATTGGGTCCAAATTTTACGCCCACTGATCGCTGATCGCCGATATCGGCATTGGCTGATCGCACCACCAATCACTGATGTTGATTGCCTTGATATCGTCGATATTGGTTTCACCAATCCGATCTAATCGGAGATCACTGATCAGGGGGTTTTGCTATGCTCCTTAATTCTACCGCTTTGGATGTGCCGATTACGATTTTGCCTTTTAAAGCTTAAAAGTCCATTTTTAAAGGAAAATGCCTCATTTTCCTAGGGAATGAAGCAACCTTCTTTTTGCGATAACTTCATCATCCAGACTCGGATTGAAGTGTCATTCATAATGTTGGAATCAAGACGATGAAGTCTACGCTCTTATCCTGGGTCAACTTCATTCTGAGCACTTTGATTCATTTTTGAGGTTTTCCATGTCATTGTATCTGAAGATCCACCTGGATCAATCCTCCCCATTGAGGAGCTTTTGGACCGCCAAAAGCATTCACTAGTCAATTGGCAAGTGAGGGAATTATTCCCTCACCTTTTCCTTGTCCAACCATTTGGCTTTGCTGAGGTGCGTTCCCTTAAAACCCACTCGAAGGTATTCTAGATCTCCTCACTGTGAAGTCCTAGTCCTTTTGTGAAGGATGATGTCCTCTGGTAACTCATCGAGATATCCTGGTGCAAAATCATCGACTGTAGGAACTGTTCCCACCTCATTTCTGTCCATGATCAATGGTGGTTCATACAACTTTAGGTTCTCTACATTCACTACTGAGTACATCTGCATATATACCGTCAAATCAAGATAAAAGGCATTGTTTCCAATCTTCTCCAATATGGTGAATGGACCATACCATATGGGTTGCAACTTCTTCCCTTCTTCCTTCATCCTGTCATTGCTGATGTGGAACCATACTTTGTCGCCCACTTGGAATTGGTTGTCGACTCGGTGTTTGTCATGTAGAGCCTTGTAACGAGCTTGAATTTTCTCCAACTCCTCTTGTACTTCTTGGTGAATCAATTGGATTCGTTGAATGAACTACTGAGCTTTGTCCCTATCATTACGTCCACTGGAGCCATCTTCCCTTCCAAAGACCATATCAAAAGGGTCCTTTGCTAGGTAACCAAAGCATGTCTCAAATGGTGAACGCTATGTAGATGAATGAACTGCTCAGTTGTAGGAATGTTGTACATACGGGAGATGCTCATCCAAAAACTTGGGATGTTTCCCACAATAACCTCATAACAAGTGTACCATGGTACGGTTTACAACCTTTTTCTGTCTGTCAGTCTGTGGATGAAATGCCATGCTTCTTTTCAATTTGGTGTCCATCCTCTTCCACAAACTAGTCCAAAACTCTCTGAGAAAGTGAGAGTCTTGATCTGACATAATAGATGTGGGTAATCCAAAATGGACCCAAACATGCTGAAAGAAAAGAGAAGAAATCTACTCTACAGTAATCTTCTTTTTACAAGGCATAAGAATACACATCTTGCTACAACGATCAATGACAACATAAAATAGTCGTGACTGTTTTTAGACAAAGGTAAACCTCCTACAAAGTCCATTGACACACCTTCCCATGGATGTCTCGGAATAGGGAGTTGTGTGTAGAGCCTGAGTTTTCTGTTAGAGGGCTTTGAAACAGAACACATCACACACCCCTTTTACATAGTGAGTCACAATGTTTTTCATATGAGGCCGAAAACAAAATATTTGTACATGACATAAAGTCTTTTCGACACCAAAGTGTCCAGATGCAAGAGAGGTGTGGGCCTCTTGAATTACATATACTCTTTCCCCTGTGGGAATACACAATTTACCAAGGTGATACAACAATTTCCCCTGCAAATGATAGTTTTCCACCTGTGAACCATGGGTTAGTTTTGCATAAATTTACTTAAATTCATTATCGTTAGCATATTGTTCAGCATAACTCTCAAAAGACAACGAAGTGTTATGCAAAATAACAGAAGCAAAAATAGGAGGGCGAGATAATATATCAGCCACTTTATTGATAGTACCCTTCTTATATTTTATTACCAGATGAAACTGTTGAAGAAAACCCATCCACCTGAAATGACGAGATTGTTGTAACTTGGTTTGTGATTGAAGGTACTGCAAGGGCTGATGATCCATATGGATGATGGTCTCCTTGTCGATCAGGTAGTGTTTCCACTTTTTCATAGTCTACACCAAGGAATAAAACTCCTTGTCATAAGTGGGATAGTTTATCACAGCTTCATAAAACTTCTCAGAATGGTAACAAATCAACTTCTTTTGGTGCATCAGTACAACTCCCATGACATAACCACTGGCATCAGTTTCGATCTCGAATCGCTGTTGTAGACCAGGTAAGGCTAAGACTGGAGCGGTGCTGATCTTTGCCTTCAATGTTTCGAAGGACTTCTGCTATCTTCCTCCCCATTGGAAGATCTGTTTCACACTTGTCAATGTGTGCAAAGGTGCTGCAATAACAGAGAAATTAGCAATAAATCTCCTCCAATACTAGATTGCACCTAAAAATATATGGACCTCGGTTACACTAGTAGGCTTAGGCCAATTTACAATTGCTTCAACTTTAAAGGGATCAATTTTTAACTGACCATGACCAACAATATGACCTAGGTAACCCAAAGAGGTTTTCCCGAACTCACACTTTGACAATTTTACAAAGAGTTTTTCTTTTTTCAGTACATCAAGCACTTTCTTTACATGACACACATGCTCAGCCCAGCTCTTACTAAAGACAATTATATCATCTAAATATACAAGAACAAATTCATCAATGAAAGACCGAAAAAGATCATTCATGATCCTCATAAATGTGGCTGGAGTGTTGCAAAGCCTGAATAGCATCACCATCCATTCGAATAGCCCCTGTTTGGTCTTGAAGGCAGTTTTCCACACGTCCTGTTTTGCGATTTGGACTTGGTGATAACCACTGTGCAAATCCAACTTGGTGAAATAAAAAACATTTTTTGATTGATCTAATAAATCATCTATGCATGGAAGGGGGTAGCAATTTTTCACCATAATTTTGTTTAGCGCATGGTAATCCATGCACATCCTCCATGTGTCATCTTTCTTTGGAACTCAAACAATCGGTGAGCCACACGGAGAGGTGCTCGGCCTGATGAACCCTTGTTCCAGAAATTCCTCCACTTGTTTCTTGATTTCCTCCATCTCAATAGTCGACATCCTGTACATGCCAATATTTGGCAAAGGAGCATCATGTTGCAAATGGATTTCATGTTGGATTTCCCTCTTCCTTCAGTTCCTGAAACAACCCATCATAATTAGAAATTAATTTAGATAATTCCCCTTTATGTTCCTGATCGCAGCCCTGGAAAGCATCAGTGAATTATGCATCTTTTTCCCTTATGACCATAAGCATGCAACCCTTACTGGAATTCACCAATGTTTTCATTTGTCCAGTGCTTACAAGGCCGGCATTGATTTTATTTTGATGAGCCCTTACTATATATTCTACCCCATCTTTTGTGATTTGGTATTTGTTTTCATGACGAAAGAAGACTTCCTTTCTATCATACAGGTATGGGCTCCCTAACACCATGCCATAGATATCCAGTGGTATTACATCCAGTTCTACTTCATTTACTCTCTTAGAAGAAATTACAGATTTGACCTTATACTATTTGGTTACAGTCAGTTTTGCTTTATTATGTATCCATCCAAGCGGGTAAGGTTTCAGGTGTGGTTTTGTTTATAAACCAAGTTTCTTTACGAGGGATTCTACAATTAAGTTTGCTTGGGACCTAGTATCAAACAGAGTTTCAACTTTAGTGTGATTTACAACAAATTTGATATGAAATAGTTCAATTCTCTTTCGGTCACTAGGAAGGGATTCATTTATAGAACCGGTGCCTTCATGTGATTCATAATTGACATGAGGTGTAAGAGTACCTTTCGTTCCCACTACTGTGATCAACGCTTCATCTCCTGAATCCATTCCAAAGTCTTGTTACGTTGTTGCCACTGTCTTTTGCTTCCCTTTTCCTCCATACTTCTTTGGACGCTTTTCTGGGTGCTGCTTCCAACAGTGATTGTCATCGTGGCCTTCCTTTTTGTAGTGATTGCAATACGGCCATTCACCTTCTTTGGCTGTTGCTGTTTTCTTCTCCTTTCCCTTCCATTTTGCTTTAGATTTGTCATTGGGAGGTTTGAACGGTGGTTTTATGAAATTATCATCTCTTTCATTTTTTCCCTTGCTCTCAATATGAATTGCCTTTACGCTAGATGAGTCAATAGTGGTTGGTTCAAACAACAATAATGAATGCCTAATATAGCTATGCAATGAGCCAATATACTTAGTTACAACTTCAGGTGTATCAAGTGCAATACCCAAATTCAGTGCTTGCTTTCTAAACTCCTCTGTAAAACTCTGAACATCCTGACCTTTGCCTTGCCTTAAATACTACCAATTCATTAAAGCTTTTTGCTTGTATCCTAAGGGATAAAACTGTTCCTTTAATGCAGAAATAAAATCAGGCCATGAGGAAAAGAGTTTACCCACATTCTTACTACTCTATAATCTGCTCTCCCACCAAACAAGAGCGGTGTTGCTCAGTCCTAGAGAGGCCAGCTGAATCTTTGCCTCATCCTCCACACTCTACTGAAGCCTGCAGTAGACCTCAATCTGCCTAATCCAATTATTAAGCTTTTCTGCATTGCTTTCACCATTAAACATGGGAAGATCAAATTTAACATCTAATTTAAAGAAAGGCTTCTTAGATGCATCCTTTGAATTTCTACAATTATGGTGGTGAGAGGAAGGAGAACCTTCACTCCCGAAAGGAGAAGGAGGGGGTTATTCTCCACCATTCCCATGTGCTGAACCTTGTCCTTCTGGGTTTCTCTCCTCTGCTTTCTCCAACCTTAAAACCAACTGACTAATATTCTCTGCCATTGAATAGAAAGTCTTGTAGAAATTGTGCTCCTCTTCAAGATGAGCTTCATCTTTTGCCATGTTTCTCCTTCAATGTGCATGCCCTGCTTCGGGATCGAAAGGCTCTAATTCCCCTTCACCTCTTCAGAGTCTGTCTCTTATTAGCATACAAACATGCAATTCACATCTAAAAAGACGTGCTCTGATACCACTTGATCTAGGATACTTTCGCTTATAGATGTATGAAAAGAATCACATCTAAAATTGCAGCTTAACACAGAATTCTAATGTGCATACAAGAAAAGAAGAAGAAAGCACAAAAGCATGAAGGAAGACACAAAGACTTGATAACGGAGTTCATCGAACTTGGACTACGTCTCCAGGCCCTACTCGGTCAATGGGGAGGCCTTTATATTACATGGCATAAAAAGAAGAGAATGCAATCATCTGATACATCAAGAGAGGCTTATACCTCCACCCCAAAAGATGGTTGAGAACAGAAGAACTCAGACAGAGAAGTGGGTAGCACCAATGCATCTGTGGCATTGATAGGGGCTGAAAACATATAAAACTTGTCCAAAATAGAAAAAATTCACTATCGGCCACCTGAAAGCTCTCCTGCCTCAAACAACATTTTGAAAATCCTCTCTCCCCTTGCTTTTTCCAATCATCGGACTTTATAGTGTCTCTGTTAGGACAAATCCCTATTAGATAGGGGTCGTTTGGCATAAAATAGAGGTTGTTTGACTGGAAGGGTCCACGATTGCAAGGAAGCCTTCAAAATAGTCTTTTTATTGTTGAAGCGATAATACACAAAAAACCACGTAAAACACTAAAACCCGACCAAAAACTGTTTACCCGGATTTCAAAAATTATTAAATCGAGCATATATAATTATCAAGTTCGGGCCCAATATCGCAATTGCAAGTCATTGAGGTCCAAGGCCTTGTATATCGAGTAACTTTGCCGCCCACCAATTACCGATCACCGATATCAACGTCAGCTGATTGCACCTCCAATCGCCAATGTCGATTACCCTGATAATGCTGATATTGATTCCGCCGATCCGGTTGCCCTTCGATCACTGATTCGATCTAATTGGAGATTGCTAATCGAGGGGTTCCACTGCACTCCTTAAGTCCACCCCTTTGGATGTGTCAATTGCGATTTTACCTTTTAAAGCTTAAAAGTCAATTTTTGAAGGAAAATGCCTCATTTTCCTAAGGAACAAAGAAACCTTCATTTTGTGATAACTTCATCATTTGGACTTAGATTGAAGTGTCGTTTGTGCCATTGGAATCAAGACGGTGAGATCTACACTCTGGTCCTGGGTTGACTTCATTCTGAGCACTTTGATTTTTTTTTTAGGTTTTCCATGTCATTGTATCTGAAGATACACCTAGATCAACTACATACTAGCTTGTCCAGGCTCCTTGCTAAACAAATAGTGAAACTATCAATATATTAAAATAATTAGTTATTGTGCTTTGTAAATGTAGTTGTAAAATGTATATTTTGGGATTATCTTGACAATGGAGATACATGTTTATATTGCATTGGTTGAAAACCGAATCATGGTAGCCAAAATTAAGCTACAACCAAATTATTTTGAAATATGCTCCTATAAGATAGACAACTAAAATTGTTTGTTAGTTTTCATATTATGTCATTAATTTTTTGATGATGTGTATGGTAATTTTATAATTATGTTATGTAATGTTAGAAGATAAACATGAATTTAAAAATGAAAAATTCGTAAAGTTTAAAATTCCATTAATTAACACAAAAGGGATGATTGGATTATGTTAACAAAATCTCTCATTATAACCATAAAACTTAAATTAAAAATAAAAAATAAAAATAATACATATTGCAAAGTGATGTATGACTCCTGGTTCTCATCCAAAGTTTCATGTCACTAAATTGATCTTCTGTCCAATGAGAAAACCATAGCTATTTTAGCTATTTTTACATTTTATTTGTGAACTAAGTGAATTTTCCCCCAAAAAATTTTGTGTTTTCCTAATTACCCTCTTTTACTAACCTCGACTCTGGAAACGAATGCGTTTTGCCAAATTAAAATGTTAAACTCTTATTTTAAAACAACATCTGCAAACTAACATAGAATAAAGGATATTCAATGAGGCATCTTTGTTTTCTTATTTTCCAATATCTTAGGGGTTTGTAAGGTCTCCTCAATCATTGTTTTTGAATCTATTATCAATTAGATCCAACCATAGAATTAAAGGGGGTTTAAAAGTTTTATTTAATTGTTTACTATTTGAATGGTGGTTAATTATAATTTTAATGTTTTTTTTAATTATTAGATTCATCACAAATATTTATTGAACAAAGTATATTTCAATTTGAATATCATGTAAATAGATTAGTGTGAATTTATTTAACAAGGTAATCTTACGGCTAATATTTCATACGAGAAACCATTTTTCCTTTTTAGCAAAATATTAAGTCATATACGAAATAATTTTTCGAACTTTAATGTAAAGACATACAACATGTGTCAACTTGTTAATATTAATATTATGCGAGAGGAAGTAAGATTTTAAAATTGTTTACAATTTATAATAATATAAATTTGTTATAAATTCATTGATATGTTTGGATGCTCATATAACCCAAATTTAATGTCCCAAATACAAAACATTGAATTGTCAACATCATAATTCAATGTCCACATAGAACCTAACAACTCTCAGGAATTTCCCCTATAAGTTTCTCAAACTAATACCCTAGAAGTTCTACAAGGCAATGCCTCCCTCTGTACAAATTCTCAAACATGAACAAATAAGAAAAAGGTTCCTCCATGCGATTACTTAGCAACTAGAAGTTCTTATTGATGCGCTCTAATATACTAGCCAAGGACCGAAGATAGTATTTAATAACATTAGTAGAAAACAGACATGTATCTTCTTCCACGAGAATTCAATGTGGTCAATAGATGATTCGACAAAGTAGGCATCATAGAGGATCATTGAATTTGCTAGCAGAGGAAAGTGTCGATTCCTGATCACAATTATCGGTACCTAAAAGAGAAAAAGAGTCCAACTCAATTTCATTCTTTTGTATATATATATATATATATATATAATGAGCTTGTATTCCCTTGACAAGTGAAATATCCTATTATACATATTTACAATTTATGTTTATGGCAGTTTATGTGGACTCCCTGATGAGATCTTGTTACGACGAGGGTAATTGCTAGCAATCTCCCAACACAGAGAATGAAAAAGTACCAGTTGAAAAAATGGGATATAAGGCTTCTTTCTATTGGATATTTATCATCAAACTAATCGGCCCCATAGGCCAATAACGAGGCTTTCATAGCCCCCATTCCTACAATTACAATGTACAGGTCTGTGTAGCACATGGTCGCCTACCGAACCATAGCTTGATCAAAATTTTCCATAGTTTCTTGGTATGGAAAGGTGGAGGTGTCAGAGCAGTGGATGTGCTTGCAAAGTGAGCATTAATATACCATTCATTAATTTCCTGAGAATTATAATTGTGTCTCACTATATATATATAGATATAGATATATTGGCTTAATTGACTTTGGTTTTTCTGTACATAATCCATAATTTTGGTGGATTATTTACACATTGAGCCGGAAGAATTTGGTTCATATTGGTATATTTTCCTACTTCATTTTCAATTGATATTTATAACACCCGGGTTGATGGGAAAAATTGATATTTATAACACCCGGATTGATGGGAAAAAAACACGAACATCATGTTTAGTTTATTTTGTCTCAAATAAGAATCCTAAGAATCTATACATGTATCCTCTTCCATGAGAATTCAGTGAATAAAATCCTGACACATAGCTGATACAACAATAACTGATGAGTTGTCTAGTTACTAAGGGAAAAGAAATGGAGCCAACCGCTAGCGCCCGACATAATTCCTCCAGCCAACGTCTAACTCCTCATCATCGAACTAGTACAAAGCTGAACTCCTCCAGCATCAATATCATCCACCATCGAGGTTTTCCAGCCAAGAAGACCTGCAAAACCAAAAAAAAATTAACCAATTTGCAAAGAAAACTATATCAACAAATTAACATCATTGTGACCTGCTAAACATCAACCTAACCTGCAATGTTGGAGTCGGTCAGAGTGCACAAAAAACGTTCAGCGTGAGAGATAGAAACTTTGCAACAGGCTCACGGCACAGATATATATAAACAAACTTCAACCGAAATATGGCTGAAAAACATATTCGTTAGATCCCCCCAGGGGCCAAAAATCCATTGCAGGCTGTCATTAAATTTAACATTCAAATTATTGGCTGAAACTTATGTTTAATGGTTCCAAACCAAAAAAACGAAACGAAAAAAACAAAAACGGCAAAAAATAGAATAGTTTGAATGAAAAGGCACAATGAGGAATTTCCCGCTGCCAATTCTCAGAAATGTGCAATCCCATTTCACATTTCTACCTGGCAATAAGATATTATGTGGAGTCCTATGAGAAACAAAGGAAAGAAATATTGCATGTATTACAATATTCAAAACATAATCTATGGAAGGGATTACTAGATGGATTACATGAACATATGTCAAATCATTGCACTAATTGGCGGGTAAAAACCAACACATATCAGCAAAATACAATATTGCATCTATCTTAGAGCCCATAAACACGTATATATATATACCAAATACGTAAATAATGATATATATTACATGCAATAACTTCATAACTTCATGCAAGTAAAATGAACAAAATTTATTTTTCCATGTTCAAATTATTAAGATTACAAATTATATATATATATATATATATATAAATACCTTTTTGATGATACTAAGTGACGGAAGTTTACATTTTGGATGAAACATACCAAGGTTTCTTTTTGTACGGAACGGAAGTTTACTTTTTGGATGAAACATAACAAGGTTTCTTTTTGTATATAATGTTAGTTAGGATGATAAGATATAAGTGATACAAAGAGAGGACCATAAGATATAAGTTAGACAAAGGGACTTGTTGGTAGAGGATTTCCACATTTTTTAGGCCCTAAGCCAAACAAATGTTGAAATCATATCCCTATATTCTTATGTATTTCTATTTGTTACTCATAAATAGAATTATGTATTCTTTTTGTTGGAGAATATATATATATATATATATATATATATAATCTAACACTATTTAAGTGCAAGTGTCTTGAAACCTTTAATGTGTCATATGTGAGGATAGGTGAAGATACATATCTATTTTTAATTAACTCAGCTACTTTTTCTCCAATTAAATATGAGCTATTCGTGTGTCTAAGTCATTATACCCACCTTTTTCTTTCACGTAGATGTTTTATAAGTTAAATATGTTTTATTATTCCATACATATAAGTAACAAATTCTTATTAACAATGACATAACAAATTCTTATTAACAATGACATTTCTAAAATCTTAGGAACTAATGACACAAATAATAACTAAGATCATGAAAAATAGTTTGATTCCTATCTTAGTTATGTTTGTGAATTATATAAATATTTTGGCTATTTTTCCATGGCCATGCACACTATATCTGTGGTAACCATAAAATCATTTTAAACTTTTTTCGGGTGCTTCGTCTAATGTGGGACATAAAAACTATTTAATTCCATGCGTTGTAGTGTGATGGACATGCACATCGGAGATAATTTTCTCATGAATTATTAAACCTTGCTTTGGAGTTTATTGACACACTTCCTTCAAGAATTAGAGATCTTAAGGGCATGATTAAATTCCTCATGATCACACATGGAAAGGTTTTATTCATTATTGTATGATGGTTCACTTTTAAATATGAGCATTGGGGATATTGGAGGAGGAGATTGAGCCCTAAATGACATGCAATTACTTGCTTTCCTACATCGATGGTAGTAGTAGACATGAGGATGCTCAATTTGATGATTGGAAATGTAATTTGGGTGGAACCAAATGTACAGATGGCTTAGGAGGTTGTTTTGGAGCCTTTGAGGCATCTATAAAAAAATCATTGGGCATATGCCATGTAGTGCACAACCTTGGAGCCTTATTGCTAATTTGACTTGCATGCCTTAGATATTGACAAGTATAAGCTACAGTTGGAGCAATTCACATGTATATATATTTACCATATAGATAGCTTACTTATTATGGAATATGCCAACTTTCTATTGTTGGCCTCCCTCACCTTTCATATAAATAAAGGGAGCAGAGATTCCTTCGATCATATTCATTATTGCTCATAATTGTAATGACATGTTTATGTTACAAATGTGAGAGATACATAAATTAGTGTCTCTATTCTCTTGTTCATTTGTTTTTTCTCTGTTTGATTTCTTTGTTATGGTTCTTGAGAGAATTCAGTAGAAGCCCGTGGATAAGTATTTTTCCGCAAGGAAACAAGGAATATATAGCTTTGGAGAAATTTTAGAGGACAAAGGAGAGCATGTGATCTATTAGTACATGTGAGTGAAGGAGACAAGGGTTTTGTAGAATTTGAAAACCATAGTGCTACCTGGAGTGCTTCACGTGAAGAATATATAGAGAGACTATGTTGGACACTTGTGTAATTCAAGTGAAGCTACTAAGGAGGACTTGTAAATGTGTATTCTAGATTGCTATGGATATTTGGTGGAGAAACCAACTATGATTAGGAATTATTTTGTTGGCAGTGTTGGAAATCCATCAACCAAGGGGGTCTCCCTGATGTGCATTCCAAATTAGACCTCACACCATTTGGAATAGAAGTCACATCCGGGTTATCGACACGACTGCTATATATTCTTATAGGTTTTCCTTGGATCTAACTATCAACAAAAGAGAGGGATACACATGTACTTTCGAAAGGAAAGTGAGTGTGTCTGGTGAGTGTTCGACCATAGGTCTGTCAAGGTTATTCTACTACAGAGGGGAAAAAAGGCGAGCCTCTAAGAGAGCAGTTATAGTACCACTCTAATAGAAATACACACAATTACGAAGAATCTATATAACATCTAGCGGAATAGTCCACAATGATGTGATGATCATGTAACCATATTTATCGAGAAGGATCTCTATAACATCCAATGGATTATTTCACAAAGATGTGATAGTCATAAAAACCATTACAACACATTATCAATACGATAAGCACTAAAACAATAGAAATAGTTCAACTACTTTAGCACACATGAAAACAAACATGAACTACAAACATTCGCAGAATAATCTTACAAATATTCATAACCCATACTTGAAGACATGCTAGACATCATGCTTCATATATTAATTAAAAGTTCCTAGACACAAATATACAATAAACACAACTAGCTCCAATAATGGAGCTTTGGAGACACTCCTTTCTCCCCAAATGACCTAGACTGTCTCTCTAATCCCCTGCACGAGGAGCCAAGGTGAAAATTCCTTTGCCTATACAATGAGGGTGTATATATAACCAACAAGTGATGTTTCACGTTCCTTTTGACTCTTTGACTACCCCCATGATTATTTGACAGCCTATGACTTTTCAAGTTTACATGACTCTTCATATTCTGAGTGTGTCCTTTGGAATTCCACATTAAATTACATTTTGAATAGATAATTAGATAATCCACAATAATTATATGGCATATGATGACATGTGACAAGACATGAGATGACACTGATGACATGGACTTCATGACGATGTTGCAGTGCCGAGTTGTCCTTATTGTTCCTTCTTTATCTCTTTCTTCAATAACAGATATGTCCAATGCTTCATATTCATGAGAGATATGCTTTGTTTTTCATATCTACCCTCCAAAGGGTTGTGAATCGGATGGAGTCATCATGTGGTCCTGATATTTTCTTTTTTTGTTGTAATCCAATGTTCCTTCATCTTCTCGCCTGATGATCATCTTATCTCTTCAGCTCCATATGTGTGTTTTAGCATGTCCTCCTTCTCCATCTCCTTCTTCATCATCTTTCCATATCATGACAGAGTTCCTACATCTGCAATCCACTCATCACAAGATGACATGAGCCCGATAAACCCCTAGTATAAGATGTTGTATGATGATCCACTGACTAAGCTGCAACCGGGTGGCAGACTGAGGGAGAGGCTCAGTGACTGCATATTTGTGTAGCTCAGGAAGTCAAGGTTCAAGCTTTAGGATTGAGACTGCATAATCCACAAATTAGTCTTGGACTAAGCAAAATTATTATGCAATTGGGGACCTTAGAGAGCCATGATGTGGGCTTGACCACTAATTTTTTCCATTGTGTAGTTCTAAAAGACAAAGGATCCAAGTGATTACGCAATTGTGGATTTCAAGAGCTCAAGGCTAAGGCTTGAACCTTGAGACTGCGCAATGTGTAGTTTAGGCTGGACTCTTCACGTAGATTGTGTAATTTTCAGGCCCAGTGAGTTAGGCTGCAAGATTTTGCATTTTTTTATGAAGTACGTAGTTCTGGGAGGAAAAGAAGATCTTGTGATTGCAAATTTGTGCAGTTCAAGAGCTTGGGGTTTGGGTTTGAACTTAGAGATTGTGTAATGTGTAGTTGGGGTCAGGCTAGAGGGATGGATTGCACAATTTTAGAGGCCAAGGCTAGGGCTTGAGTACTAAAATTGTGTAGTGCATAGTCCAGGAAGGTAGGAACTCTGTAGGGTTGCAGCTCAAAAAGGTGGGATGAGGCTAAGCTATTGGGAAGTTTTTGAAATTTGGATAAGTGTGGGACCAATGAAACTGATGTGAATAGTGATAGGACTTTATTGTGATCACACACTTAAAGTGCTTTGTGACACAACATAGATCATTAAGAACACATTAAAAACATACATCCCTCGTAGTGACAACTTAAGGCAAGTGCAACACTAAAGATACACTTTGTGACGACCGTGATGACACTTATGCGACAATGGTTAAGATCTTGGAAGTGAGTGTGATGGAGGTTTACATGGTAAGATCGACTCATTTAGAAAATGAGAACCTCTCGAAACCACCAAAACAATCTTATGTACATTGTGTGACACTTAACATGCTAGGAGACAACTAGTGATAAAGTGCGAACGACACTTGCGATTGCAAATGATAGTTGAAAGAAACACATGGTAGAGTGAATATAGCATGAAATTGACACTAATTAGAGTGAAAGAAAACAAAAGTGACAACTAAGAACATGAAAATGACACTCACGAAAACAAAGGTGCGTGAAAGAAAGATTAGCAAAACTCACCGAAATAGAAGTACAAATGTAGCTAGAAGTGAGAAATTGTCGATGTGAGTGTGCAATGACTATCGACATGAATTGGACATCACACATGTACAATCTTGATGGACCGTGCTATTCTTGTTCAAGATTACATAAAATAATGTGCTCATGAACTTGTTTCAAGCTAAGCATGTGTGAACAACCAACTTTGATACTTCTGATCCAAGAATGGATCTTAAAACACAGCAGCTGAATAACAAGTGACTACGGAATGACTGATCACAAGATCCACATTAGGCTCCAAAATTCGAGCATCCACAAAATTTTGGAGGGGGTTTGTCGCATCGAGAACACTTGGTGACACACTGGTAGAACTCCAACTTCTCTGCCTTGGTCAATTCCTTTCTACAGGGTCTAGCTCTTTAGGAACTATTGATTCATCGTTGAGATTACCATGGCCTCCCCACTTACCCCATGCATAAACATAGTCCCCTTCATTCCTTTACTCAGTTAACACAAACATAAGATCAATTATCACATAATGTTTTGAATCAAGGTAGGGTAATGAAGTTCTCAAGCTTTATATTTTCATAGTATAGTTTTTCATCTCTAGTGTTTTTATGATGCCAATAGGCTTTGACAATACCCTAATAGAGTCACTTCAGGGACACAAACATTTCTCTACTTCTAGTAGGCCTCGACAGTACCCCGACAGAGTTGCTTGATTCACCGCTTTGCACAGGAAACATTTCTCTTATTTCACTTTTATTTATTATTTTATACAGGACTATACATCAACACTTATTTATTTGATGGGTGGAAGAGGGATGGTGAATTATTGAGAGTAGGATAGGTTTTCCCTTCAAAGAAGTATATATAAGACCTCTGATATTGGTTTGCTCATTTAGATTTTCCCCTTGTCCTTCTCTACTTGACTGGATCATCTTGAAAAGACCAAAATATAAAAACTCGAGTGTACGCATTAGGTTTCCATAATATACATGGAGGTCATGGTTTGACACAAGGCTTTCTTAATGCAAGGATCATATTTTCCATCGAAATATCACCGACCAAAGGATTAACCAAGGCAAGTAAGAAGGAAAAAGAGTTAACCAAATCTTGTAGTGTCATAAAGTCCTTTTTTGTTTTTCCACATTCCATTTTGATCCAATAGAGAATTTTCATGCAAGGTCTCACAAAACGAAAGGAAAGACAAAAAAAAATAAGGAAAAAAAGGTAGAAGAAAATATAGAAAGCTGCTAAAGAAAAACATGATGTGAAACAAAAACGAGAAAACACAAGACAAACTATAGGAAACAAATGTAGGATGAATGTGTAGGTAAACTAAAATGCAACTAGACCTACTCACAACATAACCATTTATAAGATAGAGATCATGTATAATGGAATTTCTAATGTAGCCAACATAATTGTTCCTAACCTGCACAAAAAACTGAAGGTCTTGCCTGTCAACAGAAAGATATGTCGTAGTTACTACCTTTTAAACAATTAACATTGTTACCCTTTTGACAAGAACCAACATTCAACAATCCTTAGAATATTCTTGCGGATGTGGCTCCATATACACCAAACTCCTTATCAAGTGTGAGGAAATATCGAAACTTGTTATTTGCAATAGAGCTTGCTAGGTAAGATTGTCCCAACCATTCAGTGATTGGATCGTAAAATTCATGATAATCCTCTTGAAAACCCAAAAATATTTGGAAAGATGGATTTTCAATTATAGGCACGGGTTTATAATGAGAATCTTGTGAGGGAAAATAGATTTGATCATATTCAACAAGCATGCTAAGACGGTGAGGACCTGACATAACCATTAGCAAAGGCTGAAGTGCCTCAACCACTTGAAAAATATCCGAATAGTGAAATGTTGAACCATAAAGACCAAGGGATGTAAAAAAATTGTCATTGGATGTGCTGGTGGGAAAATGATAAGATGAATGACTAACATCAAAGACTAAATCATGATCAGATGGGTGGATTAAAGAATCAGATTCCCAGTTTGTAATAAACAAAGATAAATCAATTTTACAAGTTTGAAAATGCTCCTAACAATAAAATCAACTTCCTTACATGCTGAATGTGACAAACCATTTTCCTGTAAGTGTTGATAAACCATGCAAGCATCGTAATCATCGAAAGAATTTAAAAGGAATTGCAACACAACAAACACATGAGATCAATTAGGACATAATGAATGGAAAAGAATTCAATTCGTGAAATAACTCTTGCTTTCATTATTACTCAAGAGGATTTACAGTGCGATGAAGGGAAATATTCAGAACAAGAATCAGGAGCTGACTATTAAGAAATGAATCTGATAGGCGTGATTCCTTCAGCCAAAGATGGTCTTTGAAATGACCAACTTTGCAATTCCATGATTTTATGAGAGATACCCAAACCAAACTAGAGTTTGATGTGAGAGATTTTCCTAAAGGTTGATCAAGTTATGAATACTCCTAGATCCGATTAGAAACCAAATCTCAAAATTTTGAAAGATTACATCCAAAATATCAAATATCCTTCAGAAAGAGATTTACATCGAGTGAAGCCATGCAAAGAGAAGGATTGTGTGAGTGAAACTAGATATGGATTTGCTCGAGGGCCTCACCAGAGTCACGAGATCCTAACATAACCATCAACAGAAGATGAAGTGCCTCTATTTCTCAACAAGTTCCAAAACTTTTAAAGATTGTAAAATCACTTTTTAAAGTTGAAACAAATTCGGCATGTTCTGAGGATAGTTTCTATCACTAGTTTCAATAAGACCACTCCTCACTAGATGGTAGCCATATATGTCACTGATTCAACTGGATTTCTCAACTTCAACAACCAAATTACTCAAATTGAAAGATTCTTCTGATCACAAATCTGAAGATAAATGAATCGAGGAAATTTCATGAGTAAGATCATTTGAAGAGTTGTCTTCATGTAAGAGAAGAGATGATGGGGGATGGAAAGAGTACTCAATGATTTGATTTTTTCATTTTTATCAAGGATAATCTCATTTCCTTGTGAGAATTGAGAAACTATCTCATCAGATGAAGAACTTGAAGAGTATGGAGTAGCTCCATGACAATTAGATTCATCACAAATAACAGAACACAAGGGGTAGTGAGATGAAGAAGAAGTTTGTATAATAACATCTTATTTGACCGAATCATATTTTAGATCTAAATTAAAATATTCATGAGAAACTGAAAGATTAGTTGATGCACTTGGGCTTTCATCATTGCATACATTAACAAAATCATCATCATTAGAATGATTGTTTCCCTAGACTATGGATCCAAAAAAAATTATTTCATTAGATTCACTACCGAGATTAAAATATTCAATATAAGCCAAGAATGAGGAGACACCATCTTCACATCAAGGATTTTGAAAAATATTGAAAGAATCCTAACCTTCCTACTCGTCTACCTGTGTAATATGAATACCTTGAACCTGATCCCAATTTTCTTGAAAATAAAAAGAGTGTGAGTGTTATATGGAATTTGCATCTATGGATAAACACATTTTTCCTAAGTGGGTAGCTACACTTAGAACAATAGAAAGAAAGTAGTTTAGCCTTTTCCTATAGTAGATAGATGAGATGAAGAAACTTACTTGTAGTCTTTTGCTTCCTTAATCCCCTTTGAATTTCTCTTGCCGCTCCCACTTGAGCTGAATCTGTTCAATTGGTACTTGTTGTTAGAGTCGATATTGTCATCCCTCCATTAGAGATCAAATCCTCTTGTTGCATTTCATATTAGGTGTCCCGCCTAGTCATTTTCATTCCATTAAGCACATAGATCATCTGATGGTAGTGGTACCTCCAGTTTCCCTCATGTTATCTACATCCTGGCTCATGTTTGTTCATTTAGAAACATACACAATCTTATTTTTGTCTTGAAAATTGCAAAGGTTGTCTTTAGGGTTTCATAGTCAAATAGGTCTAGGGTTTGATTAGAGTTTTGTCAAAAAATGTGTTAAAATGTCCAATAATTGCCAACAGGCCATGAGGAGGTTGCAACATCAATAAATTTTATCACCAAGCATTTGAAAATGTGTTTTTCCTCAAAACTCTGTTTTGAGGAAAAAACAGAGTCTTTAGCATTTATTGTACAAAATCATGGAAGTTTTTGTTTTCCTCATTGCAAATCCATTCATCTGCATCATGGTTTCTTTCCTTAGCCCAAAATCCCCAACACCTGCAAAAACAAGCAAGCTCAGGTCATTAAATTCATCACAAAGTGAAAAAAGTAGTGAAAAAGTTCAAAAACTGAGTTTAAAGATAAAGTCAGATCCAAAACATTATAAAAGTGGGTTTCATGAGCCAAAATTTTAAAAGCTCTTGGTTTCTAAGCAATGCCTTCATTTGTAAAGTTCATTTGCAAAAGACAAGTAAGGCAAAGTGATTTTGTTGAGCAAGAGGGAAAATTGGGTGAAAATCGCTCCTGGTGATCGGTGCGGCACACTGGGCAGGAGGCGCGGCGCATTGGTGAGGTGCAGTGCACTGGGCCTCAGAACTCAGTGTTTTTTTGCACAGGTGCAGCACACTGCTGGGGCGCAGCGCATTGGGCGTGCTGCGCGGTGCACATAGCCAAAGAGCCCGAAAAACTTCCAAACTCACTCTAATCGCCTGAAATCGCTTGGAACGGTCTTGATACAAGTAGGTACAATCTTCAAAGCTATATTTCATCTAATTTTGATGATGGTTTGATGGTGTGCTTTTTATGGTGCTTGTGAGAAGCAATCAAACCCTACTATTCTTAAAAAAAAAACCTTGCTACCTAGGGTTTGAAAACCTATTTTGCTACCAAGTTCATCATCCCTCCATTACTCCCCTATCCCATTTATCCCTGAATTTCATTGTTCCCTAAGTTCGCCAACCCCCCATAAATTCACTAATCCCTTATCCCAATCTCCCTTTCCCAAAATCCTAATTGTAAAATCCCAAACCCTAACCCTATACAAAACTCCCATAATATCCCATTTTTCCCTAGCTAACTTTGTCCCAACAGTCCCTAAATTCCCATTATTTTTCCCTCTCCTAACAGTCCCTTGTTTCACTATTTTCCCTTGGTAGCAGAGGCCAATCAATCATTAAAGGCAGTCCAACACAGTTTGACACATCAGCACCTATTTCTCCAAGCCAATTTGTCTATCAGTAGTTATGGCATCTAATCCTTCATATGATTATGAAGAAGAGACCCAAAGTGATTCACCCACGGAGGGATATGCACCCAAGAGGCCTCATAGAGGTGGCAGACATATTAGAGAAGAACGGACCACTCTTGTGGAGATGCAGGCTTGCCCTCTAGCCATCTTTTGTTTCCAGCATCAGTCATGTTATTAATTTTGTGAAAAAGTTGCTAATATTCAGTTTCATCGTGAGTTGGCTTGCTTATTTCTGTTGCATTTACATGGTGATCAAGCCACTCCTGCCGGTGTTACCTTCACATTAGCACTAGAAACCATTTCATTAGCAACTTGCATATCAAACATTGGAGAACCATGGAATAAGAGACAGAATATTGACCGGCAACACTATGAACCATACATCAAACCTGGTTTTCTGAGGCAACTTAAGAGAGTGTTTCCTTTTTGGTTTCTCAAGGATGAGTATGCTCCTTTAATGAAACTCATCATGAAGTATTTCACCTGTGAGGGTCGGTTCTCCTTCTTGTATGCTTATCACATCAGGCTACTGATGCATTTAAATCAGGTGTGAATGATGAACATTCCTTATTTCATATGCCGGAACATAGAGAAGATGACCACTCTTGTGCAGCACAAGACCCTTCGGCAGTAGTTCAACAATCTTTATCATTTTTCTCTAATCAAAATTGTGGTCGTTCATCATCTTGGTTTACGGGGCATCACGTGGGATGACTTCCTCTCTCGTGTGTTTTTCAGAGCTTCACAGGGACCTTCAAAGGTTGGGCATGAGATAGGTGGACCTTCTTATCAGCAGGGCCATGAGACCACTAGTATGCTGGTGTTCATCTCCTATCAGAGGGGCACTAGATGGTTGTTTGTAGCAGCAAAGCGAGTTTTATCTCCACCTGGGGTGGAAGGGGCCTCATTTCCTCCATCAGCACAGCACGTTCAGGACTAAGGCAAGAGGTCTCTACAGGAGGAAGGACCGTCAGGTGAGCGAGAGACTGATTTCATCCTCATTGAGGGTGATGATACTGACACGGGCCCACAAAATGCATACCTTAGACAGATCATTAAGGAGCAGCAGGCAGACATTGATGCCTTGTCCACCAACATGGATAGAGCCCAGTGGATTATACAATATTTGGATCAGAGGAACAAGCAGCTTGAGGATCAGTAGGTGGTGATGGAGCTACAGAACATTCAGCAAAACTGCCAAAGTGCTCGAAGGAGAACGATAGAGTTCACTTCATTGGAGCAAGAGATCAATGCTGATCGAGAGTCATGGCTTGAAAGAGTCAATAGCCACTTGGAGAGGAAGCTAGAGAAGGCAATAAATGATAAGAACATGCTTAGAAATTTTTCATATCATTATTTGTCCTAGGACTTGGTGTGCCAAGCAAGAATCAGGAATTTGAAAGCTAGGTTGAAGACAACATCAAGGAGGTAAAAAGAGGATGAGGGACTTCAAATCTTGGCTAAGGCTTCCTTGGCCCATCACAACACTTGATAGAGAAGACTCATCCCAAATTTCAAGAAATTTGAAACAATTTTTGCATTTTTGTAAATTTTTGGCACAAACAACAAAGTTTTCCTCCCTATGCGCCACGCCACGTGGGGCTCGATTTTGCTAAAGGGCTCTAAATAAAAAAAAGCTTTGCATTTTTGGATTTTTCATGAAATGTTATGCTTGCCTACCTATGGCCAAGAAATTTGGGTAGGTTTTGAGCCCTCAAAAGGTCAAAAAACACTCAAAAAATAACCTCACTGCCCCTATTTTGATACACAGGAAGCAGTGTTGGGAGAATGGACGTTTGGAGGGGCAAATGGAGGCCAAATTGAAAGGTTCGACTTGGGTTGGAAAGTAGACAGGCAGAACTTTCCAGAAAGCACACCTAGATCTCATTTGGATGTTGGCAAGGCCTCCAAAGGTGGGTCCAAATAGGCACTACGCATAGAGAATCACGCGCGGTGCATAGAGGAAAAATTGCCAGTTTGACCAAGTTTTGCTTGTTTTTTGCCTAGCTTTGCTTACTCTGACTTTTTTACTTTCCTAATGGAAAA
The DNA here is from genome assembly GCA_031772625.1 of Pinus tabuliformis. Classification (NCBI taxonomy): domain Eukaryota; kingdom Viridiplantae; phylum Streptophyta; class Pinopsida; order Pinales; family Pinaceae; genus Pinus; species Pinus tabuliformis. The sequence goes on from CM062819.1 coordinate 915,586,629, forward strand.
TGTGTGATGTAATTTGATGAAAATTGATGGATTATGATGTAAATATGTTTGGTTTTCACTTGTAGAGGTAGATTCATCAGTTTAGAGGTTGTTTGAAACTGAATGAATCAGTTCCCTTGTTTTTAGGGGCATGCTCTTATCTTTCCTAGTTTCTAGTTCTAAGTTTAGAATTAGTTGTATCAGCTCCTAGAATCATGAGCTTGATCGCTAGAGGAAAGGAGGAGCTATGTTTGTCTATATTATGTTGTCTTTCAGTCATTAGCATGGTTGGACTCTTGTGAAAGCCTTGAGCTTCATTTTACATTCACTTTCAGTATTTTGGCTAAGGAATTGAGACCAGGATTTGCAGCACTCTTTGGGATTCATGTGGCAATTTGTCCTGGTACAATGCTTCTCCTTGTAATTGTGAATTTCTTTATGTGATTGCATTATCTATCTTATTTCTTCTGAACTAAACAAATAAGAGTGTAAGTAGAATTCATTGAAAGTGCAATGCTCTACTTGAAGTTTGTTTTAGTTGTTTGATGTTTTCAACTGTTTGGGGACGATTCATGATTTTTCTTGCCCTCTTCAACACCTCACATGTCTTTTCCTTCTATCTCACTAAAATTTAAGTGCCAAAACGATCACCTACCTTGCCCCATCGAGATCTCTGCAGAACTGAGCCTCAATCCCCACACCCCAAAATATGCCTTTCCCTTGATTCCAACTAAACCCCAAAAAATCACATCAAATCCTTGTACTTCATACCTAGCCTAAAATCAGTTTTTATTTCTGTCATCTCAAGCCCCATCGATTATCTTTTGCTGAGATTGACCCAGAGAGAGCCCTCTCTTGTCCTCGTAGGGCTAACTACGAGGCTGAGCGTGGTTTGATGTTGGCCCTCGATCCTACCTTTTCAGCCTCAAGTAAATCTAGGCTCTAAGATAGTGGTGACCATAGTGGGGATATAAATTATTTGTTTGTTGGTATTCTTCATTTTATAAACTACAGACGGAGCCTGAAGATTAGCCAGGTAGCCTTCAAAGTGCTTTTGCTTTTCATTAGCACAAGTAGATAAACGCTACTTCAGTCAATCTCAGGTCTAGTCTTATAAACGAAGTATCTAACTTGCAGATCACCCCAATACATCTGAGAATTCTAAGCTTTTGGATGATAAGTTTAGGATTTCATAGGCTGAACAAGTTGTTAATGTCCATTTGATTTCTTGAAATAGTAACACATTGGCTTCGAGAAGACATAACAGAGAAAATCCGGATCCTGATCGCCCTCCTATCTACGAAAATCCCAATCTTATTCCAAGAATCGTTCGCCAAGGAAGTTCTATCATTCCCATGTTCAAAGCTCAATAATGTCCTATTGGTTTTGAGTATCTTGAGGATCAAGATTTTGATGAGCAGTTTGAGTTATCTTTGTTTGAAAAAAAATTTGAAAGCGTTGTCGCTTCAACTGTCTTAAATCTTGAGTTTGTTTGAAATCTTAAAACTGAAATGGCCAATAATCCATTGATGATTATATCCTCAATCGGCTCCAGACTTCCATTGTGGCTTCTAATATCTCTGATTTTTTAGAGACTGCTTCTACAACCCTTAGGTCATCCACAATTGCATCTAATTCAAGAATTCCCACCGAACCTCCTTTCATTCCTACCATTCCGGTGCAACCTACTATTTCTAATTCAAAATCTACAGTTTTATCGCCTCCATCTACTCCTTCTACTCCTAAAATAGCCAAGATTGCTTCACCCCCACATACACCTCCTCATACTCCCCATACATCAGCTCCACCTACTCCCCCAACATCACCAAGACCGATTGCAAATCCACCAAGAGAAATGGCTGCTCGTTTTGCACCTCTTGTACTGCCTCAAAATTTGGATGATATGCCCGCCAACTATAAAAGAAAAATTCCTTTGTTTGATGGCACTCCTCATGGTGTCACAGCTCAACAACATGTGGACAGAATGACGCATTTCTTCGATCTTCATGAGATTGATGCAGAAAATGTAACCATGAGACTATTTGTACAAACAATTGGAGGTCAAGTAAGGTAATGGTTCAGGGCCTTGCCGGCTGTAAGCATCACTACATTGGCCGATCTACAAAGACAATTCTTAAACCGCTGGGAAGTGAAGAAAAATCCCCTTCATATTCTTTCCGAGTACAAGCACATCAAATGAAATGTGGGTGAGTCTATTCAAGATTACTGTGTTAGATTCAATTTAGTTTATAATGCAATCCCTGATCACCTAAAGCCTTCCATGGGGCTAGCCTTGATTAAGTTTCTGGATGGTTTTGACACTAATATGGCTTATCAATTTAGAGAAAGAGATCCAACTACTTTAGAATACATGCAGAAGATTGCGGTCAGCGTTGAAGCAAATATATTAGCCAAGATAGCTAGAGCGAGAGCTGAAAAGAAGGTCACAATAAAAGAAGAATCTTCCTCATCAGATCAAGTGCTCCGAAAGGTGGAACATATGCTGGATAGATTGAAACTTGACAAGTCTGAACTGCAAATCAGAAATCCTAACATCCGTGGCCAGCAGCAGCCCCAATACAGAATCAAAGAAAGAGGGCAGCGAGCCCAAGATCAAACAGCGTAGCAGCAAGTGCAGACACCTTTACAACAAAATGTTGTGCTTCGTCCGGAATCAGAAGAGGAGGAGAATGTGATTGGAGAAGAAAATCATTTCTTTACACCTGATCACATGCCAATTTACATCACTGAAGATGAGAGATACTCCGAGAATCCAGCTGAATGAGGGGATGAAAATTTTGTTTTGGAAAATGAGACGGTTCTTGAGGAAGAGTCCGATGATTACCAAAGAGGATACATGAATGCTTTGTCAGCTCATCAGCGGTAGTATTCACTTCGAAATAGAGATGTGCCTGTAAATCCAATTCAGAAAAGGAAGGAGGCAGCAGCGTCAAAGAATGATCCTCCCAATGTGCAGAAAAAGGGAAAAGAGACAGTTGATCCTAGCAGCAACAAAACTACATCAGCAAGTGAAAGACCAACCCAGCCAAATGTGTCAAACGAGAAAACGGAAAAGAAGGATGTTCCAGCGAAAGAGGTAGAAAAAGTTTCAGTTTTTAACTTAGAAAATGAAATTGCTAAGTTGAAAATATCCATTCCTTTGACTGAGTTGATGAAGAATAGAAATTATAAAAGTCAAGTGTCTAAAATTTTGAGCTTAGATCCATCATTAGACATGGTAAATGTGAAGGATGACAGTCCCGAGTTGATCTTTGGGCCATTGTTGGAAGGTCAGTCCCAAGGTAGTGATGTTGCTCCTTTCTATATCAGTCTCAGGGTGCATGACTTTGTTTTACATACTGCTATGTTTGATTCTGAAGCCTCTCATAATCTTATGCCGAAGCCTATCATGGAGAAATTCGGATTGGACATCACTATAAAATACCATGACCTTTACTCTTTGGATTCGAGTAGAGTGAGGTGCATCGGGCTTCTAAAGGATTTGGTGGTCAGTTTGGATCAGATTCTGGCTAAAAATGTTTTGATGGATGTGGTGGTGGCAGAAATACCTCCTAGATTTGGCGTGCTTTTTTCCAGATCTTGGGGAGCAAATATTAAAGGGACAATACAACTTGATTTCTCCTATGCTACAATTCCCATGTTCGGTCAAATGAGGAAACTATACCAGGAATAGAAAATGAAGTACATGATCACTAGCAAGGAGAAACCGGTAAATCATCTGATCAACTATGTACATACTGATCTAGAGTCATTTGTTTTGTATTCAAATACTTTTAATGATGTAAATAGCCAACTAGTGGAAGTAGAAGACATTCCTAAGATTACTAAAAAATTTAGAGAAGTCTTGAGACAGGAATAGAAAAGACTTGATGGTACCGTTGAACAATCAGCAATCCGACAGCAGCAACATATTGATGGACAACAAGGTAAAGAGAAGAAGTTTCAGCATTTGTGTTGGGTCCCTATAATACTAGTGATTACCCCATTACTATTATAGTTATACCCCTTATTTATATTGTTGTGCCCCTATTACCCCCATGTTGTTATTTCTGTGCCCCATAGAACCCCTCTATTGTTATTTTTGTGGCTTTATATTATTATTGTTAGGTCGGCTCGATTATATTGTGACTCCTTAGACTCCTATATATAGAAAGGAGGTTTTGTCATTTGAATCATCCAAGAATTTTTCATTTATGTAATGTAAAGGAGGTTGCCTCCTCGAAGAGGTTGAATTCTAAGGCGTTGATCTATCTTTTCTATCTTTTCTTGAGCTTGTTTCATAACATTTGGTATTAGAGCTTTGGATTCTAGGGTTTCGCTTCTCCAAACAGGTCATCATGGTATTTTCGCTATAACTTGTTTTCTGTGACGTTTCAGAAGTTGCAAAAAAAACCCATTTGAAAAGAAATTGCGCTGAAACTTGGGTCCAAATTTCAGAGATTTTCACGCGATATTTGCGGAGATATGATCTGAGGAAGTTGGTCTTTTTGCAGACTCCTGAATTACATTCAAAACAGGTGACCTGGGGAAATCATCATAACTTCCTCTCTGGGGATCAGATTAAAATTTCGTCAGAAGGTATAGAAATAGGATGGACTGTAGTTTCTTGTATACATTTTTTAGATCCAAAGGTTGAAATAGTGACTCGTGGCACATCGTACAAGTTCGCTCTACTGAATTAGTCTAGAAGCAAGTCACTGTTGGAGATTTCACATAACTCTTCCTTGGAGAATCCAATTTGGGTCAGACTTGTGGCATTGGAAAGAGGACACAGAAGGCTACTGTAGGATGCATTTTTAGAAGTGGATGATCCAAAATTACAGAGATACATCAAATTCAATATCAGGCTTCTACAAAGTGAAAAAGGTGTGTAGTTTTTCTTTAATTTTTGCGTAAGCTTGGTTTAACGGAATTCAAAGGGCATAGTAAAGCATTATTATCGGTAACTGATGCCTCGAGGAAAGAAAATGCAAACACCTAGTAAGGAACCTGAAAGCTGTAGCATGACTCATGAAGAAGATGAAGAAATGCTACATGATATATCAAAATTACAAGAACAAGTGCAACAAATGTCACACCCACAAAAGCTAACAGAAGCTAAGATAAATGGTGTGGAATCTAAGATAAATGGCGTGGAATCAAAGATAAATGGCGTGGAATCAAAGATAAATGGCGTGGAATATAAAATAAAGGGCATGGAAGCTAAGATGGATGATTTGAAGACAGATTTGAAGAGAGACATGGCAGATTTCAAGACAGATTTGAAGACAGACATGGTAGATTTGAAGACAGATTTGACAAATTTTCTACAAGAAATAATTACTAATGGTCAAAAGGTTGTAAAGGAAACTCATGATGTGAACAAAAGTAATGTTAATCATGATTCCATAGACTCTAATGTTGGATTGAAGACCCACCATATTCCAAAAATTGATATGAGGAAGTTTGATGGCAAGGATCCCGCCACATGGATATTATAGATGGAGCAGTTATTCGATCTCAATAATGTGCAAAACGCACAAAAGGTATGTATGGCAACTGTATATTTGGAACCAAATCAGTTTGTATGGAATCAATGGCTTTGCTCTCGTAAACAATTTATCACTTGGGCAATTTTTACGGAAGAATTGATGGCACATTATGAAGATACAAAAAGCAACACTTTTTTTAGCCAATTGATAAGTCTCAAACAAAAGGGTTCAGTAATGGAGCACATTAAGGAGTTCCAAAAGTTGAACATAACAGTAAAAGACATTCCAGATGAGCATAGGATTGATGTGTTCATAGGGTCTTTAAAGGATAGTATCCAATATGATGTTCGCCTTTGGGAACCTGATTCATTTGAGAAGGCATTCAGGTTAGCAAGAAAAATGGAAAGCAAAATTATGGCAACCAGGAAGCATACCACTCACAACTATAAAGACGGAAGTGTTGTTGCCCCTAGTCTTCCACAACCTATAAGGTTGACACCACAACAATTGGAAGAAAAAAGAGCAAAAGGGCTTTGTGACAGTTGTGATAGCAAATACACTAAAGGTCATAAGTGTCCTGAGAAGAAATTATTCTACATAGATTGTGAAGAGGAAGAAGAAAAGGAGCAAGAAAGGTCAAAAGAAGAAGATATACTCCAGGAAAAAAGCCCAGATGAAGAACAAATAAATCTGACCATATCTTGTAATGCATTGGCGGGAATTACCACTCCTCAAACCATCAAGATAGAAGGACAAATCAAGAAGAAAAAGGTAATAGTGTTGATTGATTCAGGAAGCACCCACAATTGTATTCACTGTAGGGTAGCAAAAGAATTAAATTGCTTCCTATATCCAGCACTAGAGTGTCAAGTGATGATTGCAAATGGAGGAACAATAAATTGCTCTGGAAGGTGCCATAATATCAAGCTATCCATGGGAGAATATGTATTGACTAGCCCAATCCTTTCCATTCCAATGGGAGGTGTTGATGTTGTATTAGGAGTCCAATGGCTACAATCCTTGGGTACAGTAGCTTTTAATTTTCAAGAACTTTTCATCAAATTTTCTACGGAAGGAAAGGAAGTTGAATTAAGGGGTATTGCAGGGAAACTAGGAAAGGTAATCAGCTCTAATGTTATGACAAAGCTTCTAAAAAAGGAGCAAAGAGGTGTAATTGCACAATTATGTTCGCTAGATGTTTCCACATTGGAATCATCTATTTCTCCAGATCTCCAAAAAGTCTTGGACAATCATTACAAGGTATTTGAGACTCCCCAAGGTCTCCCACCTATGCGTGATCATGATCATGCTATTCATCTGATTCCAGGAAGCGTTCCTCCAAACATCAGGCCATACAGATATCACTATGTCCAAAAAATGTGAAATTGAATGTATGGTTGCAGAAACGCTAGAGGCTGGTATAATTCAACCATGTCAAAGTTCTTTCTCTGCTCCAGTAGTATTGGTGCACAAGAAGGATGGATCATGGCGCATGTGTCCGGATTATAGGGAGCTCAACAAGCTCACTATAAAAGATAAGTTCCCCATTCCTGTCATTGATGAATTACTGGATGAATTGCATGGATCAATTTACTTCACCAAGTTGGATCTTCGTTCGGGATATCATCAAATCAGAATGAAGATTGAAGACATTCCGAAAACGACATTTAGAACTCATGAGGGTCATTATGAATTTTTGGTCATGCCTTTTGGCCTTACCAATGCACCTTCAACATTTCAAGGTTTGATGAATTCAATTTTCAAACCATTCCTTACAAAATTTGTGTTAGTATTTTTTGATGATATACTAATCTACAACAAGTCTTGGAAGGATCATGTTGAACATGTTGACAGGGTGCTACAACTATTGGAGGAGAAACAATTATATGCAAAAAGATCCAAATGTTTCTTTGGAGTCCAGGAGGTGGAATATTTGGGTCATATTGTATCTCATGAAGGAGTTAAGGTAGACCCTAGCAAAATTAAAGCCATTAAGGAATGGAAAATCCCCACATCCATAAAGCATATGCGAGGATTTCTTGGGTTGACAGGGTATTATCACAAGTTTGTTAAGAATTATGGGAGAATAGCAGCACCTCTAACAACATTATTGAAGAAAGATGCATTTTCATGGACTTCGGAAGCAACAAAGTCCTTTGAACATCTTAAAGAGGCAATGTGCCAAGCACCGGTCTTAGCTACACCGGACTTCACAAAAACCTTTATTGTGGAATGTGATGCTTCAGGAAATGGAATTGGTGTTGTTCTAATGCAAGATGAAAGACCCATTGCTTTTGAAAGTCATCCAATCAAGGGAATGTTTTTAAGCAAAGCTATTTATGAGAAGGAAATGTTGGCAATACTCCATGCACTTAAGAAATGGCGACCCTACCTAATGGGAAGACACTTCAAGGGAAAAGCGGATCATGATAGCCTTAAATACCTTTTAGAACAAAGATTATCCTCGAAAGAGCAACAAAAGTGGATCACAAAGATGTTGGGTTATGACTTTGAATTCATCTACAAAAAAGGGAAGAAAAATGTGGTGGCAGATGCACTCTCAAGAAAGGATGAGGATGTGGAAGCATTGTTGTGCGCCATTTCTATTATCCAACCAGATTGGATAAATGAAGCAAGGGAGGAATGGAAGAATGATGAAGAAGTGTGGGCACTTATTCAAAAGCTACAACAAGATTCCAATACGTCTGATACATTTAGCTGGAAAAATGATTCGTTATGGTACAAATATCTCTTAAACCTCTATAAGAATTCCCAGCTAAAACAAAAGATTCTTATGGAATTGCACACTTCTCCCTTAGGAGGGCACTCAGGATTTTTAAAAACTTACCACAGGGTTAAGAAGGAATTTTTTTGGGATGGCCTTAAATAAGATATTCAAAAGTTTGTGGCATAATGTTTGGTTTGCCAACAAAATAAAGTTGAAACAATTAAGACACCGGGTCTATTACAACCTTTATCCATTCCAAGCCAACGTTGGGAGGAGGTTTCAATGGATTTTATCACAGGTTTACCCAAGTTTGAGGGAAAGAGTGTCATCATGGTGGTAGTCGACAGACTTACCAAGTATGCACACTTTTGTGCATTATCACATCCATTTAAAGCTAGTATAGTTTCTACTGCATTTATGGAAACAATTCAAAAGCTACATGGAAACCCAAAGATTATTGTAAGTGACAGAGATCCCATTTTCACTGGAAATTTTTGGACAGAATTATTTTCTTGTCTTGGTACTCAGTTAGCTCATAGCTCATCTTATCATCCTCAATCTGATGGGCAAACTGAGATAGTAAACAAATGTTTGGAAGGATATCTTCGTTGCTTTGTATCTGATAAACAGACACAATGGGTCAAATGGTTGCCTCTGGCTGAATGGTGGTATAAAACTTCCTTCCATACAACAACAAAAATGACCCCATTTATGGAAATTTATGGGTATCAACCACCACCCATCACATCATATTTAAGAGAAAATTCTAAGGTTCAGGAAGTGGAACATCACATCGAACATCAACAACAAGTCCTCCAACTCTTAAAGGATAACCTCGTGTTGGCACAAAATAGAATGAAACTACAGGCAGATCAACGTCACAGTGAAAGAAGTTTTGATGTAGGTGATTGGGTATTCCTATGGCTACAACCATATAAGCAAATGTCCCTAAAGCAAGCTAAGAAGGATAATAAATTATCACCAAAGTATTATGGTCCGTACAAGGTGTTGGAAAAGGTTTTTACTATGACATACAAATTGGAGCTTCCTGCGGCTTCTCGATTACACCCAGTTTTCCATGTTTCATGTTTAAAGAAGGTTATAGGTGACAAGCTCCCAGTTCAAACAATATTGCCAGAGCTTAGCGGGGAAGGAAAAATTATATTGGAACCAGAAGTAGTTATAGAAACAAGAACTCGATAGCTACAAAATCGATCAATTTCAAAGTATCTTATCAAGTGGAGGAACTTATCCGCTGAAGATTCCACATGGGAGGATGAGAATTTTATGCTGAAGTATCCAAAACTACTCAAGCCTTGAGGACAACATTTTTTTGAAGGAGAGGGGCATGTTGGGTCCCTATAATACTAGTGATTACCCCATTACTATTGTAGTTATACCCCTTATTTATATTGTTGTGCCCCTATTACCCCCATGTTGTTATTTCTGTGCCCTATAGAACCCCTCTATTGTTATTTTTGTGGCTTTATATTATTATTGTTAGATCGGCTGGATTATATTGTGACTCCCTAGACTCCTATATATAGAAAGGAGGTTTTTTCATTTGAATCATCCAAGAATTGTTCATTTATGTAATGTAAAGGAGGTTGCCCCATCGAAGAGGCTGAATTCTAAGGCGTTGATCTATCTTTTCTATCTTTTCTTGAGCTGGTTTCATAACAATTTGGAAGAGGATGAAACAAGCCTATGGAGTATGGAATTTGATGGTGCTGTTGGAAGAGAAGGTGCTGGCATTGGTATATGGATACGTAGCCCGGTTTTCGCCCCAAACAAAGTGCCAAGCAATGTGAGGGTCTGCTCTTAGAAATTCGCTTTTGACTGTTCAAACAATGAGGTTGAATATGAAGCTTTGATTGTTGGTTTGAAAGTTCTTAGAAAATTGAATGCTAAGAGGATTTTAGTGTATGGCGACTCCGAGTTAGTTATGAAGCAGGTGAAAGGCAAGTACCAAGCAAAGCATCCTCAAATGCGGGCCTACCGCAATGCGGTGTTGGATATCTTGAAGGTATTTTCTGATTATACTATCACTTGTGTGCCCTGTGCTCAGAATGTCATAGCAGACTCACTTGCAACAACAGCAAGAAATTTGAAGATTCCTATGAACTCAAACAACAAGTTTGAGATTCACATAAAGCATCGCCTGGCTATGCTTGACAATCAAAGGTATTGGCAAGTGTTCCAAGATGATGATGAGATCGATGAATTTATGCAAAATAAAGGTAAATTCAAGGACATTTATATTGACATGGAGTATGATGATGGTGATGAGAATTTGGAAGTCAATCAGATGGAAGTATTACAGCTCAAAGATAACATCATTCCAAAAGGTTTAATACCTTTAGAGGAGCTTTTCGATCAGGATGATGTGGCTAAAACCAACCTTGCTGCCAACTGAAAAAGGAGTTGAAGATGTGAACATCGGATCTACTGAAAATCCCAAGATGGTGAAATTATCAAAAGCATTGCCCCCACAGGTGAGAGTGAAGTATATCAGTTTGTTATCCTCTTTTACTGACATTTTTGCTTGGGATTATTCAAACTTGAAAGCTTATGACACGAGCATAATTCAGCATGTGATCCCAATCAAGCCAAATAAAAAGCCTTTCCGCCAAAAGCTAAGAAGCATAAATCCAAAGTTGCTGCCCTAAATTGAAAAGGAGGTGAATAGGTTGTATAAAGCTAGTATCATAGTCCCTATCAGATTTTCGGATTGGATTTCGAACTTGGTTCCCGTTCGCAAGAAAACAGGTGAGATTTGGTTATGCATTGATTTTATAAATCTGAACAAAGTTTCCTTGAAAGAAAATTATCCATTGCCCAAGATGGATCACATACTTCAGCGAGTAGTTGGAGAATCACGGATGTCACTACTTGATGATTACTCAGGTTATAACCAGATTTTGGTCCATGAGGATGATCATGACACGACAACGTTCACCACTCCGTGGGGAACTTTTCATTATGCAAAGATTCCGTTTGGATTGAAAAATGTTGGTGCAACCTTTCAGTGGGCGATGGATATAGCATTTACCAATGAAAAAGATGTTTTTCTAGTTGTTTATCTTGATGACTTAATAGTTTTATCTAATATAGATGAAGAGCACCTTTATCATTTGAAAGTTTTTTTTTCAGCGGTGTAGAAAGTATGGCATCTTTCTCACTCCAAAGAAAAGTTTGTTTGTCATGGATGAAGGCAAACTTCTCGGGCATATTATCTCAAAGGAGGGCATCCGAATCGATCCAGCATGGGTGGAGGCCATTCAAAAGATTGATTTCCCATGAAGTAAGAAATAAATCCAATCCTTCAATGGTAAGATCAATTTCTTATGTCGCTTTGTGCCCAATCTTGCAGAACACTTAAGAGAAATCACAAACATGCTGAAAAAGGACAGCGCAGTAAGATGGATCGAGGAAGCAGTTAAGTCTTTTAATTTGGTGAAATTAGCTCTTTCTTTAGCTCCGGTTTTGATCAGACCGGACTATACTCAGGATTTTAATTTGTTTTCCTTTACCTCAGATCATACTATGGTAGCGATCTTGATGCAGAAAAGAGACCAGCTCGAAAAACCAATTGCATTCTTCAGCAGGACCATAAGGGATTCTTCAGCAGGACCATAAGGGATGCTGCATTGAAGTATAATATTATTGAAAAACAGGACCTTGCATTGGTTAAGGCATTAAATAATTTTTGGGTTTATATTTTGCATTCTCACATTCTTTCTTATGTTCCTAATGCTGCTGTCAAAGATGTCCTAGTGCAAACAAATCTGGAAGGAAGGAGAGGCAAATGGATTGCTGCCTTTCTGGAATATGAAGTAGAAATCAAACCGAGAAAGCTCATTAAAGGATAGGGGCTGGAAAAACTTATGGCTGAGTCAAATCTGCACGCTTTTGACATTAATCTAATTTTTGCTATGTCCGAGGAAGACGAAGAAAATCTGCCCACTCAGGTATTAGAAATTTTCCTCCTTTCTCCTTTGTATTCGGACATCGTTTATGTACTCCAAAATTTGTCATCACCTCCCGAAATGGACAAGAACAAAAGTAGGACCTTGAAGTTGAAGGCTGCAAAATTTTGTATCATGAATGGTGCACTTTATTCGAAAGATCGTGGTGGTGTCCTGCTAAATTGTTTGATAGAAGAAGAGGCGAAACAAGTTATGGAAGATTTTCACAAAGGAGATTGCGGAGGCCATATTTTCTAGAAAACAACAGCTAATAAAATCTTGAGAACGGGGTATTATTGGCCAAGTCTATTTGCTGATGTGTAAAAAACAGTGGCCAGCTGTCACGAATGTCAAATTTTTCAAGGCAAGCGGAAGTTGCAGCCTTTACCACTCAAGCCCATTGAAGTGAGTGCTCCATTTCAGCAATTGGGTTTGGATTTTATTTGTGAGATTCATGCTTCTAATTCAGCACAGCATAAGTGGATCCTCACAGCGATGGATTATTTCACCAAATGGATTGAGGCAATTCCAACAAGGCAGGCCACCGATTCAATAATTATCTCATTTCTTGAAAACAACATTTTGTCTTGTTTTGGATGTCCAAATAAGTTGATCACTGGCAATGCAACAACCTTTAAATCGAAAAGAATGATCAAATTTTATCGTAAGTATCAAATCAGTTTGGGGCATTCGACTTCTTATTACCCACAAGGTAATGGTTTGGCAGGATCCTCCAACAAATCTCTTGTCAATATCATCAAAAAGCTGCTAGAAATTAACAAGAAGAGTTGGCACAAAAAGCTGGTCAATGCCCTTTGGGCAGACAAGGTAAGTCAAAAGAAATCTGACAGCATTTCTCCTTTTGAGCTTGTGTACAGTGTGGATACAATCTTCCTAACCTCTTTGGCTATCCTAGTGGTGAAATTGTTGCAAGAAGTTGGTAATGAGGATGATGGTTTGCAGCGGAGAATCAACCAAATGATACATTTGCAGCAAACTAGAGAAGAGGTATTTCATCATACTTCCAAGCTGCAGGAAACAATTAAGAGGATATATGACCAAAAAGCAAAGGTGAACAGGTCGGAAATTGGAGACATAGTGTTGCAATGGGATGCAAGGAATGAAGAGAAGGGTAAGCACAGAAAATTTGAAAATCTGTGGAAAGGACTGTACAAGATTGTTGCACAACGGGGCGAGAATGCTTTCCTTTTTCAAGAACTGAATCGTGAAGACTATCCTGGTGGGCCGATCAATGGTCGGCTTCTCAAACAATATATTGTGTAAATTGTTTCCTGCTGTCCTATTCATCATTATACATATCGGTTTGTTTAAATTCCATTGCAAGATAGCGTTGTCTTAATTCTTCAGCTTGGGTCCTCAGATGAAGGCTATAAAGTTGAAGTTTGATTTCAGTTTTGGTTTGGTTTGTTTGAGTTAAGTCTTTTGGCCAATTTTAGTCTTGAAAATGAGTCAATTTGTGTCAAGTTTAGTCCTGAAATTGAATTTTTTAGTCAAGAGTTCTGATTTTTTGTGTCGAAGTTATTGATTCCATAGCCTAATGGACGAAGGCATTGTCTACTTTCTAGAGATCCGTAGTCCTTGGCACCTCCAAGGAGCTACCATCCCCAATGGAGCCAATGTTAGAGTCAGCATTATCATCCTTCCATCAGAGATCAAATTCTCTTGTTGCATTTCATATTAGGTGTCCCGCCCAGTCATTTGCATTCCATTAGGCACATAGATCATCTGACGGTAGTGGTATTCCTCTAGTTTCCCTCATGTTATCTACCCGCTGGCTCATGTTTGTTCATTTAGAAACATACATAGTCTTCTTTTTATCTTGAAAATTGAAAAGGTTGTCTTTACGGTTTCATGGTCAAATAGGTCTAGGGTTTCATTAGGGTTTCATCAAAAAATGTGCTAAAATGTCCAATAATTGTTAGTAGTCCATGAGGAGGTTGCAACATCAATAAATTTTTTCACAGAGTATTTAGCATTTATTGTACAAAATCATGAAAGTTTTTGTTTTCCTCATTGTAAATCCATTCATCTGCATCCTGGTTTCTTTCCTTAGACAAAAATCCCCAACACCTGCAAAAACAAGCAAGCTCAGGTCATTAAATTCATCACAAAGTGAAAGAAGTAGTGAAAAAGTTCAAAAATACAGTTTAAAGATAAAGTCAGATCCAAAACATTATAAAAGTGGGTTTCATGAGCCATAATTTCAAAATCTCTTGGTTTATAAGCAATGCCTTCATTTGTAAAGTTCATTTGCAAAAGACAAGTAAGGCAAAGTGCTTTTGTTGAGCAAGAGGGAAAAATTGGGTGAAAATTGCTCTTGGTGACTGGTGCGGTGCACTGGGCAGGAGGCGCGGCACATTAGTGAGGCGTGGCGCACTGGGCCTCAGAATTTAGTGTATTTTTGCACAGGCATGACACACTAGTGGGGTGCGGCGCATTGAGCATGCTGCACGACGCACATAGCCAAACAGCCCAAAAAACTTCCAAACTCGCTCTAATTGCCCGAAATCGCTTGGAACAGTCTTGATACAAGTAGGTACAATCTTCAAAGCTATATTTCATCTAATTTTGACAATGGTTTGATGGTGTGTTTTTTATGCTGCTTCTAAGAAGCAATCAAACCCTACTATTTAAAAAACAAAAACTTGCTACCTAGGGTTTGAAAACCTATTTTGCTACCAAGTTCATCATCCCTCCATTACTCCCCTATCCCATTTATCCCTAAATTTCATTGTTCCCTAAGTTCCCCAACCCCCCATAAATTCACTAATCCCCTATCCTGATCTCCCTTTCCAAAAATCCTAATTGTAAAATCCCAAACCCTAACCCTATACAAAGCTCCCATAATATCCCATTTTTCCCTAGCTAACTCTATCCCCACAGTCCCTAAATTCCCATTATTTTTCCCTCTCCTAACAATCCCTTGTTTCACTGTTTTCCCTTGGTAGTAGAGGTCAAACAATCATCAAAGGCAGTCCAACATAGTTTGACACATCAACACCTATTTCTCCAAGCCAATTTGTCAATCAGAAGTTATGGCATCTGATCCTTCATATGATTATGAAGAAGAGACCCAAAGTGATTCAGCCACGAAGGGACATGCACCCAGGAGGCCTCATACAGGTGGCAGACATATCAAAGAAGAATCGACCACTCTTGCCGAGTTTCAGGCTTGCTCTTTTGACATCTTTTGTTTCCAGCATCAGTCATGTTATGAATTTTGCGAAAAGGTTGCTAATATTCAGTTTCATCATGAGTTGGCCTGCTTATTTGTGTTGTATTTGCATGGCGATCAAGCCACTCTTGTCGGTGTTACTTTCACATTAACACGAGAAACCATTTCATTGGCAACCGGCATACCAAACATTGGAGAACCATGGAATAAGAGACATAAGATTAACTGGCAACACTATGAGCCATACATCAAACCTGGTTTTCTGAGGCAGCTTAAGAGAGTGTTTCCTTTTCGGTTTCTCAAGGATGAGCATGCTCCTTTAATGAAACTCATCATGAAGTATTTCACCTGTGAGGGTCGGTTCTCCCACTTGTATGCTTATCACATCAGGCTGCTAATGCATTTCACTCGGGTGCAAATGATGAACATTCCTTATTTCATATGCTAGAACATAGAGAAGATGACCACTCTTGTTCAACACAAGACCCTTCGGTAGCAGTTCAACATTCTTTATCATTTTTCTCTCATCAGAATTGTGGTCATTCATCAGCTTGGTTTATAGGGCATCACGTGGGATGACTTCATCTCTCGTGAGTTTTTTAGAGCTTCACAAGGACCTTCAGAGGTTGGGCATGAGACAGGTGGACCTTCTTATTAGCAGGGCCATGAGACTGCTAGTATGCCAGTGTTCATCTCCTATTAGAGGGGCACTAGACGGTTGTTTCCAGCAGCAAAGCAAGTGTTATCTCCACCCGGGGTGGAAGGGGCCTCGTTTCCTCCATCACCACAGTAGGTTTAGGACCGAGGCAAGAGGCCTCTACAAGAGGAAGGACCATCAGGTGAGCGAGAGACTGATTTCATCCTCATTGAGGATGATGATACTGACATGGGCCCACAAAGTGCAAACCTTAGATAGATCATCAAGGAGTAGTAGGCAGACATTGATGCCTTGTCCACCAACTTGGATAGAGCCCAGTGGAATATACATTATTTGGAGTAGAGGAACAAGTAGCTTGAGGATCAACAGGCGGTGATGGAGTTACAAAACATTCGGCAAAGCTGCCAAAGTGCCCGAAGGAGGAGGATAGAGTTCACTTCATTGGAGCAAGAGATCAATGTCGATCGAGAGTCATGGCTTGAAAGAGTCAATACCCACTTGGATAGCAAGCTAGAGAAGGAAATAATGGTTAGAAATTTGTCATATCATTATTTGTCTTGGAACTTGGTGTGCCAAGCAAGAATGAGGAATTTGAAAGCTAGGTTGAAGAGAGCATCAAGGAGGCAAAAGGAGGATGAAGGACTTCAAATCTTAGCTGAGGCTTCCTTGGCCCATCACGACACTCGATAGAGAAGACTAAGCCCAAATTTCAAGAAATTTGGAGCAATTTTTGCTTTTTTGTAAATTTTTGGCACAAAAAACAGAGTTTTCCTCCCTATGCGTCACGCCACGTGGCACTCGCTTTTGCTAGAGGGCTCTAAATCACAAAAACTTTGCATTTCTAGATTTTTCATGAAAATTTATGTTTGCGTACCTATGGCCAAGAAATTTGGGTGGATTTTGAGCCCTCAAAAGGTCAAAAAACACTCAAAAAATGACCTCACTGCCCCTATTTTCACACACAGGAAGCAATGTTGGGAGAATGGACTTTTGGAGGGGCAAATGGAGGCCAAATTGAAAAATTCCACTTGGGTTGGAAATTAGACAGGCAGACCCTTCCATCATGCACATATAGAACTCATTTGGACATCGAGAAGGCCTCGAAAAGTGGGTCCAAACAGGCGCTACGCATAGAGAATCAGGCACGGCACATAGAGGAAAAATTGCCAGTTTGACCAAGTTTTGTTCTGTTTTTTGCCCAGCTTTGCCTAGTCTGACTTTTTTACTTTCCTAATGGTAAATTTGTGATGTAATTTGATGAAAATTGATGGATTATGATGTAAATATGTTTGATTTTCATTTGTAGAGGTAGATTCATCAGTTTAGAGGTTGTTTGAAACTGAATGAATCAGTTCCCTTGTTTTTACAAGCATGTTGTTATCTTGCCTAGTTTCTAATTCTTAGTTTAGAATCAGTTGGATTAGCTCCTAGACTCATGAGCTTGACCCCTAGAGGCAAGGAGGAGCTATTGTTGTCTATATTATGTTTTTTTTTAGTGACTAGCATGGTTGGACTCTTGTGAAAGCCTTGAGCTTCATTGTACATTCACCTTCAGTATTTTGGCTAAGGAGTTGAGACCAAGATTTGCAACACTCTTTGGGATTCATGTGGCAATTTGTCTTGGTATAGTGCTTCTCCTTGTAATTTTGAATTTGTTTATGTGATTGCATTATCTATCTTATTTCTTCCCAACTAAACAAACAAGAGGGTAAGTAGAATTCATTGAAAGTGCAATACTGTACTTGAAGTTTGTTTTAGTTGTTTGATGTTTTCAGCTGTTTGGGGAGGATTCATGATTGCTCTTGCCCTCTTCAACACCTCACCTGCCTTTTCCTTCCATCTCACTAAAATTTAAGTGCCAAAACGATCGACTACCTTCCGCCATCGAGGTCTCTATAGAACTCAGCCTCAATCCCCGCACCCCAAAATCCGCCTTTCCCTTGATTCCAACTAAACCCCCAAAAAATCACATCAAATCCTTGTACTTCATACCTAGCCTAAAATCAGTTTTATTTTTGTCATCTCAAACCCCATCGATTATCTTTTGCCGAGATTGACTCGGAGAGAGCCCTCTCCTTTCCTCGTAGGGCTAGCTACGAGGCTGAGCGTGATTTGATGTTGGCCCTGGATCCTACCTTTTCAGCCTGAGGTAAATCTAGGCACTAACACCTGTGTCAATAGAAACAGAATAACAATGATCAAAGCACACATGATCTATCTACTACAAACCAATGGAATCGAGGACATTGAAACACATAATCATCATAGATATGAACAAGAATATGAGAAAAGGAATAAACACTTTATTAATGTAGAAGGAATAGTTTCACCCAATACAACTTGATCCTGTGCCACTCATCTAACTTCCGTCCAACCCTCATCACACCAAAAGAACACCACTCCAGCAGCATAACATTGCTTAACATGAACTCAAATCTTAAACCAACATAATTTCTCTACAATCTTCAAATTCTAGCCTCCTGATCACTATGATGAGTTCTCAATTTATAGGGAAATGGAGGTGGTTTTGTCATAAATGAGGGTATTGAAATGCATTCTAAAATTGGAATTAGTTTCCATGGAGCAAGGGATGAGAGGATAGGAGGTTAAGTGATCCATAGCCTATCCAAATTCGACCTCATAAGAGGAGATAAGAGATGGGATCTTTCCAGAATGATCTAGAATCAAGGGATATTCCCAGAATTGAATGTGGATTTCACTCATTCTCACCCAACACAGGTCAAAGAGGGTCTAAGTGCACTGCAGTGTAAGCCTGAATGGGCCTCCCTACTCTATAGCATAGCTACCCCTGACCAAGGTTACGCAGGTGTCCCAAGGAGGCATTTCTGCAAGGTCTTAGGCTATGAAACTTTCATGGATACAAGAATTCAATGAGATGACTTGTCTAGGGCATGTAACAACTGGATTAGGGTTTGATGAGCCCTAATTGTGCTTATCCAAAATGGATCTAGAATAGACTTCTAAGAATAAAAATCTTTCTCACAGAGGAAAATGAAAGTCAAAGGATGCTCTTGGAAATAGTCTCATTGCATAGAGCTCTTCATTCTGAATCTGCTGCAATTTGAATGGACCAAAACGGACTCCGGATGAAGGAGTTATTGTAAAATTAAAATTGTCCAATGTCCTTAGAAAAGTAGGTAATTTCATTAATCTTCAAACTATATTGAAAATGTTGATTTTTGGTATAGGCTCATGGGCCAATCCACAACTAACTCATGGCAGGCTGGGATTGGGCCAGGTGACCCTGTTTGATTGGACAAAAGGGAAATCGGGCAAATATTATATCGCATTGCAAATGTGCCAAAGGGAAGGACTTAACCATAGGCCTTGAGGCATTGCGATATGAAATTACCGCTTTATCGCATTGCAAAAAGCCAATATTAGTCGTCAGATCAAAAGGAATCAACAGTTCAGATGTGATCAGTGATCACAAATCAGAGAGCCAAACTTCAGGCTAGAGAATCAATGGCTACATCAGTAGGACATGTGGAAACCAACGATAGAGTCATAGGTTTCTGGTGATGACAGCGCAGCGGATGAGGTTGAAGTCAGAGATTGGCTCATGGCATCAAAGATGTGGAATAGGGTTAAAAGCGGAAACATGATTAATGAGGTTAAATGTTGTTTACCGTTAAACCTCATTAGGTACTGGACCAGAAGGATTTATGGATACAACATCAAACCTTTTGAGTTCCATGGTAAACTGTATTGCAGGTAGGTGTCAGGTGGTAAGTGGTATTGGAAGGGCTTCACCCAATTCCATACACTAGCTGACACGTAGCACGACGCAGGAGAGAGAAAATTTCTTTTTCAGGTGAGTAATATCCGTGCAAGTGGGCCACCTAAAATGACCATCATCCGTTGATTATCAATCACTGATTGAACGGCGGACGATGAACAAGCTTTTTTACGAACTTGAAAGGGATATAGATGCGATTCTATATTATTTGAAGTCCAGCTGAATGGCCAATAATGTGTTTTTCATTCGTTTCTCTGTGTATTTCAATGACATGTTGGAATTCGAGATGATTGTAGGAGGAGGCCAAAAGATCAGATTGCCTGTGCCTGCTGGTTCATTTCAATGGAAAACTGCTTCTTGTAGGCAAATAGTCGGTCTTCGATGATGGAGGCAAACTGCAAGTGAGGTGTTACAAAAAGCACAGAGAACATAGTTAACAGGGGATTCACAGAGGGTGAGAGATAACATAGAGAGCTCTAGAAAGTCAGAGAAGCCACCAGAGGTTAGGGGCAATCGAAAGGGGGTGATTCCTTAGAGAGCCTAAGCGCAACAGAGTTGCAGAGCTTGAATGCCAGAAAGCTTCAAATCCAGAAGGTTGATACCAGCAAAGCCATAGTCCAAAGGGAACCACCAGAGGTTGGAGGTAGAGTCGTAGAGCTAGAGAGCTCCAATAGACTTCTAAAGGGCCATGAGGCTGTAATGAAGTTGCAGCATAATAAGAGATCGAATGATCGAGCTGTGGCTGGTGTCTCAAGCGTGCTGAAGACAGGAGAAAGAGTTCCAGAGACAAATGTAGAATTCCGAGGGAGTCAGAGAAGCCTGAAGCTCAAGATAGCTCAGAGCACTGACTGAAGGAGTCAAGTCCAGAGAAGCCTAGACCTGTCTGTAGAACAAGGACCGCTAGGGGTAAAATGGCATTCTAAGCCCATTGGTTTAGTTGTAAACCAATGGAGTTAAGTGAAGCATTTGTAAAAGAATTGAAGCCATAATCCCAAAGAGCCTAATCGAGTTGATTAGAGCTCAAGGAGACGTAGCCCAAGATATCAGGGTGAACTCCATATTATATTGTTGCATTAGGTGGTTTGCTAATTTGCTCCATTGTTTTACTATTATGTGTTTTATTTTAGTTTAAGAAAATGAATCTAAGCACTCAAACAGTTTAAAGGCAAACAAAGACATACACCTACTTCAAGTTCTTTTAATTCCACAAATTATCAATCATAAGCATAGATCTTGGGGGTATATAAGCTTTGGAGTGGGAGAGTTTCTTGTAAGTTGACAAGAAGCTTTTAGTGCCCCATTTCAGATCAGGTGGTATCAGAGCATCAAGTTGATTAACCCCACCTCCAAAGAAGGTTTATATTAGAGTAAGTTATACGAGAGCGAGTAGTATCATGAAGCAGGTTGTATCATGATACAAGTGGTACCAGATCATGATGCTTGATCGATCAAAGAAGGATGCTTGATTGACAGAGCACTCTATTTGCTTGTTTAACTTGAAAGGTGTTTAAATAGTCAAGGATTGACTATTTGATTATTTGTAAACTAACTATTGTGTGAGTTTGTAAAGGTGAAGGGAAAGCTATTGATAGCTAAGTTCAGGAGAGGACAAGAAGGAAAAAGGGCTGAAGGCATTCTTCTTATCCCAAGGGACCTCAAATCAATCCTTGAAGCACAAGAGGTTTGTGGCAAAAGGTTGCTTGAATAAGCTCTTTGTTAATCTTGTTTGAAGTTCTTTTGTTCATTTTGATAATGACTACTTCTACAAGTGAGTCCTCTAATTCTTCCTTCATCACAAGATTCTTTGATGAAGACATGAAGCAAGACTTGTTCATCATGATGGATATGGTGAGAGAAATGTATGAGGATGGAAGGAAGATCATCATACTTCGAGAGCAGTTGAGTTCCATGAAGGAAGAGAATCAGTTACTTTCTGATAAATTGTAGGAAATGGAAAGACAACTTCATATTGCAAATATGAACCTGGAAAGGATGCATGAGTTGGAGACATAACTCCTTGTTGCCAAATAAGCCTTAGTCAAGTATCTACTTGAAGAAGAGGTAAATAATTCCAATTTGTCTTCAATTTCCTCTAAGAATTTTTATATTAGTGCTTTTGAAAAAAATAGCAGAGGCATAGGGTCCAAGTTAATGTCCAAGATGGGCTATGGAGGAAAAGGCTCGGGAAAACATGCACAGAGTATAGTTGAGCCAATAATGGTTGAGGAAAGGCCTAAGTATTTGGGTCTTGGCTATGGACAATATTATGGAGAAAGTTCCATAGCTACCATGAAGACAATTGAAACAGTTCCAAGAAGGAGTTTCATTTTAGGTCTTCTACCTCAAGAGTGTAAAGATTGTATTCATGGGGAATGCAATAGCTTGAAACATCATTTTCAAGAAGAGGGTTTTCATAAGCATACACTTGAACTAGAGAGTTGTGGAAACTCTGAAATCAATGAAGAGATTAATGGTGTTCCAAAGGGAGCTACTTCTTCATTCAAATCATCTCCTCATGAAGGTAATAAAGGTGAAAGAGCAAGGTATAAATTTGGTTCTAATCATATTCCTTTTGGTTATGTAAAGCATGGTAAATTTCCATATAAGCATGGGAAAGAATCACATGTTCCTTTTGTGGTTTGGATAACCATAGTGTGTCTATATGTTGGAATAAAATGGCCACATACAGGAAACTTTTGAAGGAAAGGAAGCAAAAAACCAAAGGTCCACTGGATAAGGAAAATCATGCCGTCAAGGAGATGCACATGAATTGCACTTACTGCCATAAGCAAGGACACATTGCTGAAAAGTGTTGGACTTTAAGTCCAACAATGCTTCCACAAAAGTGGAAGAAGCTGGAAAGAGAGAATGGCAGGAATGGAAAGGAAGTTTCCATAGATAATGCATTTCAAGATGGTTCACATGTTGTTGTTGATGTGTAGACAAAAGAAGGACCTTTGAAATGGATTGGTAAGAAATGGTTAGAGTTCTTATCCAAATAAAGTTGCATATCTTTTGATGTGAAAAGAAATGTATCACATATATTTGCATTTCTTTGTTAATGAGATGCAAGTTGCAGGATTCCAACAAGAAGGTGAACGGAAAAGTTGAGTAGCAGACCTATTGCTGCAACATTATGTTCATTTCAGCTTCGAAAGTACAATGTACTTAAGCGAAATTTGAAGGATGAAATGCATGTATGAGAATGATGTGCATGAACACTGGGATGTTGATGATTTCCTTGTATTTGAATATGTATGTGTAATTAACTTGAAGGGTTGATTGCTTTGTTTTTTTAGCATGCAAGTAATGCTAATGTTGACTTGGAAAAATATGATTTGGTCTCCAAGATGGAGATAATGATGAAGTGTTTCATCTTTGAAAAAGAATCCTAAAGTTTTTTTTCTACATGCTTGACTTGAAGGGTCAATTGTTTGAAAGGCATGTTTTGTTGGCTTGTTATCTAGTCAATCATTTGTATGTAGATCTAAAGACATGGATGTGTTCATAAGATGTGAAATCTATTTCTTTTGATGAAGCAAGAGTTTAGGCCATCCAGTTGTTGTCTGTAATTCTGTTGTTCCGGACAAGATGTCAATAGAACATTTTTGTGACAGGTACAAATGTAAATTGTTGTGAAGAAGATGTAACTTCACATTTTTTTGAGCCACCTTGGATCAATGATCAGGTAAGAGAAGTTCAAACTACCTTTGTAACCTTATTAGCAGGAGTTCTACATGAAGTCGAGGAAGAGTGTCCTTCCCAGGAGAACCAACACATCCAGGAAGGAAAGTGTTCAAAGGCTTTGGTTCAAAGGCACTATGCAAGGCAAGTGTATGGAGGCTGAAAGAAGAGGATGACATACTCTCAGTTACTGTTCAGATCAGTATATCAGTCTTTTGAAGTCCAAAAGCTTTTTAGTGGGAAGGCATGATCCAAAATGGATCTAGAATAGACTTCTAAGTCTAAAAATCTTTCTCACAGAGGAAAATTAAAGTAAAAGGATGCTCTTGGAAATATTCTCATTGCATAAAACTCTTCATTCTAAATCTACTACAATTTTAATGGACCAAAATGGACTCCGGATGAAGGAGTTATTGTAAAATGAAAATTGTCCAATGTCCTTAGAAAAGGAGGCAATTTCATTAATCTTCAAACTATATTGAAAATGTTGATTTTTGGTCTAGGCTCACGAGCCAATCCATAGCTGACGCATGGCAGGCCAAGATCGGGACACATGGCCCTGTTTGATTGGGCAAAAAGGAAATTAGGCAATTTATATCACATAGCAAATGTACCAAAGTGAAGGACTTAACTATAGGCCTTAAGCCATTGTGATATGCAATTATCGCTTTATCGCACCGCAAAAAGAAAAAGGGAGCACTTAACCAAAGGCGTGAAGAGTTGCGATGGGCCGATTGTGATGAGAATTGTCAGCTATCAGATCAAAAGGAATCAACGGTCGAGATGCGATTGGTGATCGCAAATCAAAGAGTCAAACTACAGGCCATAGAATCAATGGCTACGTCAGTAGGACATGTGGCAACCCGGGATAGAGTCATAAGTTTCTGGTGATGTCAGAGCAGTGGATGAGGTGGCAGTCAAAGATTGGCTCATGACATCAAAGATGTGGAACAGGGTTAAAAGTGGAAAACGTGATTAATGAGGTTAAACATTGTTTACTACTAAACCTAATTATGTAGTGGACTCGGCGGATTTATGAATACAACAGCAAACCTTTTGAGTTCCATGTTAAACAATATTTTGGGCGGGCTTCACCCAATTCCATCCACCAGCCAACACGTAGCACATCACAGGAGAGAGAAAAATGCTTTTTTGGGCAGGTAATCTTCGTGCAAGTGGGCCACCCAAAATGATCATCAGCTATTAATTATTGATCACTGATCAGACGATGGATGATGAACAATCTGTTTTACGAACCCGAAAGGGATATAGATGTGATTCTATATTATTTGAAGTCTAACTGAATGGCTAATAATGTGTTTTTTGTGCGCTTCTCTGTGTATTTCCATGACGTGTTGGAATTCAGGATGATTGCATGAGGAGGCCAAACGATGAGGTTACCCATGCCCGCCAGCTCATTTCAATGGGAAACTGCTTCTTGTAATGAAACAGTCAGTCTTTGATAATGGAGGTGGACTGTAATTGAGGTGTTACAAAAAGCACAGAGGACACAGTTAACAAGGTATTCACAAAGGTCGAGAGATAACACAGAGAGCTAGAGAAAGTTAGAGAAGCCACCAGAGGTTGAGGGCAATGGCAAAGGGGTGATTCCTCAGAGAGCCTAAGCGCAGTAGAGTTGCAAAGCCAGAAAGCTAGAGAGCTTCAGAGCCAAAAGGTTGATAGAGGCAGAGCCACTAGAGTTTGGGAGGTAGAGCCGTAGCCCAAAGGGAGCCACCAAAGGTTGGAGGCTTGATAGAGGCCGAGCCACCATAGGTTGGAGGCAGACCCGCAGAGCCAAAGAGCTCCAATAGGCTTCTATAGAGTCATGAGGCTGCAGTGAAGTTGCACCATGGCAAGAGATTGAATGATCGAGCTGTGGCTGGTGTCTGAGGTGTGCTGAAGATAGGAGAAGGAGTTCCAGAGAAATGCAGAATTCTGAGGGAGTTAGAGAAGCCAGGAGCTCAAGATAGTTCATAGCACTGACTTAAGGAGTCAAGTTCATAGAAGTTTAGACCTGTCTATAGAACAAGGACAACCAGGGTTAAGATGGCATTCTAAGCCCATTGGTTCAGTTGTAAACCAATGGAGTTAAGTGAAGCACTTGTAAAATAATTGAAGCTATAATCCCAAAGAGCCTAATTGAGTTGATTAGAGCCCAAGGAGATGTAGCACAAGATATTAGGGTGAACTCCATGTTATATTGTTGCCTTATGTGGTTTGCTAATTTTCTGCACTGTTTTATTGTTATGTGTTTTATTTCAGTTTAAGCAAATGAATATAGGCACTCAAATAGTTTAAAGGAAAAAAAAGACATACACCTACTTCAAGTTCTTTTAATTCTGAAAATTATCAATCATAAGCATAGATCTTGGGAATATATAAGCTTTGGAGTGGGAGAGGTTCTTGTAAGTTGACAACAAGCCTTTAGTGCCGCATTTCAGATCAAGTACTGATATGAATGTTAGGAGTGATGCACAAAAATAGACCTATAACATTTGCCCCCTAAAGCATGAAGTCAAAAATGATAATGTCGAGTGATATGCTTTACGATGTGACGAGGAGGATATGAATCAGACGGTGACCTGTATCGATTACAATACATAATATCATGATATTTTGAATTTTTCATGAGTTGTTGAGGCAAGTCATATGCATATAAACTTTTCATTACATGTACATAAATCATATAGTTGTCTACAAATATAGACCCATGATAGGATGACCATCTGTGTAAAGCCATCGTACATATGATTTAGTACTCTCCAAAAATCGCAGCCCAGATGGATGAAACTAGATCCAAGGTCTTCTATCTCATCCAATCGTTCACGCAAGTACAAATCTAACCATCCGAATATGTGATCTAAAATCAAACACAGGAAGACACCATCTGATTACCAGCCAATGATGTAAGGCATTAATAGACGTGAGAGAGATCACCAATAATGATAATGATCCTCAAGGTACTACAGTACATTCTGCATGGTGTGAATAGATGTTTTGATGTTTTGATGTCAAACACCATACAAAGTCTTTCGGTCAAAGGCCAGTGATGTTAGCCTATCGCCGGAAGCGAGAAACTTACCATTGATGTATGCAAGCCTCAAGGTACTGTAAGGGTGTTTCTAAGTCAATTTCCTAGATAATGTGCTGATGTCGACAAGAAGTGACTCATCAAAGGAGGGCCTTGAGATATCCCCCATCAATGAAACAAAATGAGTGTAATTATTTTGAAGACAGAATTTAACTGATGACACAAGATTCAAGAACGGCGGTCATGAAAATGAGGGTTTATGAGTATTACAAGGGATGAAGTTTACTAAGTGACTTCTCTTGAACATATCGATGACACTGAATGAGTTGGCAACATTAACCCAAAACCAAAGTGATGGATGGTGTGATAGACCATAGGTATGATAACCATCAAGCAGATAACCCAACCCGAATAGTCACGGAGATGAAGTGAAAGTGTCATGTTCAAGAGCAACTAGCTACCATAAAGTTGTAGGTTTTAACCACATATTGAAATTACCTACATACAAATTATAAAACACAAAAAATAAACAATGCAAAAGAATAACACATAAGACAGATATACATAGATATTTTCCCCTGGATCCCAAAACCGGGACTACCATCTTGATTTTTCATTATGTTCCTTTCAATGTTACAATACATATTTATACATGTCGAAGCATCCAATACAATGGACCGAAAACCATCATGTCCAAAACCATGTATGAATAATCATGCAAAAAACCATAGGTAGGTCCACCCAACCTAATATAGGGTCCAAAAACAAAATTTTCCGTGGCGCTACGTCGGACCCCATAGAGTAGGGTTACCTGCACCCCTCAAACTCCTTGTGACTCCCCCCACTATGCAATCGGTGCAACAAAGGGGGGGCTATGCCCCACTTCTAACCTCGGGTTAACTACGTGGGCTAGTCGTGGAAAGAATATAACTCAACCCAACATTCTCCCACTTGTTGTTTTATTTCCACAGGGGGCCACAATAGAGCTTAGTCATTTATCTAGCCCTGCAATGCCCATTATTTCTCTACACCAAGAGAAATTGTC
The DNA here is from genome assembly GCA_031772625.1 of Pinus tabuliformis. Taxonomy (NCBI): domain Eukaryota; kingdom Viridiplantae; phylum Streptophyta; class Pinopsida; order Pinales; family Pinaceae; genus Pinus; species Pinus tabuliformis. Next base: position 915,614,170 of record CM062819.1, read on the forward strand.
AGGGCTCACAGATTTTGTCAATGCATCTGCAGTTTTCTTCAAAGTGTCCACCTTTACCAGCAAAACCTTTTTGTCTTCTATCAAATCCCTCATAAAGTGATATTGAACATCAATGTGATTTGTCTTTAAATGATATGCAGGGTTCTTTGCCAAGAAAATTTCACTTTGGCTGTCACATTCTATCCTTATAGCTCCGTGTACTAACCCCATACTTGAACACAATCTCTGCAACGAAATTGCTTCCTTGCTTGCATGAGTGGCTACCATGTATTCTACCTCTGTAGTTCATAGTGCCACTACAGATTGTTTCTTACTCATCCAACTAACTACACCTCCAAATAGGTTAAACACATACCCTCTTGTAGATCTTCTCTGATCCATATCTCTAGCCTAGTCTGCATCAACAAAGCCACGAATATCCAACACTCTATCTAATCATGGTATTCCTTGGTAGCACAAAGCATAATCACTAGTGCCACGCAAATACCTGAAAACCCGCTTCACTGCTATCCAGTGCTCCTTCCCTGGTTTTGACACAAACCTACTCAATACTCCCACTGGATGTGCAATGTCTGGTCTAGTACAGACCATTGCATACATCAAGCTATCGACTACACTTGCATATGGAACATGGGACATGTCCTCTTCCTCTTCTTGTGCCTTGGGACACTATTCAACAGATAACTTTACACCTACACGAATAGGAACCTTCACCATTTTACAATCCTACATATTAAACCTCTGCAATATAGTCTCGACATACTTCCTTTGGTTTAATCAGAGCTTCCTCTTTGTCTGATCTCTTTTAATTTTCATGCCCAAAATATAGTTTGCAGCACCAGGATCTTTCATGTCGAATTTGGAGGACAAATGGGTCTTCAAATCCTAGATAATTTCTTTTTCATTTCCAACCAACAACATATCATTCACATACAAGACCAGATAAATAACACGGTCACCAATTAATTTAAAATACACATAGTGATCTGCTTTGCTTCTGGTAAAGTCAAGTCCCCGTATAAATGTATCAAATTTATGATACCACATCCTTAGTGATTGTTTTAACCCATACAAAGACTTCTTTAACTTGCATACCAGTTCTTTCTTCCCCTTCACCGCAAAACCTTCAGGCTTCTTCATGTATATCTCCTCTTCTAGATCCCCATGAAGAAATGTTGTCTTCACATCCATCTGTTCTACCTCAAAATCAAAAGCAGCAACAATAGATAAAAGTAATCTAATAGAAGTTAACTTGGCAACAGGAGAAAAAATATCACCAAAATCAGTTCCCGACATCTGGGAATAACCTTTTGCTACCAACCGAGCTTTGTATTTCTCCACCTTTCCTTCTAAATTTGTCTTGTTCTTGAACACCAATTTGCTGCCAATTGGTTCCTTCCAGCTAGAAACTCCACCAAATCCCAAGCCTCATTTTTGTGCAAAGATGCCATTTCATCAACCATGGCCTCTTTCCAGAGTTTTCCATCATCTGAATCTACTACTTCCTTCACAGTTCTGGGATCATCATCAATAATAGATAAAGCAAAATTTGAACAAAAGACAGATGGACTATACCTTTCTGGCTACCTTCTTTCTCGAACTGATCTTCTCACACTCAGAGTTTGTGGCTCTTGATATCCTAATTCATCCTCTGATGTGGACTCTGATTCTTCCTCCTTTAGCTCAAACTATATCTTCTCAGGTTCCTTTGGTTGGACTTCATGTTTAACAAAATATTTCACCTTTCTAAACACCACATCTTAGTTGTACACAACCTTCCTTGTTACTGGGTTCCAAAGCTTATAACCCTTTAAACCATCCTCATACCCAATAAAGATGCACTTTTCAGATTTACTATCCAACTTGGTTCTTTTCTCCTTTGGAACATGTACATATGCATCAATCCAAATACCCTCAGATGTGAAAGAGAAGGTTTCTTACCAATCCATACCTCTTATGGTGTCTTATCCTCCAATGTCGATGAAGATGGTTTTTTGACCAAGTAGCATGCAGTCTCCACCGCCTCTGCCCAGAATTATTGTCCTAACCCGACACCACTGAGTATGCTTCTTTCCCTTTCCATCAACATCTTGTTCATTCTTTATGCAACTCCATTTTGCTGAGGTGTATATGGAGTAGTCTTTTGACGTCCTATACCACACTTCTTACAGAATTCTTCAAATTCCTTATGGCAAAACTCACCACCGTTATCTATCCTCAGCACCTTTATCTTCTTCTCTGTCTGGTTTTCCACCAGAGCCTTAAATTCTTTAAACCTTTCAAAGACTTCAGATTTCTTCTTAAGGAAATATATCCATGTATTCCTTGAGAAGTCATCTATAAATGATACATAGTACATGGACTTACCCAGTGATGGAACCTTCATAGGTCCAAACACATCATTATGCACAAGTTCCAATTTTTGTTTCACCCTCTTACCACCAGAGGGGAAACTCACCCGATTATGCTTCCCATATACACAGTTTTCACAGAAATCAAAATCCAGAGAACTATTACTCATACCTTCTACCATTCCTTTACCATGAAGTATTTGAAGGCCCTTCTCTCCAATATGTCGAAGCCTTTGATGCCACAACATGGTCTTCTCTCCAGAGACCACTAGATTTTCTGCTACACTTTTAGGAACCACAGAACTATTGCACCCATCAACAATAGTGCTACCTTGTAGGCTGTACATAGTTCCAATTCGAACTCCTTGCATCAATACCAGTTCCCCCTGAACCATCTTGCAGGTATTCTTCTCAAACACTGTTTTACACCTACATCATCCAACTTGCTTACAGAAATCAGATTTCTGGCTAATGCAAGAATATGTAGAACACCCGAAAGTGTTCTAACCCTTCCACCTTGTAACTTCAACTTTACTTTTCCACAACCAATTATTCTAGCCTTCCTATCATCGCCCATGAAGACATCATCGCCATCATATTTCTCATACTTGCAGAACCACTCCCTATGGGGATTGAAGTGAAAGGATGCACCTGAGTCAATCAACCATGCCTCATGATCTACATGTGTAATTGAAGAAGCCAAGTACACATCCCCATCTTCATCTAAGGTGGTTTTTGCCTCTGTAGAAGGAGCATCATCAGATCCCTTTCCTTTATTAGGATATTTAGATTTATAGTCCTTTTTATAGTGCCCTTACTCTGTGCATTTCTAGCACACCATCTTTACAGGTTTTCCTGGAGATTTAGATCTCCCTCTAGATTTAGATCTCCCACTCAATGTCTTATTTTTTTTTTTTTTTGGGACCGTCCTCGTACAGACAAGGAATCACCATTCTAGCTCTCCATATTTTTCTGTCTCATCTCCTCTATCAGCAAGGATGAGACTATTTCATCAAACTTCAAGGCAGTTGCATTGTTACCTATTGTAATAACCAGACTATCCCACGAATTTGGTAGAGAACACAACAAACTGATGCACTTATCTTCATCTGAAATTTTAATATCAACAGATAATAACTGACTTACCATAGTATTAAATGCATTCAAATGCTCTGTCACTGAGTCTCCATCTTTCATCCTCAGGTTATATAGCTTTTTTCACAGGAACAGTTTATTCACTAGAGACTTATATTGGTACAAATTCCCTAACTTGTCCCACAAAGCTTTAGTTGTAGCTTCCCCTGATACATTCAACAATATTGAATCTGAGACAAACAATCATATTATTCTCTTTGACTTCCAATCTAACTTCTTCCATTATTCATAAGACACTCCCATTGGTTTAATACCCATATCTACCGCGATCCATTGATCTTTATCCACCAACAAATCCTCCATCTTGAGTTTCCACAATTCAAAACTTTGACCAGTAAATTTGTCGATGTTAGGTCCCTATAATACTAGTGATGCCCCCATCACTATTGTAGTTGTATCTCTTATTAAAATTGTTGTGCCCGTACTGTCCCCATATTTTTATTACTATGCCCCATAGAATCCCTTTATTGTTATTTTTGTGCCTTTATATTATTATTGTTAGGTCAGCTTGGTTATATTATGTCCCCTTAGACTCCTATATATATAAAGGAGGTTTTGTCATTTGTATCATCCAAGAATTGTTCATTAGTGTAATGTAAAGGAGGTTTCCTCCTTGAAGAGGCTAAATTCTAAGGCGTTCAACTATCTTTTCTATCTTTTTGTGTGCTGGTTTCATAACATTTGGTATCAGAGCTTTGAATTCTAGGGTTCGCTGCTGCAAATAGGTCATCGTGGCATTTGCGCTATAACTTTTTTTCCACGACGTTTAAAATGCTAAAAATAAAACCCATTTGGGAAAACATCATTATGGACCTCAGGCATGAGTTTCAGAGCTTTTAGCGCTATATTTGCGGAGATATGATCTGAGGAAGTTGGCCTTTCTGAAAACTCTCGAATTTCATTTCAAACAGGTGACCTGGGGAAAATTGTCATAACTTTTGTTTTGAGAATCAGATTGAAATTTCATAAGAAGTAACAAAAAGAGGATAGATGGTTGTTTCCTGTGTATATTTTTCAGAGACTAAGGTCAAAATAGTGACACGTGGAACTTCATACACGTTCACTCTTCTGGAAAGGTCTATAATTAGGTCAACTTGGGAGATTGTGCATAACTCTACCTTTGAGAATGTAAATTCGATCAGACTGGTGGCATTGGAAAGAGGACACAGAGGGCTACTATAGGTCATAATTTCAAAATTTGATGATCTGAAATTACAGAGATACATCAGATTCAATATCGAGCTCCTACAAAGTGAAAAAAGGTGTGTAGTTTTTTTTTTTAATTTTGCATAAGCTTGGTTTGAAAAAATAGTTTGAAGGAATTCAAAGGGCATAGCAAAGCATTATTATCGGTAATTGATGCCCCAAGGAAAAAAAATGCAAACACCTAGTAAGCAACCTAAAAGCTCTAGCATGACTCATGAAGAAGAGGAAGAAATGCAACATGATATATCAAAATTACGAGACCAAGTGCAACAAATGTCACTCGCACAAAAAGTAATAGAATCTAAGATGGATGGTTTAAAGAAAGATGTAGAAGCTAAGATGTATGGCATGGAGGCTAAGATGGATGGTTTAAATAATGGCATGGAAGCTAGGATGAATGACATGGGCACTAATATGGATGGCATGGATGATAAGATGGAAAAATTGAAGATAAATTTGAATAAGTTGCTACAAGACATGGTGACTAATGATGAAAGGGTAGTAAAGGAAACTCATGATGAGAACAAAAGAAATGTTAATCATGATTTCATAGACTCTAATGTTGGATCGAAGACTGACCATATTCCAAAAATCGATATGAGGAAGTTTGATGGAAAGGATCCCACAACATGGATACTACAGATGGAGCAATTTTTCGATCTCCATAATGTGCAAAACACACAAAAGGTACATATTGCAACTTTGTATTTAGAACCAAATCAGTTTGTATGGTATCAATGGCTTTACTCTAGTAAACAAATTATCACTTGGGCAATTTTTACGGAAGAAATGACAACACATTATGAGGATACAAAAAGAAACACCTTTTTTAGCCAATTGATAAGTCTCAAACAAAAGGGCTCAATGATGGAGCACATTGAGGAGTTCCAACAATTGAACATAAGGGTAAAAGATATTCCAGAGGAGCATAGGATTGATGTTTTCATAGGGACTTTAAAGAAGAATATCCAACATGATGTTCGCCTTTGGGAACCTGCTTCATTGGAGAAGGCATTTAGGTTAGCAAGAAAAATGGAAAGAAAAATTATGGCAACCAGGAAGCCTACCACTCACAACTATAAAGATGGAAGTGTTGTTGCCCATAGCCTTCCAAAACCTAAAAGGTTGACACCACAACAATTGGAAGAAAAAATAGAAAACCATCTTTGTTACAGTTGTGATAGCAAATACACTAAAGGTCATAAGTGTGCTGAGCAAAAATTATTCTACATAGATTGTGAAGAGGAAGAAGAAAAGGAACAAGAAAGGTCAAAAGAAGAGGATATACTCTAGGAACAAAGCCTAGATAAAGAAGAAATGAATCCTACAATATCTTTTAATGCATTGGCTAGAATTACCACTCCTCAAACCATCAAGATAGAAGGACATATCAATAAGAAAAAGGTAATAGTGTTGATTGATTTAGGAAGTACCCACAATTTTATTCATTGTAATATAGCAAAAGAATTGAATTTCTTTCTATATCCAGCACCAGAGTGTCAAGTGATGGTTGCAAGTGGAGGAATGTTGAATTTTTCTGGAAAGGGCCATAACATCAAGCTATCCATGGGAGAATATGTATTGAATATCCAAATGCTCTCCATTCCATTGGGAGGTGCTGATGTTGTACTAGGAGTTCAATGGCTACAATCCTTGGGTACAATAGCTTTTAACTTTCAAGAACCTTTCATGAATTTTTATGCAGAAGGAAAGGAATTTGAATTAAGGGTTATTGCAAGGAAATTGGGAAAGATAATCAACTCTAACAGTATGACAAAGATTCTAAAAAAGGAACAACGAGGTGTAATTGCAAAATTATGTTCGCTAGATGTTTCCACATCGAAATCATCTATTTCTCCAGATATCCGAAAGGCCTTGGAAAATCATTCCAAGGTATTCCAAACCCCCAAAGGTCTCCCACCTATTCGTGATCATGATCATGCTATTCATTTGATTCCAGGAAGTGTTCCTCCTAACATCAAGCCGTATAGATATCCCTATTCCCAAAAGAGTGAAATTGAACGTATGGTTGCAGAAATGCTAGAGGTTGATATAATTCAACCTAGCCAAAGTTATTTCTCTGCTCCAGTAGTATTGGTGCACAAGAAGGATGGTTCATGGCACATGTGTAAGGATTATAGGGAGATCAACAAGGTCACTATTAAAGATAAGCTTCCCATTCTTGTCATTGATGAATTATTGGATGACTTGCATGGATCAATTTACTTCACCAAGTTGGATCTTCATTCAGGATATCATTAAATCAGAATGAATACTTGAGACATTCTGAAAACAACAATTAGAACTCATGAGGGTCACTATGAATTTTTGGTCATGCCTTTTGGCCTTACCAATGCACCTTCTACATTTCAAGGTTTGATGAATTCCATTTTCAAACCCTTCCTTAGAAAATTTGTGTTAGTATTTTTTGTTGATATACTAATCTACAACAAGTCTTGGAGGGATCATGTTGAACATGTTGATAGGGTGCTACAACTATTGGAGGAGAAACAATTATATATGAAAATATCCAAATGTTTCTTTGGAGTACAAGAGGTGGAATATATGGTCATATTGTATCTTATGAAGGAGTTAAGGTAGACCCCAGCAAAATTAAAGCCATTAAGGAATGGAAAACACCCACATCCATAAAGCATTTGCGAGGATTTATCGGTTTGACAAGGTATTATCGCAAGTTTGTTAAGGATTATGGGAAAATAGAAGCACCTCTAACAACATTATTGAAGAATGATGCATTTTCATGGACTCTGGAAGAAACAAAGGCCTTTGAACATCTTAAAGAGGCAATGTGCCAAGCATCGGTCTTAGCTACACTAGACTTCACAAAAACCTTTATTGTGGAATGTGATGCTTCAGGAATTGGAATTGGTGCCATTTTAATGCAAGATGAAAGACCCATTGCTTTCGAAAGTCGTCCAATCAAGGGAAAGTATTTACACAAAAATATTTATGAGAAGGAAATGTTGGCAATACTACATGCACTTAAGAAATGGCGACCCTACTTAATGAGAAGACACTTGAAGGTAAAAACAGATCATGATAGCCTTAAATATTTTTTAGAACAAATATTATCCTATGGAGAACAACAAAAATAGGTCACAAAGATGTTGGTTTATGACTTTGAAATCATCTACAAAAAAGGGAAGCAAAATGTTGTGGGAGATGCACTCTTAAGAAAGGATGAGGATGTGGAAGCATTGTTGTGTGCCATTTCTATATCCAACCAGATCGGATAAACGAAGCAAGCGAGGAATGGAAGAATGACAAAGAAGTGTGGGCACTTGTTCGAAAGTTACAACAAGATTCCAGTACATCTGATACATTTAGTTGGAGAAATGATTCGTTAGGGTACAAAGATCGCTTATACCTCTGTAAGAATTCCCAACTCAAACAAAAGATTCTTCTGGAATTGCACGCTTCTCCCTTAGGAGGGCACTCAAGATTTTTAAAAACTTGAAAAAGGGCTAAGAAGGAATTTATTTGGGATGGCCTTAAATCGGATATTCAAAAGTTTGTGGTGGAATGTTTGGTTTGCCAATAAAATAAAGCTAAAAAAATTAAGACGCTAAGCCTATTACAACCTTTATCCATTCCAAGCCAACATTGGGAGGAGGTTTCAATGGATTTTATCACAGGTTTACCCAAGTCTGAGGGAAAGAGTGTCATCATGGTGGTAGTTGACAGACTTACCAAGTATGCACACTTTTGTGCATTATCACGTCCATTTAAAGCTAGTACACTTTCTACTGCATTTATGGAAACAATTCAAAAGCTACATGGAAACCCAAAGATTATTGTAAGTGACAGAGATCCCATTTTTACTGGAAATTTTTGGACAGCATTATTTTCTTGTCTTGGTACTCAATTAGCTCATAGCTCATCTTATCATCCTCAATCTGATGGGAAAACTGAGATAGTAAAAAAATGTTTGGAAGGATATCTTTGTTGCTTTGTATATGATAAATAGACACAATGGGTCAAATGGTTTCCTCTGGCTGAATGGTGGTATAAAACTTCCTTCCATACTGCAACAAAATGACCCCATTTATGGCACTTTATGGATATCAGCCACCACCCATCACATCATATTTAAGAGAAAATTCTAAGGTTCAAGTAGTCAATCATCACATCGAGCATCAACAACAAGTTCTCCAACTCTTAAAGGAGAACCTCGTGTTGGTGCATAATGGAATGAAACAACAAGTAGATCAACATCGCAGTGAAAGAAGTTTTGATGTAGGTGACTGGGTATTCCTACAACTACAACCATATAAACAAATGTCCCTCAAGCAAGCTAAGAAGGATAAAAAATTGTCACCAAGGTATTAGGTTCCACACAAGGTGTTGCAAAAGATTGGTACTATGGCATAAAAATTGGAGCTTCCAACAGCTTCTCATGTGCACCCAGTTTTCCACATTTCATGTTTAAAGAAGGTTATAGGCGACAAGCTTCTAGTTCAAACAATATTTCCAGAACTTGATGAGGAAGGAAAAATTATATTGGAACCGGAAGCAGTCATATAAACAAGAACTTGATAGTTACAAAATCGATCCATTTCGGAGTATCACATCAAGTGGAAGAACTTATCCGTTGAATATTCCACATGGGAGGATGAGAATTTTATACAGAAGCATCTAGAACTACTCAAGCATTGAGGACAAAACATTTTTTGAAGGAGAGGGGCATGTTAGGGCCCTATAATACTAAAGATGCCCCCATTACTATTGTAGTTGTATCCCTTATTAATATTGTTGTGCCCCTATTGTCCCTATATTGTTATTACTCTGCCCCATAGAATCCCTCTATTGTTATTTTTGTGCCTTTATATTATTATTTTTAGGTCGGATTGGTTATATTGTGACCCCTTAGACTCCTATATATAGAAAGGATGTTTTGTCATTTGTATCATCCAAGAATTGTTCATTTATGTAATGTAAAGGAGGCTGCCCCCTTGAAGAGGCTGAATTCTAAGGTGTTCAACAATCTTTTCTATCTTTTTGTGAGCTGCTTTCATAACACTCGATCTCTATCTTTCCACTACTCGTCATCGTCTTTCACCACCAGAATCTATCTTGTAGATCTCCTACTGAACAGGGTCTACCTCAGGCCCGAGCAAAACCCCTCAGCAACAAAGGCGTCCCCTTGAAGCCAAAAATGCTCTGATACCAAATTGTAGGTTTTAACCCCGTAACGAAATTACTGACATAGAAATTCTAAAATACAAAAAATAAACAATGCGAGAGCATAAAACATAAAACATATATACACAAATATTTTCCCCTGGATCCCAAAACTGAGACTACCAACTTGATTTTTTATCATGTTCCTTTCAATGTTACAATACATATTTATACATGCCGAAGCATCCAATACCATGGACCAAAAACCATCGTGTCCAAAACCATGCGTGAAAAATCATACAAAAAACCATAGGTGGGTCTACCCAACCTAATATAGGGTCCAAAAAGTAACCATATGTAACCCCGGACCCCATAGAGTGGGGTTACCTGCACCCATCAAACTCCCTGTGACTCCCCCCGCTATGCAATTGACGCAACGAAGGGGGGGGCTCCTCCCCCCTTCTAACCCCCAGGTTAACTATGTGGGATAGTCGTGGAAAGAATATAACACAAACCAACAAAAGTGATTTACCCCTTTTTCCATCTTCCCCAGTCATTGCTAGCTAGTACCCCCTTATTTTTTAGCAAGTTGGAGGAGGATAACATATGCTTGTAGTATAATTCCACCCTTTGGGTGAAATCATCGCTATGTGATGTTTTAAAAATCTTAGAAACAATGAAACTCAGTGGGATGGATGGAACACCATACAGATGTGACTCAAGTGTTGTGGTAAACATCAAAGAAGTAGTGACAGTAGATTCTTCCGCAACTGTAACAGATGGTACAGTCTGGGATGTTGATTCAGCTATAGTCAAATGACGCAATAAATGTCGTAATGAATCAAAAGGAGTTTGAAAGTAAACAGGATCAAAAGGAGCAGTAAAATGAGGAGTATAAGGATAAAGATAAATCTCGGGTCCAAAACGAGTTGGAGTTCTGGGTGTTTCCTCTTCAGTTTTCCCTTCAATAGAAATCAAACCAGGTGGGAGGATTTCACTGTCAGGTCCATAATGGATTTCCGGTGTTTGACTCTATGGTAAAGGCGAAGTATCAACAATTACAAATGTCTGAGGATAAACCTACCGATCATCTTCCGGTACAGGAACAACTTCTGATTGTTCAACTTCAACATCTGAGTGTTCGAGTAAAATAACAATAGGTTCAAGTTGAGCTTCTTGAAATACTGCTAGCTCAGAAGTAACTTCTGGTTGAACTATGATAGGTTTAGGATCATCTTCTGGTTGAACAGATTCAAGTTTAGAAGTAATTTCTTGTTGAACAACTTTCGATTGAGGATCAGCTTCTTGTTGGGAAACTTCAGTTACCATTTCACTAAGTTCACTTTTAGTGTCCTCAAGTAATTGTAAAGGTTCCACTTTAGTAGCAGATGTACCAGTAATCATAGGAGTAATTGGGGTCACAATACTTACCAATATAGATGACTTTGGTAATTCAGATGAAGAACCAGAAGTTTGTGATGTACTAAACGCAGTTAAAAGAGACTGCTTTTGCCGACTATGTGTAGCTTTAGGGGGTAAAGGTGGTTTACTTGCTGTACTTCACAAATGATGGGGTAAAGGTTTATGTCCCTCCATGATTATTGATTTATTTTATTACGAAAATAAATAAACACAAAGAGGGTAATCTAGGTGAAAGGATTACTAGGCAATTGTGAACTGCAATATACTGCCTAAGTAAACCAAGGACTTAACATACGTGCAGACCATCTCCCCGAATGCTATGTTCGGTGTATCATAGTATACAAGGCAACTAACTTGGTCATCTAAGGATGGATAGAAACCTAATGTAGACCTCCCATATATACCCGAAATTAGGTGGAGGTCCAATCCGTGTTGTCATTGTATAAGGCGAAACCAAACAGTGAGAGCATTCCTTTATACTTTTCATACTATAAAATCACCCTATATACCCGAAGGTACGTGGACAAGCTATGATATACTTATGTACGTGGAATAAGGTATCGCACTTGGAATGTATCACATACAATTAATGATAGCTACTATGTTTTACCACGCCGAAACATGTCTCTAGCCTAGAACCTCTTAATGTTATGGGTTAAGTTTAAATGCTCCATTAGGTTAATTGAGATTACTTTTAAGTTGATCTTGTTTAGGAGTTTGTCTTTCAGATTCACCGGGTGATGTCTTTGAAATTCCTAGAATGCAAATACGATGAGAAACATTCTTTTCATTTTTTTAACAATGAAAAACCTAACTAAAAGGGATCGAGAAATCAAAATCTTTGATCTAAGAGCATAGAGCACATCTAATGCAACTTTCCTTATACTATTCCTACAAGCACACACAAACCTCTAAATGCCTAATGCATGTTTTTATTTTCATTTCCATCAATGTTTATATGAACAAAAGGAAGCTAAATGCACAAACAATCAATCAATACCTTTCGCAAGAAATGAAGACTTTACGATAGTTGCTTTTTCAACGAAACAAAGACTTTACAACACTTGCTTTTCATAAAAGACTAATCAATTATAAGCTAACTTTGACAATGAATTGATAATAATAAAGAAATCACTTAAGAAACACTAAACAATTAAGGCCAAAATAGGGTTAGGAGGATAAATAAAACTTGATTTCACAACCATAGAAAACATTGATCTTTCAACAAACAACATCAGAAGCAACTTTGGAAAAATGAAGCCAAAGGTGGATTTTTAAGCCTAAGGAGGATCAACACATGCTAGACTAGGAGAGAGTGCATTGCAGTGCATTGTCTATAAGCTAAGGCTGCTCTGCAACGCACTGTGTCAAGACCAACACTTCGCTGGTGCCAGAGAGTCAAATCAAGAGATATTCAAGCACACTTTTTTACTAAAAACAATTCAAAATGTCTGAAATAAGATCAAGGAAGTCAAGCAAAGTCTACTAGGATGTAATATGATGAGGGTAAGCTACTAGGAATGATAGTCAATCCCTAGTATGGTTGCCAATCTGTTATATGGAATTTTCATCTATGGATAAACACATTTTCCCTAAGTGGGTAGCTACACTTAGAACAACAGAAAGAAAGTAATTTAACCTTTTCCTATAGTAGCTAGTTGAGATGAAGGAACTTACTTGTGGTCTTTCACCTCCTTAATACCCTTTGAATTACTCTCATTGCGCGGGCCACTTGAACTGAATTTGTTCAATTGGTACTTGTGTCAACAGAAACAGAAAAAACAATGATCAAATCATACATGATATATCTACTATAAACCAATGGAAACAAAGACATTAAATCACATAATCATCATTGATATGAACAAGAATATGAGAAAAGGAATAAACACTTTATTAATGTAGAAGGAAGAGTTTCACCTAATAAAGTTCGATCCTATGCCACTCATCTAGTTTCAATCCAACCCTTGTCACACCAAAATCACACCACTGCAGCAGCATAACATTGCTTGACATGAACTTAACTCTCAAACCAACATAATTTCTCTACAATCTTCAAATTCTAGACTCCTTATCACTATGATGAGTGCTCAATTTATAGGGAAATGGAGGTGGTTTTGCCATAAATGAGGGTGTTGAATGGCCTTCCAAAATTGGAGTTAGTTTCCATGGAGCAAGGGATGAGAGGATAGGAGGTTAAGTGATCCATATCCTATCTAAATTCGAGCTCATAGGAGGAGATAAGAGATGGGATCCTTCCAGAATGATCTAGAATTAAGGAATATTCCTAGAATCCAATGTTGATTTCACTCATTCTCACCCAGCGCAAGTCAAAGAGGGCCTAAGTGCATTGCAGTGCTAGCTTGAATGGGCTTGCTTGCTCTACAAAGCGATTACCCCTAGCGAAGTCTGCGCTGGTGTCTCAAGGAGGCATTTTAGCAAGGTCTAAGGCCAAGAAACTTTCATGGATAGAAGCATTCAATGAGATGAATTTTATAGGGCATGTAACAACTGAATTAAGGTTTGATGAGCCCTAATTGTATTGATCTGAATGTCGAGAGTGATGTTCCCAAAGAGACCTGTAACAGTGAGAAACTAGCTAGTGGAACAAATTGCTCAAGCAGATCATGGTACAAAGAGTCATGGCATGTAGAGGATAGGGGATAATAGAAATCCAAATTGAATAACATCATCTTTCAGAATGGAGGAGTTAGTCCTCACTGTAGGTTTCATGAGCCATTCTGGAATTTCCTCCATTGAATCTAAATCATGAAAAGTGGAAGAAGAATAAGAAGATGGATTAGGAATTTGATTTTGAGATTTCCTAACTTTACAATCATCAGAAGGAGGCACGAACATCGGGCCTGGAGAAGGAGGAGGAAAAGGAAAAAAAGTATTAATAGGTCTCTCCTTTAAAATTAGATGTGTCTCATAGTTTACAACGGTTAGGGAAGTAAAAACATCAAGAGGTTTAGATTCAAACTGATTCAAAGAAATCCAAACCAAATGTTCAAACTTTTGCTTACAAAAATTTTGATCCATGTCTTCTTTAGGAAACTCATAACATAAATGAAGGAACCTATTAGAAAAACCCTCAACTGATTCATCAAGATCCATTGTAAGTTGATTGATTCATTTTTGAACATCTCAGTAATCATACCAATCGAAATCTTGGTTAAGCTCGTTAGTAAATTGAAAAAAGTAGTGAATGGAAGCAGATGGTAAGGTATGACATCATCAATAAATAGGACCTTCAAGAGTAATGGTGAATAAAATACACATAACATCTTCATGATCAATTTGAATGGATTTACAAAACCCAAGAAAATCATTTATGTGTCGGGATAAACCCATACCACCCTTTCCTTTAAAGTTGAATTGAGACAAGGCATGAAAATGTTCTACGGATATTGAAGGTTTACCAGGAGGTATGTTATAAAAACACTTCGGGATTATGATTTGGGAAAGAACCATTTAAGATAGGATATTCAAAACAAACTCAATGGGCACAACTTGTCATATGGCCCTCCTTCTACTAACATTTCTTTTATGGTGTTGGAAATTAGTCAAACAATGGGGTATCCCCAATGTGAAGTCCCAACTAGACCTCACACCATTTGGAATAGGAGCCCCATTAGGGATATTGGCCCAACTGCCATATATTCTTATAGGTTTTCCTTGGATTCAACTTTCGTCAAGAGAGAGGGATACATGTGTACTTTTTAAAGGAAAGTGAGTGTTCCTAGTGCATGTTCGATCGTAGGTGTGTCCAGGTTCTTTTACTGTGAAGGGGATGAATGGTGAGCCTCTAAGAGAAAGTTAATAGTAACACTATAGTAGAAACACACACAAACAAGAAGAATCTATACATCCAATGGAATAGTCCACAAAGATGTGATGGTCATGTAACAAAATTTATCGAGAAAGATCTATCTAACATCCAACAAATTTTTCCACAAATATGCGATAGTCATAAGAACCGTTACAACACATTCTCAATATGATAAGAACAAAAATAACCAAAATAGTTCAACTACTTTAGCACAGGTTAAAACAAACACGAACTACAAAGATTCACAGAACAATCTTACAAATTTCATAATCCATGCATGAAGACGTGTTGGCCATCAGGCTTCACATATTAAGTAAATGTTCCCAAACACATGTATACAATGAATACCACTAGCCCCAATAGTGGAGCATTGGAGCCACTTCTTAGTCCCTAAAACAACTAGTTTATCTCTCTAATGCCTTGCGAGAGGAGCCAAGGTGAAAATTCCTTTTCTCATGAAATGAGGGTTCATATATAACAAAGAGGTGATTCTTCACCTTCCTTGTAACTCTTTGAATACCCCCATGACTAGTTGGCTTCCTATGGCTTTTCGACTTTACATGACTCTTCATATTCTGAGTGTGTGTTTTCAACTCTCACTTTAAAATACATTTTGAATAGATAATTATATAATCCACAATAATGATGTGGCATATCATCCTCATGATAGTTCATGACATGACACTGATAAAATGGACTACATGATGATGTGGCAGTTCCAAGCTATCCTTCTTGATTCTTATTTCTTTCTTTCTTCAATAAGTGTTGTGGGGAAAAGTATCCGACTCGGAATGACCCTATCCCTACTCTAAGGGTGATAGTTCCTTAGCAACAACTGAAAGTAAAGCTTTGATATTTTTCCTTTATGAAAGTACAGAGAAGGAAGAAAAGATTGACCAACCGATGTCTTTCGCTTTTGTCGATCCTGTCTTCTCTCTTTGCCTCTTGTTCCCAGCTCCTTGCTCCCTTTGCCGGCCCAGCTACACAAAGATCCTGCAAAAACAAGAGAGGGAAACTACAAGAAACATGTACTCATAACTGATGCATGGATTAGAATGAATCAAATATACAGATAAAAACAATACATCATTGCAATACAAGTATATAGGAGAACATCAAAAGCTTTATTGATAGAAGAAAAAGGTTCTGAGAAGGTTACAACCATAAATGGCTCCAATCCAGCAGCACCTCCCCAGTAGCAAGAAATCTCCTCTTCTCCTCTATAAAAGCAATCACCCAATAGCTCTAACTGTAAACCAACAACACTTCCTTGCGTTGCACAAAATTCCAGCCTCCCTAGACCTCATAGAAGAGCTCTATATATAGGAGATTTGGAGAAAGGATGAGTCAGCTTGAGACTGACCTAAAGCTGCCTTGTGTCCTCTCCCTCTTCAGTTAAACATCAGTTCTTGAGTCCACTTGGAGATCCTTGCTTCCACATGGAGATCAAGTACCTCTTACTCATCATAGGGCGAATTCCTTGAACCAAGTGTCAGTTTGGAAGCTTCCTGGGCAGTTGACACCTTGCAGAATGACTGTGCCACTTGGCCAATCTCGCCCAGCGCAGGTAGCCTTCATTGGTTTTGACTTTCATCGCAGGTACAAGGAGGAGCAGTTGACATTCAGCGCAGATGCTCAGTGGAGCAGCTGACATGATCCAAAAATAGCCTGTTTTTGAGTGTTTTCAGGTGGAGAACTGATAGGAAGTGCTGTGGTTTGCTGACCTTGTTCCTCTAGGGGTAAGAACAACATGTTTAGGGACTGAGGATCCCTGTAATTATTGACATTTCATGCTCCATGCTGCGAGGCACAAAAATGTCTATAACAGTTGCCCCCTAAAGTATGAGGTCGTTTATCGGGTGAAATGCTTTATCCAGAGGGTCCGAAGTTCATTCAAGTGCTGAGAGGTGCCCTGTAATACAATACAATACAATATATTATTTTTCATTCTTTTTTCATGATCTAGCTGAGGTGGGCATTCCCATGCTCAGCTTTATAAATACATTTTGGTACATAGAACAGACGATCGTCTGATGGTAGACTGATAATTTTCTGCTGAAATTATCATCCTTTGAATAGGATGATCATCTGCTGCAATGATGTACATGACAAATGCTTTTATATTTCCTGAATATGTATCGCAGCCCGGATGGATGAAACTAGATCCGGGGTCTTCAAACTCGTTCGATCTTCACTCTAAGTACAAGTCGATCCATGTGAGAATTTCGCTGAAGTCGAACATGGAAAGACATCGCTTGATTACTGGTCAATGATGAAAAACCATTAACAAGCGCGAGAGGAATCACCGATAATGATAATGACCCTCAAGGTACTGCAGTACAATTCACGTGGCGTGAATAAAAGACTTGGCGTCGAACGCCACGCAAAATCTTCTGGTCGAAGGTCATTGATGTATACCTGTCGCCGGAAGTGAGAAACTTGCCATTGAGGCATGCAAGCTTCAAAGTACTGATGGGGTTGTTCCTAGATCAACTTCTTGGATAATGAGCTGAAGTCGACAAGAAGCGATCCGTCAAAGGAGGGCCTTAATGAATCCCACATCAATGACACGGAACGGAGCTAATGATTTTAGTGGAGGTGTAAACAAACTGTGACATATGATTCAGGGTGGCGATCATGAATGGATGAAGGATAATGTATGGCAGTGGATGGGACACGGTTGACACTTTCAGAATGACCTCTCTTGAACATATAACGACACTGATGCAATGGATCGGTAGCATTACTCCAAAATGTGGATGGTTTGGCGAAGACCATGGTGATGAGACCGGTGAATGAAACAACCCAACCCGATGTGGTACGGAAGAAAAGTGTCATGTTCAAGAGCGACTTGCTACCATTAAGCTTTGATGTTCTCCCAATTTTTCCCCAGTCATTTCTGACCAGTACCTCTTTATTTTTGTCAAGCTTGAGGAGGATAACATATGCTTGTTCTATAACCTGCCCTTCGGGCAAGCCCATCGCTATGATTTAACGAGCTTAGCGATAGGGAAACTCGTTCTCGTCTAAAGACAAGTTTGTCGCTATTTAATCATTTTAACGAGTCTAACGACAAGGAAAACTCGGTCCTTTTCATTTTTAGAGAGTCTGAAAAGGTACAAAAAGTTAACTCTATAATTCCTTTTTCGTCATCTAATCCCTTAAGTCCGAAAAAGTATAAAACAATACAGAAGGGATGGGTGTTCGGTACTTTTAACGAGCCGAACAAGACAAGCGCTCGATCTTTTTGTGTAATAATCCCTCAGGTCCAAAAAGATTAAAGTCTAAATGAGGGATAGCTCTTCCGGTCCTTTTAACGAGCTGGAAGGCCAAAACTCGGCAAACTTTTCATATTTTACGAGTCTGAAAAGAGCTCAAAGAGGACTCGTCTTTTGAGGAACGAGTGATAAATAGGGATAGCAGCAGATTCCAGGTACAGGTTGGAATTCTCCAATCACGGCAGTGTCACAAGGATGGCTAGGTGAAATCACTCTTCGCAGCTGTTTCTCAAAAGAGGTAAACACTCATATGGAGGCGAACGATCGGCCAAATGAAAAGTGGAGGTGACGGTACACAAACACGACCAAGGCTTTTATGGCTGATGGATTTACGATCTCAAATGGTTATTTACCGGTTCATTTTTTCTGGATGAGCTTGAACTCTAAAGGAAAGCCTGCTCATAAACTTATGTTTATTTTTTAACGAGCATGAACTATGTGCTAAAACTGCTCGGAAAGTTTGCATGCCCCCAGCATAATAATGCAAATCGAGGTGCATGCCCCCCAAGCTTCATTGCATTCAACTCGGTGGTTGGAATGAAGGTTTACCTTTGAGAAAGGGGATTTGTTTCATTTTTTAATGAGGTTGACATGGTAAAAGAACTATCCTCATGACTCCTTGTTTCATTTTTTAACGAGGTTGACGCGAGATTAGAACCGTCCTCGGAGCCCACTGTATTTACAGTATTTCCATTAGGGCGATGATCCATGCTGACAAAATGTTCAGGAATCTTCCGAATCCATTAGATATAGAAGATTTCATATTGTAGGTTTCCACTGTGGCCACTTCCGCCAGATTTCTTGCAGGCGGTAGGGCAAAAGTACCCATTAAGGCAGGGTCTTTTAGGAGACCTACTCCAATATTTTGAAGTGAATGATCGCTTCCATGGATCATTGGAATGCATCCCATAACTTGTGAACTGTCGGGGAGGAAAGTTTGTTGGTCGACGACTGTAATCCCTCCTTGAAAGGGAAATGCAATCTTCCTGAAGTAGGTCGACACGACTGCGGCCATGGCATATATCCAGGGCCTTCCTAGTAGGATGTTGTAATCGAGGTTTCCATCAATTACTTCAACATCGACTTCTACTGTTTTGCCCCCCAGTTCAACTTGCAAGTTACTTATAATCCCGTAGGGAGTGTATGATCGTCCATCAAATGCTTTTAAGGTCGTTGACGATTTCGACAAGGGTGGTGAGCCTAAATTTTTCCAGCAACTCATCGACATAAGACATGTAGATGCCCCCTCATCAATAATTGTTCGATGAACAGTTTTGTTGAGGGCTTTCGCTTGAATAAGGAAAGCTAGTTGAGCTGGTAACTTAGGGTCATATCCTTTATGATCAAAGGCCACAAGATTGGAATCCATTGGGCCAATCCCACCTATTGCTGATAATAAAGTTTGCTCTTGGGAGGGGCAATTTTGCGGTACCTCAAGTGTCGACATAGCGGACGGCGATTGGGCCAGGTCCTCTATTATATTATAATTCTGTGCTATTTTGGCACGAGGATTAAATGTCGATTTGTGTACTACTACCTTTGGCAACTTTATCATTGGTTCAGGAATGATGGGTGGCACAACTTTGGTCAAAGCTGTCGTCGAACTACTAGGTTGTTCATTAGCCTTGTTATTGGACAGCCATGGATTCCCGTAATCTTTATTCCTTGTCAAAGCATTATTCTGCTGCTTTGAGGTAGACAACATAAGCACTTGGGATCGGGAAGCATTTTGATTAGCAACCAGATTTTGACCAGGATTAGGAAATGGATCAGTCAACACAGCTGAGGTTTTCGGACTCTTAAAGAATCTTTTAAGCTCAGCTTTGCATGGACAATCTGCTGTCCAATGATCCTCATCGCATATATGACACCCCGAAGGGGGTTTCCCTTTTCTCCCTTTCTTTTTCTTCTTGTCTCCTGGTTGCTTCAGTTGTTTGCCCTTGTCGTCCGACACGACACTTACTTCCGAGGCAAGAAGTTCTTCATTTGCATTTTGATTCGAAGTCTTACGGGTTTTCTTAGACGAATCCCGTGTTGACTTTGCGTTTGCAGTGCCAATCACACCATCGCCGGCATGAGAGTCACTATTTGATTCAGGGGGGGGAGGAATTGAAAATTCCGGTCTAGGGGCGTCAGGTATCTTGTCATAGAGCGTGCCAGACTGAGTATATACTAAGTCTAAATACTGGGCATGAGCAATAACTTGCTCCTCTGTTACGACGCCTCCCTTGGCCACATCTTCTGTTATAGCAGGAAGAAGCGACTTTATAAACCACTCAGCTAAAAGCTGATCTGGAACATAAGTCTTTACCATTCTGCGACGACGACGCCACTCATGTATATGATCTGATATATGTGTGGCCGTTGTCTGCTTGAAATTGGTCAAGATCTCTGTTCCAGTTTCGTACCTTATAGGTAACTGAAAGTGTGTTAAGAAAGTCGTGGCTAGGGAACTAAAATTGTCGAAAGAGGCTCTAGGTAATTCAATATACCATTTAGCCGCCGGACCAGTCAATGTCCTCTGGAAAAGGCGAAGCCTTATCGAATCATCATTCAAGGTATTCGACGAACACCACAGATGGAATGTCATCACATGATTCGACGGGTCTTCGCCAGGATTTCCATTGAATTTAGGAATGTCCGAAGGAAGTTTGTGAGGAATCGCTGGCCACCAATGGGCATAGGCGATTGGATCGTTCGTCAATCGATGTAAATCTGGTAATTCTAGAGTTGCCACGAATGGCAACTGCTGATTCAGGTTTGGCGAGGCGTACCCAGGATACGATGGAATCGCCTGAGCAGTAGGCCTTTGCATACCAGCATAATGCAACTGATGTTGATATGACTGATATGGCTGGTGGGCTTGGCCACTGTAAAGTGGTTGATTTAACCCGTTCTTAATATAGGGTTGCCCACTATTCGCAAAGATCTGTTGTTCAGATCCCTGGTACACCTGTTGAAACTGAGGTTGTTGGTATTGCACCATCCATGGTTGCGAAGCCATGTTTTGCTGTGCGATACTAACCGACGGACCAAGATGTGGGGTTATGGTTCCCGTTTGTGTCTGTGTCGTCCCGACAGTTGGCGATTGTGGTTGTGTTGTAGGTTCAATGGGCTGTTGCATTACAACTTGGGGTTGACATACAACAGGCATCGATTGAACTTGCGACACGGTTACAATTGCTGGCGTCGTCGGGATACTAGACATAGGTACACACTTTGCATGGAATATACAACTCTTGGTTGTTGGGGTAACATAGGTACCCAACCACTCGTCGTTACTTCAGTCAAACCTGAATGTTGTTGAAAACTGCCATATGGGTATCCCCCCGGAAGGGGAAGTGAAAGGGCATATTGCCCCCCATATGGTAACAATCCGGAACTCAAGGGTATAGATTGCCTTTGAGGACTGGATGGCCCAAACTGATTTCCAAAGGGATCAATTTGTCTAGTTTCAACATAAGAATTACCGGGTATTATACCGGAAGAACAAAGTGGAACAGACCAAGTTGTCGTAATAGTCCCTGGGTGGACTCCTTCTAGCTGATGAGAGCTAGTCGGGACAGCTGGTATGCCGGCAAACATCGTTGGAGTGACAGCAGGAGTTTCTGTTGTCGCTGTGTCATTTGGCACAGTCCTAGATGTCGACGGTTGCTCAGACATTTAAAGTCTATCCAATAAACTGCCTAACGATTCTACAGGAACTTCCAGTGGCGATGGACAAACTTCTGATGCAGAAGGAAAAAGAGTGGCGCCTACTCCAAAATGAGTTGGAGTATTTGCTTGCTGGTCCTCTACGATTTCCTCTATTGCAATCAGACCAGGAGGAAGAGGAAGACCGTCAGGTCCGTAAAAGATTTCTGGTGCCGAAGAAGGGGTTGCTTCGACAGCGACAGTTGTTTGAGCAACAAGACTCTGTGGACCGGTTTCAGATGGAACTGGTTCAGTTATGCAAGTACTTGTCCTCAGACTAGGATCAGTACAACTGTCCCTCTGTTGCTGTTGAACTTCTTCAATAGAGGCAGGGATTCCAGAAATATTAGGAGTGACCAGAATCTCAGATGTTTTCGGAACTGTTGTTCTAACTTTAATGGGAGATTTTGACCCGGTCAAGCGAGTTCGCTTCGTCCGTACTACTCTCGATTCCGGAGACAAAGACGGTTGACTCACGAGTCTCCTCGAACAACGGAGTTTTAATTGACTTTCCTCCACGGTTGCGGATTACTTGATCAACTAAAATACAAAAAGGGGAATTATGTTTCCGTATTGAATGAATTTTATTAGACGCTTTTAGACACAACTTTGCTTTTTCATGTTTTAAGAGTCGAGAAAAAGCTAAAGATGACTCTAGTCGCCTGCAATGTATTAACGAGCCCAAAGTGACAAATGCTCGGTTGGACTTTTTCAGTTATAGAGTTTGAAAAAGGCCAAAAGAAACTGCTCTGGAGATCTAGGCAGAGGGTGTGCCAAACCTTTCGCGAAACCACAGAATACGTTTTACGGTACGGGTGGTCGATCTTCGTGAATGCTGTGTTCACTGCATCGCGATCAGTAGGGCGGCCGACACGGCTTCCTAAGGATAAAGTATAAATGCCTATAGGGGTCTCCCAATATACACGACAGTACGCGGGAGCACAAGTCCGTATTAGTGCTATCGTCCCTCAGGAGGAATCACCCACCTTCATAGAGATCGACAGTCACTACGTTTAACGATGCCGGAACACGTCTCTACCTAGACCTCTATTGTGAGCGTTATGTTACAAAGCGTTTTTAGATTCATTCAATATATTTTAAGTTGATCTTGTTTAGCAGTTTGTCTTTCAGGATCACCACGAGATGTATTGGTACAAATTCCTAAATGCAGCTAAAATGATAAGCAAGCTTTACAATCTTTTTAGCTTTGAAAATCCTAACTACTGAGGGGAGAGAAAAACATAATCTTTCCACACAGAGCACAAAGCACAAACTAATGCACTTTCTCCTAGATCAATCACGCAAACTTATCAAAAAATGCAAATGCAAGATGCATGTATTTCTTTTCTTTTCCCTTAATGTTGATGTAGACAAAAGGAAACTGTCGTATAATTTTCGAATTCAATTTGAAGCGTAAACAAACAAGTTTTGTCTAAAATCAAAAGACGCCTTACAAGTACTTGTTTCGACGCTAAAAATGTATGAATTCAAACCATAAAATGAAAAACAAACAAACTCAAACAGCCATGAACAGTAATAAAACTAGCTCTTAAGATCACGACGACACTTTTACAGTTCAAGATCTAAGAGGCCACAGCTATACTGGTTTGCTTTTCACAATGGGAAACTGTAACTGAAACAAGAAATACTGAAAGAACAATCACAGTTTCATCACACAACTGAGGCGGAATAATTTCAAGGAAAGTTGGTTTACAGCAAGGTACAATGACAAGCAACAACAGCAAAATAACAGTGAAAACAGGGCCAAGACTCAGTGGGAAACCTCAATAGGGCACTGCCTAACTGGTTCAGCGCAGGCTCTGGTCTGTCAAACTGACATTCAGCGCAGTTCCCGAAGGGAGTACCTACGCTGAAATGCAGACTGCCTTTGGTCAGCCTGCACTGAGACACGAGAGTTGCGTTTACAAGGGTTTCCGGGTCATAAAAAGCTCAAAAATTCACAGTTTTTGCTGAAATAAAAAGCTATAGGTCAAGTACAAGCTAAGGGATGATCAAGAGGATGAAAAGCTATCACAAAGAGCTCAAGAGTCCTTGTGGATCAGCTCTTCAAATCATAAACTTGCTCAGAAACTGAGCCAGAGCAGCTGCCCTCTACTTTGCAATTGAAGGATTCAATTGCAGTTCGATTTGGTGCTCTCCTTGTTTATGAGATGAATAGCAAGAAACACAACTAACCAACAAGATACAGCTTCCCCAGCGGAGTCGCCAGTTTGTTGTGGGGAAAAGTATCTGACTCGGAATGACCCTATCCCTACTCTAAGGGTGATAGTTCCTTAGCAACAACTGAAAGTAAAGCTTTGATATTTTTCCTTTATGAAAGTACAGAGAAGGAAGAAAATATTGACCAACCGATGTCTTTCGCTTTTGTCGATCCTGTCTTCTCTCTTTGCCTCTTGTTCCCAGCTCCTTGCTCCCTTTGCCGGCCCAGCTACACAAAGATCCTGCAAAAACAAGAGAGGGAAACTACAAGAAACATGTACTCATAACTGATGCATGGATTAGAATGAATCAAATATACAGATAAAAACAATACATCATTGCAATACAAGTATATAGGAGAACATCAAAAGCTTTATTGATAGAAGAAAAAGGTTCTGAGAAGGTTACAACCATAAATGGCTCCAATCCAGCAGCACCTCCCCAGCAACAAGAAATCTCCTCTTCTCCTCTATAAAAGCAATCACCCAATAGCTCTAACTGTAAACCAACAGCACTTCCTTGCTTTGCACAAAATTCCAGCCTCCCTAGACCTCATAGAAGAGCTCTATATATAGGAGATTTGGAGAAAGGATGAGTCAGCTTGAGACTGACCTAAAGCTGCCTTGTGTCCTCTCCCTCTTCAGTTAAACATCAGTTCTTGAGTCCACTTGGAGATCCTTGCTTCCACATGGAGATCAAGTACCTCTTACTCATCATAGGGCGAATTCCTTGAACCAAGTGTCAGTTTGGAAGCTTCCTGGGCAGTTGACACCTTGCAGAATGACTGTGCCACTTGGCCAATCTCTCCCAGCGCAGGTAGCCTTCATTGGTTTTGACTTTCAGCGCAGGTACAAGGAGGAGCAGTTGACATTCAACGCAGATGCTCAGTGGAGCAGCTGACATGATCCAAAAATAGCCTGTTTTTGAGTGTTTTCAGGTGGAGAACTGATAGGAAGTGCTGTGGTTTGCTGACCTTGTTCCTCTAGGGGTAAGAACAACATGTTTAGGGACTGAGGATCCCTGTAATTATTGACATTTCATGCTCCATGCTGCGAGGCACAAAAATGTCTATAACAATAAGAGATGTGTCCAACACTTCATGTTCCAAAGAGATATGATTTTTTCTTCATATCTACCCTCCAAATGGTTTTGAGTCAGATCGAGTCTTCATGTGGTCTAGATCTTTGATCTTTTGTTGTAATCGAGTGTTCCTTTGTCTTCTCACCTGATGATCATCTTATCTCTTCAACCCCATATGTCTCTTTTATCATGTCCTCCTCCATATCAGTCTTCATCATCTTTCCATAGCATGATAGAGTTTTTGCATGTGAAATCCACTCATGAAAAGACAACATCAGTATGATAAACCCTTAGTATAATATGTTGCATGATGATCCACTAACCGAGCTGGAATCGGGTGGCAGGCTGAGGGAGAGGATCAGTGACTGCGCAATTGGGAAACTCAGGTAATCAAGGGCTAGTCTTGAGCCTTGAGACTACATGATGCATAGTTCAGACTTGGATTGAGAAAACAATTGTGCATTTGAGGAGCTTAAGGAGCCAGGATGAGGGATTGAACATTGATTTTTCCCATTATGTAGTTCTGGAAGACAGAAGAGCCCACACAATTGCAAAATTTCATATTTCAAGAGCTCAAGGCTAATGCTTGAGCCTTGAGAATACACAATGTACAATTAAGGTTGGACTGTATATGCATATTACATAGTTTTGAGGCTTAGTGAGTTAGGGTGTAGGGTTTTGCATTCTTTCTATCAAATGTATTTTTTTGGGAGGCAGAGAAAACACAGTGATTGTGCAGTTCAAGAGCTTAGGTTTTGTGCTTGAGCTCAAATATTATGCAGTGCATAGTTGGGGCCAGGCTTGAGGGTTGAATTTCACACTTTTGGAGGCCAAGTCTAGTCTTCAGCATTAAAACTAATCAGTGCATAGTCCTGGAAGGAAATAACTGTGTAATGTGCAGTGTTAAGAGGCATGGTTGTAGCTTAAGTGTTGGGACTGAGCAATGCGCAATTCTGGAAGGTTGGATGAGGATAAATTGCTGGGAATTTTCTGAAATTTGGCTAAGTGTAGGATCAATTAAACTAACATGAATAGTGATAGGAATTGATTATGATTGCACACTTAGAGTGCCTGATGACACAACATAGATAATATGGAACACATTAAAAACATACTTCCCTCAGTGCAACATCTTACGAGAAGTCTGACACTAAAGATACACTTTTTGATGGCCATGACGACACTTGTGTGACATTGCTTAGAACCTTGGAAATGACTGCAATAGATGTTTACATGGTAAGATTGACTCATTTACACAAACATAACCTCTTGAAACCACTAAAACAAGCTTATGTACATTGTGTGACACTTAACATGATAGAAGACGACAAGTGCTAAAGTGTCAATGACACTTGCGATATGGGAATGGCAGTGAAAGAAATACATGCTAGAGCAAAGATAACAGGAAAATGATACTAATTAGAGTGAAAGAAAGAAAAAGTGACAACTAATAATGTGAAAATGACACTCACAAAAACAAATGTGTGTGACAACAATTGTTTGAAGAACTCACTTAAATATAAGTAAAAATGCATCCAGAAGGGAGAAAATGTTGATGCCAATGCACACTGACTGTTGCCATTGATTGGACATCACACAGGCATAGTCTTGATGGACCATTCTATGCTTGTTCAAGCTTGCATAACATAATGCGCTCATGAACTTGTTGAGGGCTGAGTATGTGTGAGAAAGTGACTCTGACACTTCTGATACAAGAATGGAGCTAAAAAAGCATCAACTGACCAAGAAGTGACTATAGAATGAATCATCACAACATCCACAGTAGGCTCCAAAATTCAAGTGTACGCAAAATTTTTAAAGGTGTTTGTCGCAACAACAACAAATTCCTATCTAAGAGGAGCTAGTAGCTATATTTTTCTTATTGTTTTTCAAGATAGGGTTCGGGAATATTCATTTTTACAAACTTTTACTAAGTTATTCTATGTACTTGTATCTAAAAATTAATATGTATATGAAGTGTTCTTATTGTGCAATCATTTTTCACTTACAAATTTGAATTTCATTTTATGTTACAAATTAGAAAATGGATAAGACATCATATTATTATAGTAGTAAATATTCCCCTTCACCTTTTGAGTGTGATTTAACACAAATTTATAAGGAACAGGGGAATATTTTCTACTATAATAATGTGTTGTAATAAATCATTTTCAAATTTTTAATATGCTCACGAAGTGTGCCCTAGGGGTTGTAACATTGTTGGCATTTAAGTACACTTATTTGGTGTTTGGTTTCTTTTGTTTTCTTGCATATTTGGTTGATTATAAGTGAAATATTTTTTTATTGTAAACTAATATATCATAATAAACCCTAAGGTTGAAATATATACAATGAACCTCAAGGTTGAGTTAAACTTTTAAAATTTTATATAATTCCATCGAAGTCGAAATTTTGACATGGTATCAAATATGAATCAACTAACAATATTATTTGGTGAAGAGGAAAATAGATATTACTTTTATTATATGCATACTAAGGATATGCTTGACATAATACATCTTGATTGGGTGTTAAGCCCTAGCGTGCTTGGAAGAAGTGCATAGACCCTAGAAGGGTCCTTCTACTTATGTTTTGTTGATCTTGTTATATGAATTATGCTACAAAATTGTAGGATGAATACTTACAATCTTAGAGAATGTAATAGGTTGGATTTTTCTTCCAATTCCATGCCTTAGAAGTGAAGGATGCAAATGTTATTGATGAAGTTTGATATTTGGGAGCATATTGAGAAAGAGATCATCAGACCTGATTTTCTAAAAGTTTTGGACATTCATGTTGAGAAGAAGGTCAAGGAAAAGAATGATTCTTGATTCAAGTAAGAAATAATTCCTCACTCACTCTATAGAGAATATTATCAATAAGTTGATGTTTTTAACTTTGATTTCCTTCTACTGTAGTTCTAATGTCACTAATAATATGCTCTTGAGGAATAGGATTTCAATCATCTATGTGACAAAGTCAAGTAGACTATTGAGTTGGCTATTTAATTTCATCAAGTTGAAACATCATTTGGTTACCACAAGAATAGAAGTAGACGATAAGGAATTTGTTTTTTTTTATTGAGTGAACTTTCTCTACTTTCGAAATCTTCTGTAACACACCCTATTTATTAAAAATTAAAAAAGGAAATCTATGTGTGTGTGTGTGTGTAACCAAAATTTAGATAAGTAATGGAAATATATAGATATTGATTCTTTATTTATTACATAAGTATTTATTTCTATATTATAATCTCAAACCTTTAGACGACCTTAAGGAAATAAGAATCTCAAAATTTCCTCCGCCTTGAGCCGTTTCAATCTTAGAAGGTCACTTTATGAATATAGGCTTACCAAAACCCCTCTTATATAACCACATTAAACTTGTTTCTAGAGATCACCATCATATTATTCTCATCAAGATATTTCCAATGATATAAATTTAATCAATATATGATTTCCAAAAATAAATTTAACGACCTCTAAAGATTCACCTCGTTTAAGACAATGTCAACAGTTATACCATTGACACATTGATTTCATGGTAATACTCTACCCATTTGTTACCATTGTGTAATTATACTTCGACTAAAACATGTATGATACATCATAGATATTTCCCACATGTCAACAATGCATAGGTCCATGTCTATAACTAGACATATCAGTCTTCTAGCTTACATCTAAATCTAGGAAAATTCTCAATTTCCCTTCATAAAAGTTCTAAATATACAATCTTCCATATTTCCAACCTTTAAAATTCATTGAAAAGTACCAAAACTTTTGGATGAATCCAAATGCAAATGAAATAATTATTCAATTGATCAACATCCAAATATGAGAAAATTTTATTTTTCCCATTTAACAAAAAGTTGGATTTCTAGCATTTTGGAGATCCAAAATACATCTCCCTTGTCATTAAAACCACCACAATAGCTATTCTACACTATAGTGACACATTATCACTCCATTTAAAAATGTAATATAAGAATTCCACATCATCCAAACATGTCCTTTATTTCACATCAATGTGACACATCAACCTTCCATGTCACTCCTCCAGGGCATCATGCCACATCACCAAATGATTTTGATATCTTTGATGTAGAATTTATTCCACCTTGTATAGTATTAACTTAGTATATGGCTATAGTTTTTTCCATTAATTCCACTTATTATAATTTCTAGATGTCCAAACACCTTCCCTTTACAGATTTTGTATGCCCAAACTTCTACATTTGATGGATCTCAGATGCTAGAATTTGGAACTTGACATATCTTGGTCCCTGGACTACACATTAATGTATTTTGGATGCCTTCCTAAAATTTTACACCTAATAGATCCCTAACCATTTAACTTTTATAAAATTTCATCCCTGTTTGGCCCCTTCGAGCTAGTTCCATGTTAAGAGATTTTGTTGCACCACATGACCAAGGGATGGAGGATATTAAAAAAATTTCACCCTTTCCCCTTTTTTAAAAAACTTCAATCTAAAATTTCATATTTTTATACTTTCAATTCTATTTTAAAACACATAAGTTCGCATGTAATGAGGCTATTTGAATTTTCTAAGGGAAAGGATCCATGGTAAAGAAACCATGAAGTTAAATAATCGTGATATACAAAGTATTAACCTCATATCACATGGAAAGGAAGAGATAATGCACTAGACACTATCAAGAATGGAAATGTCTAGTTCATAAATGAAATAACATACTAGAAAGAGAAAAAACCTATAACAATATACTAAAGTCTTGATTCTATTCTTCAATTCCATAGAGAATTTAGAGAAGGAAATATAAACTTATATATTATGCATTACTTTTAACAAAATAATAAAATCTATGCGTTTAGAAATTCAAAATACACATCAAATTTTCGATTTGCTTACCCATAACATATTTAGAATATGTAACCCGAATAATAAAAATAGTAGCAGAGATATAAATAGAAGTATATCTAAATGAGACAAGGATGATTAGAAAAACCCAACAGACTAAGGAATCTCCACCCAACTATAGGTAGTTTTCTATTGAATTCCACCCTCTATCTAGGTTATGATACCACAAAGGTGATGTATGATCAAAGGTTCTTGGTTCAATTTATCAGAAGTTCAACAAGATAATTCCTACTGCCAAGTTTTGCAAAAGATAGAGTAGATTCAGACAACCACCTTACTTCTCCCTCACAACACAAAAGGACTTCTTCTTTAATTATTATTACATCAGAAGTATGTCATTATAATTCCTCTTAGTGAGGACATATAAAGGTTCAAATGATGTCAAAAGCATTCATGATAGATTTCTAGGTTTCATAGCTCTTTTAATAAGAATACGGATATTTTTCATGGTTAATATGAACTGTCTATTCACTACATTGTTTTCTACACTTTCTTATCTCTAAATGTTTCTCCTCCCTTTCTTGTAGCCTCATTTCTCCTATTCAAATTTCCCATACATTCCCCCTAATAAGGAACCCCCCCCCTACCCACTACTTCTTCTTCTTCCAAGGCTTTAGGGGAGACACCTTGCTAAATTATAGAAGTGATGCATTACCTCCAAAATTTTGTTTTCTACACCTCTCTTAGCTTTAATAAGCTGAATATATTCAGGCAAGTTAGATATAATAATGATATATTTTAGACCCCCTTAACTTCCCCACTTTTTGTATCATATCCCCTATAGGTGCTTATGTCTAATAGTCTTAGTCACCCCCATTTTATTGAGTGCAAAAGTAAAACCATTTATAACATTCAAAACACAATTGTATATATACCTCATGGTGGTTAGTGTAGTAGAAAGATAAAATATCCATGCATAGATTAATAAAAATTTAATTGTAAAGTTTCAAAGGAGAAAATTGGGATATTACACCCTTTGTCCAAGATGTTTGTGCTCTTGAGAATTTCCATAATTATGAGATCTTTAGGATAAGCTTGCATACTAAGGAATAAATTATAATTTGGAGTGTTTTTAAGGAAAGAAAAACGATGTGAAACAAGATGGCCCTTGTTGGGTGTATGAGGAAGGGAATTAATAAAGGGAAAGAGAAGGGTAAGATGGAAGACTCAAGCGAAGGTAAGAATAATTTGAGTAAGATGAAATTTTTTGCATGTCAATAGTTGGGGTATTATGATAGACAATGTTTTGAGAAAAATGGGAGATGTAAGCATAAATAATTTGCAACATGTACTATAGTTTAAGTGGATGAGTTATCCTCCAAAATAGAGACTACACAAAATGTTAGATAGTATGTGGAGAATGGGACATTAAAACATATGAATTATGATATGAAACTCTTTAGCTAGATTTAAGAGAAAGAGTGAAGAATGAATTGAAGTTCGGTGATGATGCTACTTATCGTGTGTAAAGGCCTAATGGGCTCCATTTTCATCCATATACGATCAAGTAATGTTCTTGATTTGAATGATGTTATGATTGTTCTTTGGTTGAAAAATAATCTCCTTTTAACTACAATTTTGATATATCTGCAATGTATGTGTATGTTTTATCATCAAAAGGTCATCATTAGAAATAAAATCCATGTTTTTGTTAAAATGGTTTGAGATGGAGATCATAATAGGTTGTAGTAAGATACAAGGAAACATGGTGGTATATTGCATGGTAGTAAAAAGTTGTCTAAGTTATGAAACAACCATTTTGGTTTCTTATACTATGGAGCAATTTCTCTTTTTTGAAGAACTTAATCAAAGGTTTGTCAAACTTCGTGATGAAAATGGAAGGATTATGTAGATGATGTGTGAATGGTAACCATTTGAAATTTGTTTTTCCATTAGCAAGCATAGATTGAGAGAGAGTCTTGATATATTCAATTTATATGCACGTGGACCCAAGCATTCCTCCCTTTTATAACTAGCTTTTATTATGTCACATCATGGATCATTTATATTTAATAGGATATAATTTAGTATTTTAAGAGTAAGATTAAGTGTTCGTTAAGTTGACAAAATTCAAGGCCTTCATTAAAAAAAAATTTGAAGGGGAAGAATATCAAGTGTCTTCACTCAATAATGGAGACAAGTATAACCCCTTAATGTTTTATGAGTTTTACGAATAATCAAGGATAAAGGGGTAAGTGATATTCCCTTACAAACCACAACAAAATGGGGTTATAAAGAGGAAGAATAATTCTATTATTGACACTCCAGATTCCTTGATTTTCAACTTGAATTTGTGCACTTTTCATTAGATGAAGGCATATGATTCAACAATGTATATTTTTAGTGTGTCCTCATAGGGTCATTAAGAAAAGAGTAGGAATTTGTTAATATGAAATTAGAGGTATATAATTTCTATGTATTTGGTTTTCTATATATATTCCTATGCTTGAGGAGAAGTATAAATTGGAACCTTGGTGAGCCAACAGTATTTTTGTTGGATATAGTGTTACTTATCAAGCCTATAGAATTATTTTAGGGGAATTTTAGGCTTATGTATAGTCATCATACTTATATGAGAAAATATATGTAACAAATAGTAAAAGATAAATGCATTGGTAGTTGGTTGTAGCAAGTACAACTACACCAACGACATCTACTATGTATACATATGCATGAAGTTGGAATAACAAGATTATTAGAATTGCTTCCCGTAGCTCTATTCTTTTTTGTGTGTCTATGAGTGCCCTTGTTGTTCTCATGAGGTAGTCCATTATTGCTACATGTGAAGGCACTTCCTTCAATGGGATCTAGATTTTAGAATGGCAGAAGATTATCATGAACTAATATGTTAATTTTTATGAGGGTGTGTGATTCTCTAATTCACAATTGTCTTATTTGATGATTTAATCAAGTGAAGAGGTTATTGTTCCAAAGTTTGATTTAGATGATAGGGTAGAAACATATCTAGGTGTGGATAAGGACATCATGAGGATGGATATTCCCTCACCCTCAATTCCAACACGTAAAGTTATGATTACTTTTACATTGTAAGATGCACAAGAGCATGTAGGAGAACTTAAATATTTGGTGAGGGAAGCTATACCTTGTACAAGATATTCTAATTATATTGTAATGACTAGTTCCATTTGTGACCCCTACATTTATTTTGAGGAGGTTAGGTTTGACGCATTGACAGAGGAGTGAAATATTTGTGGTGTAGATCCTTTCTATGGGATAATAGTTGATTTTAATAATACCATGATATCATATTCATAAATGGAAGGTTTGGTTGAGTTGAAAAGTAATCATATTAGTTTTGGTGATGCAATTTTCCTTATAAAGAGAGAGTATTATATTCTCGGTCAACACAAAAGCACATACGCCATGCTTGGAGGTGCTTAATGTGATGTAGGGTACCTTGTGAGTTCATTACGCTCGATGTATTGCGATAGGAATACACATTGGATATAGGTTACTCATTTATTTTTAGACCATGTCTTGACGCTTATGTGGCACACTTATTTAGATTGTTCAATACCTAAAGGTCATGATGAGTTTATTCATTCTATTCACATGGAGAGGTCATTTGGTTTCTTAGACGATGAGTTAACTCATAGGAGCGTTGGGAATCTTGGATAAAGGTATTGAGCCCTAGATGGAATGGAAACACTTGATTTCTTACATTAACGCTTGTCGTTGATTTAAGGACACTTGGGTTGAGGAGCAGGTTGAGTGGATCTATGTACACATTGATTTCAAAAGTAGAAATGGAGAAATGGATGCCCTTGTAAGTGAAACATTCGACACATATCATGAAGTACTAAGCCTTATCCTCTTTATTTTTCGGTGTGCATAACATGAAGCTTGACATGTCTCACCTAGAATTGGAGCACATCACATGTCGACCTAGCAAGTGAGTAGATAGGTGGAGTTTTGTGGTTTTGTTATTATTCGCCTTACTCACATTTCATATAAATAAAGGGAGGGAAAATTATTTTGGTTATAACCATTCTTGTTCATTTTTGTAAGTGCATGGTTGTGTTACAAATGTGAGATTTAGAGTAGACTACTCTCATTCTACTCATCTTCATTTTATTTACTATCCAATTCTTTAGCATTAAGGTCATTGAGGGAATTTAAGGGAAGACTAAGATTAGTGATTGTTACCCTAGGAAGATGAAAAATCTAAGTTTTGGGAGAAATACAAGTTTAAAAGAGAGCACTTGGTATTTTAATTACTTTAAGATAAGAAAACTAATATTTTATGGCATTTTGAAACCCTAGATTTATTTGGAGTTCTTGATGTGGAGAATAGTGGAGACTATCTTAGACACTTTTTTGATGTAAGTGAAGGTGCAAAGCGGGTATTTTTGGTATGTAAGTTAAGTTTTTACGTTTGTTTGATGGGATAACCATCTGTGATAGAATGGATCTAGGTTACACTTTTTGGTCAAGCGAGGGCACGTTTTGGTGAAAAACGAATGCTTGATTAAGAAATTTTGAGCACTCAATTGAGATATTTAGGTGTTTACAAATAGGTCGATCAAGCGTTAAAACAAAACCTAGATCGAGGCATTTTATAACCTAAGTTAAAGGCTTGATTGATAGTTATGGCTTGATTGAGTTATATTTTACGACTGAGCTGTGGCTCGATTGAGCATTATTTCTTATTAAAAAACCCAGCTGCAACCTATGCAAGTCATTTTTCTCAGACTGCAAGAGGAGGAGGAGTTGGATGAATTATTTCTAATCTTAATGGAAATGGAGGAACTCAATATAGCTACCCATCAACCCTACCAATGACCCAGAGGCTCAAGATGGGGTAGGTTTCCTATATTTTTTGTCTCTTTTACTTAAGTTTTTTTTTTTTTCAAAATAAAATAAACTAATTTGAAAAAATAACCTACCATACAAAACTATAATTAGCAATCACGAAAAAAACCATGCAACCCGTAAAAATCCACCAAGAAAACCAATAAAACCATTAAAAAACAACCTAAAAAACCACCAAGAAAACCCTTGAAGGCCAAAAGCAACTTAGAAACAACCAAGAAAACCCTTGAAAAGCCCCCAAAAAAATTTATAATTTAAGTGTTAATTTTGTTTTATTTAATTTCATTGTATACGTTATCTACAATGGTAGGATGTTTATTATAAATATTTTTTAAGTTAAAACTTTATATTTTAACTATTTTACATTTTAATTTTTTTTTAGGAATTTAGTGAAACAAATCTTCAAAAGAAAAAATATTTTTTGTTATTAAAAATGCATTTTAAATTTTGAACAAATTTGACCAAAAATATGCCAAAAAAGATTCAAAACAAAAAACAATTAAACTATAACCAATAAATAAATAAATTGGGAGGTTTAATGACATAATGAATATCGTTTCTCATGGTGAAACTCTATTAACTCAAATAAGAAATTTTATTCAATTTTCTATTTTAAATTTAAATAAATTATTAATTTTAATATTTTTTGATAATAAATATAGTAATTTGTTTTAAAAACTTAACTGTGCTTAAATAAAATATTAATTAAATTAAAAGTCTAAAACAATTGTTTTTTGTTTAATTAAATTTTATTATCTCTTCATAATAATATAAGATGGGTGATGATCAACAACTTTTTAAGACTCCATTTGATCTAGAAAGTGCAATTTTCCTTCAAATTTCTACTACTCATATTTGTAGAATTATTTAATATAATGATAGGACAACTATATAGCTTTTAGTTCCCACCCTTATTAAATTTATTAGTTGAGTAATGATTTTATAACTTACACATCCTATATTTTTATTTAGCTATATAAGACAACATATCATAACTATAACATATATGTGTGTGTGTGTGTGTTTTCAAGTTTCAACAATGCATCATTGATACATACATTAATCCATGATGAGAAGTGCATTTAAACTGAATATATAAGCATATGACCCTTTTCTAATTTGTACCATATTGTTTCCTTATGTAATGTGTCATACCAGAAACATTGTGTTCATGTGCTTGCACCTCGTACATGTCATGTGTCAAAATCAAACATTATAAGAACTTGTCTTATGGAGTATTTGGTTGGAATGAAGTTTTATTAGTTTTGGAAATAAGTTTATTTCAAATTTTTACATATATTTACATATTTGTGCTATATGAATAAAATTCATTATTTATAAATGGGAAAAAGTGTAACTTATAATTGATCACATTTTTCAATTGTGCTTACATGGAACTCAGCACTTTGGTTGATAATTTATGAAAAAAGACACTTTATTTAGTTTAGGACTTTAGCCTAGATTATTTTACTTGAGTTTATAAATGGTTTTCTTGTCAGCATTATTTCTATGTGAAATTTTTTATTCGTAGATTAGTTTATATGTGTGATATTTAATTTGTAGAGTCATCTCCCGTATGCCCCCCAATCATAGCCCGTCAGAGTGTTGGGGGATCTATTGTACATGGTCAGTCTAGATCACGTAGGCATACTAGAGTGTCTATTCCACTCATAAGTCCTCCCACTGATGCCAGTTGGAGTGTCAGAGGCAATGTTTCTAACTCTGTTGATGATCTTGCTACAAATAGTGGACCTTCTTCACCTATCGCAGTTATACATCTTGCATTTTAAATCCTCTTTAAACTTTAAGTGTTTATGTCTTCAAATTGTCTCTAATTTTTAAATTGTCTTCAATTGATGTGTCTGAATTTAATGTATATGTTTTTTTTTCTATGTAAAATTAATTCTATTAAGAAGAAGAGAAGGTATTTACAGGATGACCGAAGTCAGTACATTGCTCTGAAGAAGAACCATCATTCCAAAAAAACCAACTTAAGCCTCCTTCTAGAGGCGAGGAAACACATGACCAAGTTCTAAAACCACCCATAGAGTCCCATACATTCGAAACAAAACCAGGAGATCCGTTCGTCAGCAGCCGGAAGAGACCCAAAACCCATATGACTAAGAAGGAGCCGAGGATATCCAAAACTAGATCAAAAAGAAGGAGGATTACCTGTAGCAGAAGCATGCTACTCATCAGGTTGTTCCTCGACAATTCGGCACCAGCAGAATTCCTGTTCATCCTCAGTAGGAGCGTTAAATTGAGTAGAGGGACTGGGATCAACAAGCTGCATCTCCGTGTCCTGAATACCTCTCCCTGGTTCCACTCGTGCAGGTTGTGGCATCATACCAATGCCAAGCTGGAACTAAGGGGAGGACCATCAGCAACTCCCGAACCTCCCGTATGACTATCAGTGCCTTCCAATTGCGTGGTTTCATAAAACACCACCGAGATGTGTGCAGTGACCCGTGGCCGATGAAGCGAACTATTGAAAGTAAAAATGGCAAACCCAGTTGTCGAGGGTGGCCTAGGAGGTAGATTGGATGCGCGGCGCCTTCCTTGCCCACTACGGGTACTCGGATAACGCCCAATGAACAGCTCGTTGGCGGCTGGCGAGTCTGAATTAGAGTCATTGGCAGCATGCCTGGGTTAGCCTCGATGGAAACCCATTCTCTGTCGAAGGCGGGCCATAATAGGAGGGGCCTCAGACGGATATTCACCAAACACGACACTGAAACCTTGAAAGCCCACAAAGGTGGGACAGGACCGAACGACCACGCTTAGAACATGGCCAATGTACAGGTGGTTCGAGCTAAGGGAAGAAGAATACAGACGCCTCCTTACAGAGCCGGATAACATCACATAGGGAATGCCACCAACCTTGAGACTAAAAACCTCAGAGCCAACGGGAGCGGAGACGTAGTTTCCTATAATGTCCCCCCATCCTTTCCAAAATCTTTGCGCGAAACAGGACCAATGCACCCGAGACTCGAAATCAGAGGCCACTTCCCAGAGCCCGAACTCCGGCCAGTGCCCCAGAGAGAATTAGCACAAACCAGACACAATAACTCTGCTTCAGGCTCATAATTCATAGAGAGGACCCAGCTTAACACCTCACCTAGTTGCATCACGCTAGCATTACCCTGCCCCTCCTTATAATTGTCTTCCCTTTCTCGATTGACCCACACCATAACTGCCGCATTGAAGGAGGCCGCCATCGCTTGCAAGTCACAACATGTGAGAGCCGACATAATAACAGCGGATCCTGTAGCACTTAACGGGAGAATGTAATGGCCTGCATGCTAGGCTACCCTCCCCCAATTAACATTCCTCTTCACGTACAGGGTGGGCAGGTGTCGAGCCGCCTCCCACCACCCCTGTCCCATCATGCTGATCGCCTCCCTATTCACCCGCATCCGGGGGAATTTAATGTATATGTTACTATGCTTCTAGTTTTATATATATATTAAATTATATTTATGATTTCAAAACCCTCAGCAAGGAAAAGACGAGGATCAAAGTGTAGTGTCAATCCCTCTTTGGAACAATTCTATAGCCAATATCACATTTGAGTATGATAGGTCCCAATAGACATGGATCACACAAGAGTTGGATAAAATCCTTGCTACTTCATCTCCTAGGTGTAGTTTTTCTTTGATGTTGGATATCATCAATAGTTTAATCGATACATAATAGATGGTGGTCCCACAAAGCCACCTCCTATATTCCATACATAGGATTAGGAGTCTTGAGCTTAGAGGCCCACATAGTTGGAAGGAGGTCAAAGATGCCACCAAGAACATTAGTGTTAGTGGGGAGTTGTTTGACATCCCTCGAGACTATCATGTTGGACATGCTCATCTAATCTAGATAAAATATTTTAATAATGTTGATGCAACCCCCTTTGTTTATGATTGATTCATTAGATCTTTCGGCAAGTTACCCCATCATTACCAATTCCCCATTTACTTTGTAATGCATATATATGAAGAGTTTGTGCTACATATGATGCCAGATTACACCAACACTAGATCTAACTTTTATAGACCCGGCTTGGGAGGTAGTTATGAACATTTCAGGGCTCATAGGTCCCCTTCACATGTATTATCACCTCTAGGATTATTGCCACGACCATATCGAAGTGTGGTATTGCCAATGGAGCTAGAGAAATTGTCATATCTTGGCAGCGAAATTAGGCATACATTGTAGATAACATGCAGAGGATATTTTCCATTGCACATGTTGCATTGCATGGAGATATGTGTAAGCCACCTTCGTTGCCTTGTGGCCCACCAGTTACATTACATGATGATTGATATCTCAAGAGTCCAGGGCATGACCAACTTTTTCCATATGCATGTATTGTCGTGATATGATCCATGAGACTTGGAGGGTGCATGACCCACGTGACAAAGGCCATGTACACATTTATAGAACTTTTCACTCTTATCATAAAATTATACATTATTTATATTAATAGGTTTATATCATATTGCATTTATGTGATTAATTTCATGACAACATGCACACACAACCTAGCTACACAGATGAGCTTTTGAGGTCATCTTAGGGGTCAGTTGACCAGCCATAACAACCTCCTCTAGTGCATGTTTCCATGGCTCAATGTTGTTCACCTCCACATCTACCTCATAACACTCTTCGACTAGCAGTTGAGGTAAATATTTTTATTCCTAAGATTTGAATATTTTATTTTTGTAAGTTACATGTATGCATGTTAATTAATTCATATACTAATTAAAAGATTTGTCACTGTGTACACAGACCCATATGTAGAGAGGTGTTAATGTTGTAGTTATGTGGACACTTGAGTGGGATGTTAAGTATGGAGGCATTGAGCCACAAGAAGGAAGAACAAAACCTAGATTGATCAGACTCCCACCCCACCTCACTTTCATTTGTGCTTGACTATGTCACAAATAGGGGACTATTTAAATTCATAGTTCAAAATAATTTATTTCCATATTGTTTATTTTGTACAAATAATGTTCTAATTAATTTGAGTTTGAACGTGTTATATTGCAGTATTGGATTATGGATGCTCACTCTACACCACAGAACACACATAAGAATTCTAGAAGTGATACTTTCTAGAGTGGATCATAGAAAACTTGTATATTTTGACGCCCATTTCATAGGGCATTTTCACATGTGATATACATACTTTGTATATTTTCATACATGGATTGTTTATGGATGCATGAAAAATATATATTTTATGGATGCTTATTATTTAATTTTGTGGATGTTCATGTATAATGCACTTTATATGTATATTTTCAGATGGATAGTTTATTGTCATACATAATTAACACGATAACAATTTTGACTTCTCACGAAATAAACTAAGAAAATAAGTACAATATTAGCCTCTTTTATAGGTCATTTTGATACATAAAAACACCAAAAATATATGCTCACGGTTCAATTAAAAAACACAAATAGGATTGAAATACATTTTTTATTCAATTTTAAAATATGTATTCAAATAGTAATTTTCAACTAATAAGTTTTATTAAATTTTATTTCTTCTGAGGTCATCTACAGGAGCCTAGTCATAGCACATAGATAAGTCATATATATGAGTCCTAAATTTAATTTCTTATCCAAGTATTTCAATAAATTCCTTATCTTAATACATTTAATTAAGAACATTCAAGAAGTAAAATTTTACAAAATAAAAATATTAGTTGTCATATTGCCTTG
This sequence comes from Pinus tabuliformis, assembly GCA_031772625.1. Taxonomy (NCBI): domain Eukaryota; kingdom Viridiplantae; phylum Streptophyta; class Pinopsida; order Pinales; family Pinaceae; genus Pinus; species Pinus tabuliformis. The sequence goes on from CM062819.1 coordinate 915,655,006, forward strand.
TAGAAAGTCTCTTTTAGTGCACTTCGAAAAAGTTTTATTCGAATTTATTTCTTTTGAGGTATCTAAAAGAGCTTAATATATATATATATATACTATTGGTTGTAGTTTTTTCATTCGAATATGAACCATGTGTGTAACCCTTTCCATGTTTTATATCAGAATGACATGTCATAATTATTAATATCATAAAAATATTTTAGTGTTGTTCATAACCTGTATAGTTGAATTTCTATTTTAAGTAAAATAATATATCAACTTGGTTGTTACATACCAAAATATATTTTCTAGAAACCAAATGTATGCCATGTATATAGATCTATAAAATTCCTTACATGCTTAACATGAGTACTATACACATGACATTTAAAAAGTTTAAGATCAAAAATTTTAATTAAATCTAAATCTAAATCCTTATTGATTCTAAATTTTAATTAAAATTTAGATCTACGGGGTTCACATAAGGATCTTATTCCTCAAAATAAACCTCCTTGAAATTTGGTGTACTTTAGAAACTTAAGCACCTCAAGGAAACTAAATTTATATAACACATATGTACAAAATTATGAATCCATCATAGATAAGATGGAAACATTTCTCTATTCAAAATTACAAAATTACAAGATTATTCAACTGCCACATTTATAGATTATAAAAATCATACATCTGAGATCTCTTATACTAGATTAGAATACACTTGGCTATTGTAGACTTGACCTCAGCGCTTTCCATTTGCATCCTCTACTCATCTAGCCAATGGATCATAGGAATTCAAGTCTCAATAATACATTCATGGTATGACTCTTCTATCTTCCATCTCCTTGATTCACCTTTCTTTGTTTTGATTTATATGAGATTGATCTAAGGTTCTATGACTAGATGACTATATTGACAAGATATATCTTTAGGCATAAAATCTCTATAAATTATGTGTTCACTATTTTTTTTAACCTTTTAACCATGTCACCAATTTGGTATGTGGATTATTCATCTTCATGTTGTCTCACATATCTACTTTTAGCCTGTGTACATCGCATCAAATTGTAGGCCACGTTCTTTTCATTTCCTAAAGGGGGAGTGACAACAAAAACATCACCTACATCCAAAATAAAATATATATGTATTAGTTAAATACGTTCAAGATTTCAATTTATATGTGAAAATGTTAATGATAGATGGGCCACATAGCTTCCCTTACAAGATCGAAGACTCGATCATGATCAAGTGAAACGATGGCCTCTTCATCATGCATCTCCACGTCAGAATTAGATGAGGTCCCTTTGAATTAAGAGGGAAATGTTTCCATCCTTTCATGTACCCATGTTTTTCATAGTGATCAAGCATACATGCATCAACATCAATGAAAAAATCATAAACAAATGCAAGTTTTCTTGTCTTCATGGAAAATATTTTCCCCATGTCTTTGCTCTGCACCGAGTGTAATTCTTTTGTTCGTTATACAATACAGCAATACCAAGGAATGGATTTATTCATATCACTAAGTTCAACATTCTAGAAGAACCTACACACAAGCTTAATATATTTGTGACCTTCATGTCCTGAATTGGATTTGTACTAGTTGACCAACTCTAGTGATGATTTGAGTTGATCTACATCATGACTCATTTGGTACCTCGTAAGTGCTCGTTTCACACAAGCACGTGCACCATTGTGCTCATGCTTTCCATGTCATTTTTTAAAGTAGCTCCATGTATGATGAATTTTTGCCTTCTTGTGTAGTTGGCTTAACATTAAAAAGCATGTGTTGACTTGAAATGTCATGCACAACCATCTGACCATATCCAATGCTTCCTGAATAATATGTTATTTTTTTTAATGATTCATAAATCAGGTCAAATCAATGTTGCCCAAACAATATTTCATGCTCACTATCATCACTGATGTAAAAATTACAATCCTTAATCAAATCACATTACTTGTCAGTGTTATCCCTAACATCGTGATTCAACTATGAAAGTTTGTATATAACATGTACGAATATGGACGCTTGGTCTAAGTGGTAATAGACACTTGTATCTCTGTCTAGGGAGAAAATGTGTAATACTCAGCAAATACCACCACCAATAATATTGTACCTGGATGAAATACCTCACAAGAATTCTTAAATTCATATGCTTGCAACCTAGAACTATTCAAGTATTTGATATATTTATAGCTCTAGTTTTCAAACACCCCAATGAATTATGAAATATGAATCTCTTCGTCAACATATTTTATCCTCTTAGGTTCCAAAGTTGAAGAATATGGTTGATTTCCCATGACATGCTCATAATGCTTCAATGTGATAGTGACATATGACATCCCAGACTGGTTTGGATCAATAAGATGGAACAACGTCAAATCAACACATGCAGTGCATCTTTTCCCACCTATACATATTTTATTGTAAAACAATGCTTTTGTCTCCCTTCTACATAATATTAATGAAACAAAATCACATATTGTAGGAGGAGGAGGGTCACTGTGATAGTTATTCTTATAAAATTCACAAAAAGTTTCATAATGAAGCTGAAATTCAACATGACATCAAGAACAACACGTGTCACATATTGTTTTAGGCCTAATAAACCATGGCTTTGATTTCTAAAACATATTTATGAATATCTTCACATGGTGATTTCTTTCCTAAAATTCTTTGAACAATTCAACTTTTGTCATTTCTACAATGTCTTAGCATGTTACACATACTCACCTTTAGCTATACCATGTCATACGAGATCTTTCTATTCAGAATAGCATGGGAATATCTCTCCCAAAACTCTACCACAAAGGCTCTGATTCCTATTGTAAGTCTTCCTTGGTAATGTTGCATGGTTATAATTGCCCTCCACGCAGCTCGAAAATCAGGTTTTCTTGATTTTCCAAACATAGTGAATGCCTTAGATATATTTTCAGTGATATTCATATGTCTCTTCTTTCTTTTAGCATCTTGGACACACAAAATATTTGTGGCATGTTTTAGTTTCTTATGTTTTATCAACCCATGTAGTATATGAGCTTTTGCAAGAACTGAATGATTCTCAAAATATTGTCAAAAGATGTTATTGACATGGTCTCTAACAATGCAAGAAGGGATAGGCTCCACTAGGTTCTCTAATGTGTTTGTATCGAATTTTTCTTCAAATGGCCCACCACTTTCCAAACCATTGCAACTCCCTATTATCCTATGAACTTGAGAGGAAACAACTCATTCTTTCGGTGGTTGATCAACTTGATAGGGGAAATCGTCTTACTCTAGTGGTTAATTAGCTTGATGTGGCACATATTGTTCCCCTAGTGACAGTTAATTATCTTCATAGGGGACATGTTCCTCTGGTGCTAAATTAGGCTCATAGGGTACATCTTGATCATCATTTGTTTGATAAGCTTGATGGAACACATCTACACCGTCATCTGGATTCCCACTTTCCATCCTTGAATAGTGGAATAAAAAATATAATTGTAATTCAAGTGAATCATCATCATAAAACAAGTGAATAGTAGATCTAGATACACATGTTTATTTAAGAAATCACCATAGCTGGAAGGTCTTTATATGACTTGATAGTAGGCAACTACATATCAAAATTTGGCATGACCATCGATTCTAAGTTGAAATATGAAAATGAAAGGGTTTCAAGCTTAGGGAAATATGGGTCGAGAAGAGCACACCAATAAATGTGTTGGTCGTTATGTCAACGAAAAGGGTGATTTAAAATATGATGAAAGATAAAATAATTCCTCCTCACTCAACAAAAATCAATTTGGAAACCCTAACATTCTAGTCACAAACCCTAAGGAAAAGTTAAATGGAAAACAAGTTGAGACATGGAAGCTAGGTAGAAAAAGTTGACATCGACCAATGATTCTAAGTCGAAACATGACAAGAATAAGGTTTCTAGATCAGGGAAAGATGGGTCGAATAAGAGCACACAAGTAAAGGTATCAGTCCCTATGTCAATAAAAAGGGTGATTAAGAACATGATGAAAGGTAAAAGCATCCCTCCTTAATAAAAAAGAATCAAATTGGAAATCTTAGTGTTCTAGTCAAAAACCATATGGAAAATTTAAATGAGAAACAAATTGACATTTGGAAACTATGTGGCAAAATTTAACATGGACCAAGGGTTATAAGTTGAAACAAGAAATTAAAAGTGTTTCAAGCTCAAGAAAATATGGATTGAAGAAGAGTGCACTAGTAAAGGTATTGGTCCATGTGTCAACAAAATGGTGGTTTAGAATATGATGAAGGGTAAAACCATTCATACTTAATCAATGAAAATCATTTTGGATGCCCTAGGGTTCTAGTCACAAACCGTAGGGAAACATTAAATGAAAAACAAGTTAACATTTGGCAGCGAGGTAGTAGAAGTTGACATGGACCATGGGTTATAAGTTGAAACATGAAAGAAAAGGGTTTCAAACCAGGGAAAGATGGGTGAAAGAATAGCACACCAGTAAAGGTATCGGTCCTTGTGTCAACAAAAAGGGTGATTCATAATATAATGAAAGGTAAAATCTTCATCCTCAATCAATAAAAATAAATTTGGAAACCCTAGGGTTCTAGTCACATGGACCAAGGGTTCTAAGTTGAAACATGAAGATAAAAGGGTTTTGAGCACAATGAAAGATGGGTGGAAGAAGAGAGCAAGTTAGTAAAAGTATCGGTACCTATGTCAACAAAAAGGGTGATTCAAAATATGATGAAAGGTAAACGCATTCAACATGTATGAAAGGTAAAAGAATTTTCATGATGATGTGAATTGTATGTAGGAGGCACTTGAAGATGATATAATCCTTATGAAACATGTAACTAATGACAAGCATTCCATTTTGAGAAAGAAGTTAGTTGGAAAGAAAGGAAATAAATCAACAACACTTGAGATTGTGGAGTTTTTAAGTACACCTAAACACATACATTTTCTTTAGGAAAACCAAATGAATCACATACAGAAGACAAAGAGAAAAATAAATAGTCAATTTCCCCTTTAATTCCAATTTTCGAAACAATCAATGTTTTCACCAACTTGACCCTAATTAGTTCTTGGTTGCTTCTGTTTGTGTCGCCTTGTACCTCCCTTTCTACATGACTTCCTCTCATATTATTGTGATAAAAAGTCGCTCTCTTCAATTTTCATATTTACCCTAGTTCAAGTATATCATTGAAATAATCATTGTAACTTGTAAGAAAATTATGGCATTAAATAAAATACTAAACCTTAATTTCAAAATTGACACCCAATGCTATTCCAAACACTTGGATTGAAAACATTTTAACTGTCATAAAACCCATCAGGCCTTCGAGCAAGGTTAACATGCACACAAGTTTTCACCCTACAAGCATTCGATCACAAAATTTCAACGCTCAAAATTTCATCAGGTTTTCAATGTAACCATGTTTCTCAATCCTCCAAGCTTCCGATGATTAATAACATGAGTTTTTAGGTTTCAAGTAAAGTTTATATAAACAAAATTTTCACCGATATAATATATATGTGTAATATATATAAAGTATAATATATACTATATCCATTTGAAACTATAAATTGACATATATATTATATATTATATATTATTATTTGAAACTGAAAAATTATTGTATATATATATGGTATCATTAAAATCTAAAAGGATAAATATTTAAAATTCTATTTAAAGTTATATCATTTTGATTGTGTTTTTATTTGAATGGTAAGTTTATATTAAATGTAATTAACATTTAAGTTAAATTAAAACTTAAACTCTTCGGGTTTTATTTTAAACTAAAATAAAACTAATGGTTAGATGAAGAAATTGTATAGGCATTAATTTAGCATGGGAGGTGCATTGATATTTCATGACAGGTTTTATAGATATGCAAGTGTTCAACATTTAAAAGGGGAAACATTATTAAATTTTAAAGAGAGAATCCATACACGTGAGTCAAATTTAAAAACTGTTTGTGGAATATCTTATTCAGAGTTTTGATTAAACCCAACGTTTCAGACTTCTATGTGAGTCCATCTTCAGGAGAACACTTAGATCCTTCAGAAGATTGGTGTGGATTAGGGCAAGGAAATCACAAGGATATATATAAGGATAGATGTGGGGGAACGTTCTGGAGTCAGTTGGTAGAATTTTAATTATAATTCTTAATATAATTTATTAGGGTTTTTTAAGATATAAATTTAATTAATAGGAGAAACTTATTTTATGTTAATTTGGTATGTGAATAATATTGATTTTAAATTGTTCTCTTGGGGTAGCTCTAGTGGTGATGGCCATGGAATGATGTCTCAACGAACCGGAGATCATGGGTTTGAATCTTGTACTACCCTCCCCTTCCCTTGTAGCAGTGTGAATAATGGACATGTAAACTCGAAAATCGGAGAGTCTTACCAAGATTACAAATATATATATATATATATATATATATATATATATATATATATATATATATATAGCTTTTAAATTGATTATTTATTAATTCTATGTTTCCTTATCATCATAATATTTATATATAATTAATTATTATGTGGGTTGTAAACATTAATAATCATTTATATCATAACTATTTTGTTTTATCATGACTTTTTATCATGGCTATTTTATAATAAATTTTTTTATTTAATTATTATTAATAATGTAAAATCATTATGAGTTGAAATAATTAATCTAAGTTAATATGATTAAAAATTATAAGTTAATGTTGAAATTATTAGATTTGTTGTTATGAGGGTTATTTAAGAGTTAAGTTTAATTAATTAGGAGATAATTATTTTATGTTAATTTGATATGTGAATAATATTTTTTTATTAAATTGATTATTTATTAATTCTATGATTCCTTATCATCAATGGGTTGTAGTCAATAATAATTAATTATATCATTACTACTATGTTTTATCATAACCATTTATCAAAACTATTTTATAATAACTTTTTTTTGTTTATTTTTTATTAATAATGTAAAATCATTATGAGATGAAATAATTAATCTAAGTTAATATGATTAAAAATTATAATTTAATGTTGAAATTATTATATTTGTTGTTATGATAGGTATGATTTAAATTTAATTTACATTCAATATTTTGGATTCTATTATTGAACTGAGACTTCTGTGATCCATATCAATTTTATTGAAGAATCTTCGGCGAAAATCACATAGAAAAACTTATGTCGACGTGTTTCGAACCATCCAGTGTGGTTCATCGTCAGGACAAGTTGAATGAGCAGATCACATTTAGCACATTAAATAGACATGGCAGAGAATCCATGACTCAACGGCTAAAAATAACAGCTATGATAACGGCTAGTTTGACCAAGAAAAAGGGAAATTTATTATTATTAATAATATTCTCTCTTCTTCTTTTTTTAAGTAAATCAAAAACTAATAATTTCAAGTATGTTGAAAAATTAAAATGAATAAAATTAAAAATTATATAAAATGAATTACTTTTAAAATTTTAATAGTTAGTTATAAACGTCAAACATATTGTTATTATTAATAATATTTACTTTTAAACCTAAAATTAATAATAAGAAAATCAAAAAATAAATAAATAAATAGATAATCAATAATAAAATAATAATAATAATAATAATAATAATAAGTTGAAAAATTAAAATGAATTAAATTAAAAATTATATAAAATGAATTACTTTAAATATTATTTAGTTATAAACGTTGAACATAGAGTAAATGTTCGTCAAAAAAAGAAAGATATTACAATAAAAACAATTAATTTAAGGAACCCAAAAGTATATTAGTTTTAAATTAGATTAATTTAAAATATAAAATAAAATAAAATTAATACACAAAGAGACTACAAAAATTAATAAGTAAAATACATAATTATAAATAAAACTAAATATATTAAGAACCATTAATAGTTTAAATTAAATAACTAATATGAAATTAATATTACAATTAAATAAAAATGAAACACAAAGCTTAAAAAATTAAAATGAATAAAATTAAAAATTATATAAAATGAATTACTTTTAAAATTTTAATAGTTAGTTATAAACGTCAAACATATTGTTATTATTAATAATATTTACTTTTAAACCTAAAATAAATAATAATAAGAAAATCAAAAAATAAATAAATAAATAAATAAATAGATAACCAATAATAATAATAATAATAATAATAATAATAATAATAATAATAATAATAAGTTGAAAAATTAAAATGAATTAAATTAAAAATTATATAAAATGAATTACTTTAAATATTTTTTAGTTATAAACGTTGAACATAGAGTAAATGTTCGTCAAAAAAAGAAAGATATTACAATAAAAACAATTAATTTAAGGAACCAAAAAGTATATTAGTTTTAAATTAGATTAATTTAAAATATAAAATAAAATAAAATAATACACAAAGAGACTACAAAAATTAATAAGTAAAATACATAATTATAAATAAAACTAAATATATTAAGAAACATTAATAGTTTAAATTAAATAACTAATATGAACTTAATATTATAATTAAATAAAAATGAAACACAAGGTTTAAAATAAATAATAATATTAATAATAGATAAAGTAATATCTATATCTATATATATATATATATATATATATATATATATATATATATATATATATATATATATATATATATAGATATAGTAATAATAATAAATAAATAAATAAATTGACGGAAATCAGAACTTAATAAAAAACAAAAAAAATTTAAGGGAGAGAGAGAAAGAAGGCAAACAATTAGGAGGAGAGGGCTGGGACCGAGCAACTACTAATCTTCCATCCATCCTCTCTATTCAGATTGATCGGCCTTTTTTCAATCTCAAGGGCTTCCCTAAATTTTCGGTGATGGAATTGAGACACTCTAGCAATCACGCTTGCTTGCTCGATGCAAACATGATGATTGGTTTTCTCTACATGTTTTGCTAACGCAGAGGATTTAGTTCTCATATGCTTTAGGTCAACCGCGTGCTCACTAATCCTTTGATTAATGGAGCGACCAGTCTCACCAATATAGGGGGTTCCACAAGAACAAGGAATAATATAAACCCCTTTCATGTCTTTGGGGTCGATGGGATCCTTTACAGATTTTAGGGATTTACGAATGGTCTTAAGAGGTCTAAACGCTGCAGGGATATTATGCTTCTTAATAACCCTCACAATCTTATCCGTGGTCCCCTGAACATACGGAAGATGGACACCAGGAATTCGCTCTTTAGGCTTCTTCCTAGGGACAGCGGTGTTCCATCGGGAAACGTTGTTCCTCAAGCCCCTTGCTCGATTGCGGCAGCCCATCCAAGCCCTGATCCAGCTTCACGCACTGGTTATGATGTCAGCAATTGCTGCGCAGATTCTCAGATCTGTGCCTTCGGCCACTCTTGTTTGATCGACGATGAGAATCCGAATAGCTGTCTCAGCAGTAAGGTAAGAAGTGGCGCGTCCATCAATTATGGGAATCCGATCGGCAATCCAGGCGACAGGTTAAGAGGTGGCCAGGTAAGTTTCTCCAACGATATCGCTTCTTTTAGTTACGCTGGTTATTCGAATGTCGTTAAGAATGATTTAATATTTTTAATATGAGTAATGGTATTAATAAGGATCTAAATTACAACCATAGTGATATTAATAATTATAACATAAACGATGCTGCAAAGGAGATTGATAATAACGTTAGCATTAGGAATGATGAGGTTATTAAGAATTTTAAGGATTACAATAGTAATTATAATATTAAGAATAATAAATATAATAAGATTTACAATAATAATATCATTAATAATAATATTAATAAATATTATTATGATAATAACATTAACATTTATAATATGAATGGTATTAGCAATGGTAATAATAAGGACTATATTAATATTGTCATTAATAATGATATTAATAATAAAACTAATTTCTTTATTGATAAGGAAATTATTAACACTACTAACATTGCTAATATTGATAATAATGATTTTAACATTGGAAATAATAATGGGATAGTAAATAAACATTGTTCTAGGATGTTAATGAATAATGATAATAGGTTAGCTGTGCTTAACTTACTTAGAGACATTAACTCTGAATTGAGGAAGAGTTCAAATGGTGTTAAACCTCACCCTCCTTCTCAGAATAATAATAAAGTGGTGAATTTATCTAGCTTTTCTTTTCCTCCTTCTGTTTTTAGTGTTTTAAGCAAAGGTCTAAACTTTGCCTTGGCCCCTAAGAAGATCCCTGTCGATGATATTATCTGTGACGTGGAATTTGGGATTCGGGGTTTACTTGATAGTATTAAGGATACTATTCAGCAGGATTGTGTTGTTATCCTAAGGAAGGCTAAGCCTCCCAGGAGCAACCTTAGTAGGGATGAATTTGAAGCCCTTAAATTGTTAAATCAGAACAAAGATATTATTGTTCTGAAAGTTGACAAGGGTGGGGCTGCGGTCATTCTTAATAAGGTAGACTACCGCAATAAAATGCTAGATCATCTTCATAATAGCGGTAATTATAAGAAGCTTCCCAAAAACCTATTAAAAAGGATCTCCAGGATTGTGGCCCATGCCATTAAAACCTGTGACTCAGTGAGTCCCCTTTCACCATAAACTCATTCAGAGCAATCCTATCACACCTAGAATCTATGGGCTCCCTAAAATCCATAAGGAAGGAGCTCCCCTTAGGCCTATCGTCAACAACATTGGTGGTCCTACCTATCTTCTTGCTAAGTTTCTTGCCTTGAAGCTTAAGCCTTTAGTTGGCCATACTCTGTCCTTCGTTAAAGACTCGACTTCCTTTATTGAGGAGCTCAAGGACATCAAGCTTGACTCTTGGGACATTCTGGTCAGTTTTGATGTTGTTTCCCTCTATACGTGCATCCCCATTAATGATGCAATGGACGTGATTTTCCATCTAACTGATCCTGATACCGCTCGGTTAGTTGAGATCTGCCTCACCTCAACCTTTTTCAGTTTTGAAGGAGAGTTCTTTGAGCAAACTTGTGGGGTTGCCATTGGGCTCACCCCTATCCCCCATTGTTGCTAATCTTTTTATGGAGGATTTTGAACATAAGGCTTTGAACTCAGCTCGTCTCCTACCCAAGCTCTGGAAAAGGTATGTAGATGACACAAATGTCATCTGGCCTCATGGCCAATAGGAGTTAGATCTCTTCTTCGATCATCTCAATAGTTAATCCTCAGCTATTAATTTCACTAAGGAACAAGAAGTCGATGGTTGCCTCCCTTTCCTTAATATCCTTATCTCTAAGAATGAAGATGGTTCCCTCTCCCACCGAGTGTTTCGCAAGAAAACACATACGGAGCAGTATCTTCATGCTAGTTCCCATCATTTCCCAGCCCAGAAGTTGGGGGTTCTCAACACCCTTACAAATCGTGCCTTAAGGATCTCTGACAAAAATAGCTTCGATGAGGAAAAATCCCATCTCCTTAATGTCTTTGTTGAGAATGGTTATAGTAGACAGTTGGGACAAAAGGCTTTCCTCAAAGCAGCTAAGAATTTGTTTACTAGGAAGGAGCCTAAAGAGTGAATTCCTGGTGTCCATCTTCCGTATGTTTAGGGGACCACGGATAATATTGCGAGGGTTCTTAAGAAGCATAATATCCCCGCAACGTTTAGACCTCTTAACACCATTCATAAATCCCTAAAATCTGTAAAGGATCCCATCGACCCCAAAGACATGAAAGGGGTTTATATTATTCCTCGTTCTTGTGGAACCCCCTATATTGGTGAGACTGGTCGCTCCATTAATCAAAGGATTAGTGAGCACGCGGCTAACCTAAATCATATGAGAACTAAATCCTTCGCGTTAGCAGAACATGTAGAGAAAACCAATCATCATGTCTGCATCGAGGAGGCTAGCGTGATTTCTAAAATGTCTCAATTCCATCACCGGAAATTTAGGGAAGCCCTTGAGATTGAAAAAAGGTCGATCAATCTGAATAGAGAGGATGGTTGGAAGATTAGTAGTTGTTGGGTCCCAGCCCTCTCCTCCTAATTGTTTGCCTTCTTTCTCTCTCCCTTAATTTTTTTTTGTTTTTTATTAAGTTGTGATTTCTATCAATTTATTTATTTATTATTATTATATATATATATATATATATATATATATATATATATATATATATATATATATATATATATATATTAGTATTACTTTATCTATTATTAATATTATTATTTATTTTAAGCCTTGTGTTTCATTTTTTTAAGCTTTGTGTTTGATTTTTATTTAATTATGATATTAATTTCATATTAGTTATTTAATTTAAACTATTAATGGTTCTTAATATATTTAGTTTTATTTATAATTATGTATTTTACTTATTAATTTTTGTAGTATCTTTGTGTATTAATTTTATTTTATTTTATAAAAATTAATTTTAAATTAATCTAATTTAAAACTAAAGTACTTTTGGGTTCCTTAACTTAATTGTTTTTATCGTAATATCTTTCTTTTTTGACGAACATTTACTCTATGTTCAACGTTTATAACTAAAAAATATTTAAAGTAATTCATTTTATATAATCTTTAATTTAATTCATTTAGTTTTTCAACATATTATTATTATTATTGTTATTATTATTTATTATCTATTTATTTATTTATTTATTTATTTTCTGATTTTCTTATTATTAATTTTAGGTTTAAAAGTAAATATTATTAATAATAACAATATGTTTGACGTTTATAACTAACTATTAAAATTTTAAAAGTAATTCATTTTATATAATTTTTAATTTTTCAACATACTTGAAATTATTAGTTTTTGATTTACTTAAAAAAAAAAAGAGAGAATATTAGTAATAATAATAAATTTCCCTTTTTCTTGGTCAAACTAGCCGTTATCATAGCTGTTGCTTTTAGCTGTTGAGTCATGGATTCTCTTCCATGTCTATTTAATGTCCTAAATGTGGTCTGCTCATTCAACTTGTCCTGACGATGAACCACACTGGATCTTTCGAAACGCGTCGACATAAGTTTTTCTATGTGATTTTCACCGAAGATTCTTCAATAAAATTTTGGATTCTATCTTGTGTTTCTGGAAAATGCATTCACATTAGATACATACTTTATGACCTAATCTTTTATATAGTAGGAAAAAATTTACTGGGTCTCACTTAAGGGGAAAAAAAATCATTAATAATGTACGTGAGATAATATTATGAGGAGAACATTATGAAAAATAATTTTATGGTTTAATTTCATTTATTATCATATTTTATATTAGAGAATTAATTTATATCTTTTCTTTTAATGTAGAAAATATTATTTAAAGGATTTTCAATGACAAAATATATATTACATTTAGTCGAAATAATTATGATTAATGTAATTTCATTCGGGAAGTTACGAGAACTAAATGGGAATCAAATTCTCAGAAATATAAAAGAGAATGTAAGGGTTTATTTTAGGAGCTTTTGGACAGGTTAGAGGATGGTAGATATGAGGAAGAAGACTCACTGAGTATTGCAACAATATTCTACATGCTGCAAATGGTTTCGTTCATGATGACACTCAGGTTTTATTGATAATATTATAATTTATTTCTTTTATTTCATCCATTCCATTCTAGTTAATTTCAATTTTATGCACCAGTTCGTTGTTCCATAATGGTAGCTTAACTTGATTATGCATTATTCTTGAACACATTAAAAGATTTAAATACCTTGGAATACTTGATATTTAGGGTTTTAAAATCATATTTTGAGTTTATTTTTTGCAAGTTTGATTCCATGTATACATGATATTTAGGGTTATGTGCACCATAAATTTAGATGCCAAAAAAAGAAGCTCTTTAAATTTTATTTCTTTGTGATTTTATTCTTTCTTTCACTATTTTCTATGACTGGAAAATGTGAAATTATTAGCCATTATTTGACTTGTTCAGGTTGTGTAATGTTCCACAGATTACATTTAATTTAATATTTCTCGAATATTTATTATTAGAAATTATTAAATTAAATTATTATAATTGTTATGCAAGTTAAATAATAATAATAATACTTGATGCTATGTTATTTAAACCACATAGTTCAGTTAGATGTATTTAATACCAATGTGTTTTAATTTATTTCTTTTCTTTAATTTTAATTTTATTTCTCGGTAGCCTTTGTGAATTATGATATATATTAATTTACCTCATTTGTCATTTGGAATCAAGATGGAGCACAGGGGAGAATCATGAGCGACTAGCAGCTAGGGTTTGCTGCAGACCTGCAAAGGCAGGCGGACTGCAGGGGCAGTAGCCCAACCCAAGGCGGCGTACAGGTACAGCGCGGGTGCAGAGAGTTGGCGGTGGAGACAATGAACCCCCGTCAGGGGGCAGATGGGGTCTCCCCAAACGCGGGTAGGCAGCCCGAAAAACAAAGCGATTCAGATCCAGAACAGAGAGCGCACGGAAACGAAACTGATGGAAGATCGGACAAGAAGACAAATCCGGCTCAACTAGAGGATCAGAGTGTTAGATCATCTACCTGCAAGTTAGTAGCAAAGCATACGCCCACCGTGGAGTTCCCTAGTCACAGGATCAATGCCCGAATCCAATATATGAAGGATCACGCCCTCATTGGCAAATTTATAGGCATTTGGCCAAATGAGAGAGCCCTAAGGACATGGATCAACATAAAATGGAACCCGAAAGGACATATATCACTGCACTTAGGCCCCAAAGGTTTTTTTACTGTAGTTTTTAACTGCCTGGAGGATCGAAATAGAGTCTTTGAGAATGGACCATATTTCTTCAATGCAGCTGGTCTTTTCCTCAGAGCATGGGGACCAAAGTTTAACCCAGACAAGGAGGATCTGAGCTGGGCACCAGTATGGATAAGGTTGTACTCATTGCCATGGGAATATTGGGAAGAAGAATCGCTTAAGGAGATTGGGAAGGTGTTAGGAGACTTTGTCAAGGTTGCAGAGGAAACGAAACTGAAGAAGTATACCTCTTATGCCCGGATCTGCGTCTACATGGACTTAAAGGAACCTCTGCCTGATAAGGTAAAACTTACTCATGAGGATGAAGAATGGATCCAGTTAATAGACTATGAACATGTGCCCTTTAGGTGTAGAAGATGCCATGCCCTAGGGCACCTGTTCAGAGATTGTCCACTAAATGCAAAGAACCCGGAACAAGAACAGGATAAGCAATCAACCGAGGGGTTCACCAGGGTAGTAAATCGCAGAAGAGGGAACAAGAAACAGATATCTCAAAACAAGCAGAACACGAAGGATCCCTCAAAGCCTTCAACAAGTAACAGCTTTGCTGTTTTAGCTGAGGAAGAGCAACCAGTCCAGGATCCTCCAACAACAAATCCAAACATGGACAAGAACTCCAACGAATCATTAAAAGGAAAAAGCGAGGTACAGAATGGCAACATTCAAAGCACCAAAATGACAATCTGGAGTGAACCAGAGATGGAGATCGACGCTACGGATTCAGATACAGTTCAAGCAAGAGCAGAAGAAGCAAGCAATCAAGAAGTCAAAGATATGGATGAAGATACAGAACCATTTGATATAGGAGAACTGGATATTCTTGGGCTGGAAGCGGCTTGGAAGACTAAGAACTTCGACAAGATCACTGCAACGCAAATGGAAAAACTGGAGGCAGTTCTACACAAAGCTCAGAAAAAATATTCACTAGGAGTGCAAACAGGTAGCCAATGGGACGGAACGTTTATTTCAAAAGAAAGCAAAAAGCGGGGAAGAAAAACGACTCTGGAGAGAACCATCAAAGTTGGAGAGGTCCTCGTCGATTCAGGCAGATATGCCCAGCTTACCAGGTATTTTAACATCCACCCCAAACTATCCCAATGAAAGTGATATCATGGAACATTAGAGGGCTTAACGGCCAGAAGAAAGGTAGACTTCTAAAAAATATGATAATGGAGGAAAAACCAGTCATTCTTTTCCTACAAGAGACAAAATGTAAACAAGTAGTTCTAGAAAGAGTAGCAGCTCAGGCTTGGCCGGCAGGGCAAGTAATAGCAGTGGAAGCACAAGGTGCTTCAGGAGGTCTGGCAATCCTTTGGGATGCAAGGGTGATTCAGCTGGAGAATATTCATGCAAATAGACACTTTATTCAAGCCAAGTTTCATATATTAGGCACGAATATAGATGGGCATATTACAAATGTCTACTTTCCACAAGAAACACAACAAAAAAGGGATATTTTGACTGCACTAACACAACTTAATGCAAATAGAATGCATCCGCTATGGATCGCGGGCGGAGATTATAACATGATTGCAAATCTGGAGGAAAAGAGAGGAGGTCGTTGCAGAATTAACAGAGATGGTACTCTTCTCAAAGATTTCATTCAGGACAACTGGATGATTGATTTGCCTACAGAAAATGGTATATATACCTGGGAAAACAAGAGGACGGAACCAATGCTAGTGGCTTCGCGACTGGACCGATTCCTAATCTCTGATAATGCAGTGCACATGGGCGGAGAATTCACAGCATCCATATTACCGTATTCAGGATCGGACCACTGGCCCATAGCGTTAAATTGGAGCAGACCAGGTCAGAGTTTAAGGAGGCCATTCAGATTTGAATCCTTCTGGTTAACTCATCCAGGCTTCCATGAATTCGTAACGACAACCTGGGCAAACTTTGGGGCAACGGAGAGGACAAGTATGGAACTGTTTCAAAAGAAGCTGAAGTATCTCAAAGAGGAAATAAAACACTGGAATAAATCTACCTTTGGTAACATTTTCAAATCAAAAGAAATTCTACTCCAAAAAATGAAGGACACTCAACAAAGTATAATTTCTGATGGTCGCTCTGAAGAATTGACTCTACAGGAACAACTAATTGAAAAGCAACTTCTAGAAAGGGAAATGCAGGAAGAGATTTTGTGGAGACAGAAGTCACGTATCAAATGGCTGAAGGAAGGTGAAAAAAACACTAAATTCTTTCACAAAACAACAGTCCAAAGACGTATGACCAATCAAATATCCTCTGTGAATAATGAGCAAGGAATCAAGATCGAAAATCAGGAAGGAATAGAAAAGGAGTTCGTGAATTACTTCAAACAGATGTCTAGAGAACCAAATATAGACAGAACAACAACCATTGACAACATCACAAGGCACATTCCCAAAATTATCACGGAAGATCAGAATACTTTGCTTCTGAAACCGATCAGTCTTCAAGAGGTGGAGTCAGCGGTTAACCAATTAAAGGCAGGGACAGCTCCCAGTGCAGATGGATTTACGTCGAACTTCTTTCAACATTTCTGGGAATTAATAAAATGGGAAGTTTGGCAGGTGGTGGAGGAATCTAGGTCTCTCAGGTGGATGTTTCCAGCTATGAATGCTACCTTTCTAGCATTAATACCCAAGTCAACGGAATCAAATACTCCAGCTAAGTATCGCCCTATTGCTTTATGTAATATCATCTATAAAATAGTCTCAAAGGTCATGGCTCTTAGGTTGAAGCCCTTGCTTCCACTTATCATCTCTCCTGAACAATCCGGGTATGTGGAAGGGCGTCAAATAACAGATGGAATCATCCTTACACATGAAATATTGCATTCCCTTAAACAATTACAGAAGCCGGGGATGCTCCTAAAAATTGATCTCTCAAAAGCATTTGATTGCATCAGTTGGGATTATATGCAAAAAACCCTCCTGGCTTTTGGATTTTCACCCCCCTGGGTAAGATGGGTAAGTAGTCTAATCTCTTCTTCTTTCTTTTCTATCCTCATCAATGGGATTCCTTCTTCCACTTTCCGTCCTTCTCGAGGCATAAGACAGGGCGATCCCTTGTCCCCATTTTTGTTTGTTATTTTGGCTAAAGGTTTGGGGCGCAGTATAAAAGCAGCCATTCAAGAGAGACACCTCAAAGGAATTGCTTTTCACCATCTCCCGGCTGTCTCTCATCAACAATTCGTTGATGATAATATGTTATTTGGCCACTCCTCCGTTCAAGAAGCACGCGCCTTCAAATCCATTTTAGACTCTTTTTCTAAAGCTTCGGGAGCTCACATAAATAATGCAAAATCTCAGATATTCTTCTTTCATACACCCCCCTATACCCAAAGAGCCATAGTCCGTATCCTTGGATTCTCCAAAGCTTCTTTGCCCTCCTCTTAGCTAGGCGCACCTCTGATAGCTTCAGCACTCAAACACTCAGCTTGGACAATCCTGCTTGAAAAACTTGAAGCTAAATTACTCCTTTGGACCTACAGGTCTCTTAATATGGCCAGTAGGATTGTATTGATCAAGTCAGTTCTGCAATCTATGCCACTATATTTATTTTCTATATTAGCAGCACCGAAGTGGGTTCTTAAGGCCATCAAAAACTTACAGAGGAATTTCCTATGGGGCAGCTCTGGCCCAAACAGAAAATGGGCTCTCCTCCGGTGGGAAAAGGTTTGTCTTCCACGGATGGCAGGCGGCATAGGACTCAGAGATCCAGAACAGAGCAATAGGACCATGGGGGCGAAAATATGGTGGCGGTGGCTTTCAAACTTCAACACCCCTTGGGCGAGACTATGGACAGCTAAATACTCAAGAAAATTACCTTTAGAAGAAAGGATACGAATGTCAGAAACAAGTAAGGGATCACTAATATGGAATTCGGCTATCCAACACAGAGATCTTATCCAAAAACATAGCTTTTGGGAGGTGAAGGATGGGAAAACTGCCAGATTCTGGGAAGACTCCTGGCAGCAGCTACCTAGTATTAAAGATTGTGTGCAAACAATTCAGGACTGGGAGATAACACCGCAGGAGAAAATAAGCTGCTGCTGGAAAGAACAAAGTAATCAAGAGCAAAGAGAATGGAAAGATACAAGCCTGATCTTACCGCGCAGCTCAAATCAACACCAACTCGCTCTAAATGAAGAGTTGAACAAACGTAGGATCTTAAAGCAAGCAGGCATGGACACATTGAGATGGGGTTATGAGGAGAAGGGGACTTTCACCACAAAGGAGGCCTACAGGATAATCATAAAGGATAGAATAGATAAAGATCAGATATGGAGCAAAATATGGAAACAACCAATTTGGCCGAAGGTATCTACATTCCTCTGGCTGCTTGCATACAACAGAATACTTACATGGGATAATCTTAGAAGAAGAGGATTCTGTGGGCCTTCAATATGTCTCATTTGCAATCAGGAAGAAGAAACTGCGCTTCACCTGATGCAGACGTGCCAGTTAAGTAGAAAGATTTGGGAAAAAGTGGCATTTAGATGTCAAAAGGAGGGCAGAGTGTTTGGGGACATCAAAAACACAATACGTCAATGGCCTCAAGCTCCGTATGAGTGCGATATTCTGAACACCCTCTGGCAAACTATCCCGGGCTTCGTGATGTGGAATATATGGAAGGAAAGGAACAGGGGATTTTCAAAGGTCAAACAATGACAATGGAGCAGGTTTGGAAGGGAATTCACAACAACATCAGCGAAACTCTTACTACAAAGAACTGGTCCCAAGATGATTATCCAAAGCAATCTCAGGAACAGGCTATCTGGAACAATTGGCAAATCAAAATACAAGATCAGATTCCTGACAAGAACAACCCAGTAAAGAAAAATACGAATTCAGTAACATGGAAGCCACCTCCCATCAATGTGTTCCATCTGAATTTCGATGGAGCATCGAAAGGCAATCCGGGCCAGACAGGCTATGGCGGCATTATAAGAGATCATCAAGGTAAATCCCATCTCATCTATTATGGTACTATTGGGTGGAACACTAACAATGCAGCGGAACTGGAGGCTCTATGGAAAGGTCTCACTATGGCTCAGCAGGGTAATTATCTCCCATTGATCGTGGAAGGGGATTCCCAAATCCTTATAAATATGGCATTAAAACTTCAGCAAGGATCCCAAGTTCATAAAATCAGCAGCAGTTGGCGATTGACTTCCAGACTTGAACAGATACAACACTGGTTGAAAGAGAACAAAGCAGTCTCCTTCCAGCATATTAAAAGGGATGGGAATAAACCAGCTGATTTCCTAGCTAATCTGGGAGTCGAAAACGGAAAAGACCTCTCAGTTGGAATTCCCAAAGATACATTGCCGATGGATCAGCTATCCACTCTCCAAGCATTGATAGACAGAGACATGAATCAACACGATGATTCTCACCCGGATGCGGGTGGTTATAAAGATAACCAGCAAAGGGCAGCTGGAGTGAACTTAAGAGCTGGTGGGAAGGCCATTCCAGATGGCGATACCAGTCTTTAATGCTATTAAACACTGAATGGAGGTAACGGCAGCAGGGGAGATGGGTTCGCGTGAGGTGAGCTCCATGGTACTGTACGCCATTGTGTTGGTTTTCGGAATGGCGGATTCCAGAGAATTCCGCACAGAGAACGCCATTAAGGAGAATCGATTTCAGATCATGGGTGTCTGTGATGTTATAAGGCTCTGCGATGAGCAGAGGGGAGAGAATGTTATTGCCGTTAGCGTGAGTGGAGACAGAGGAAATACCTTAGTTCAGGGGGAGCTCCATCGCTGTAGGATGAGGATTTTGGTAGTGGGTACTCAGAGTTTGGCCCACCAGTCCATTATGGCGCCTAGAAGACATGGTGTTCCGAGAAGAGGAGGGGTTTTGGGCATCAGCGGAAGGGAGGAGGCCCAAGCAAGGGCAATTCAACCTCTGGCCATGGTTTCTCCACCGTCTTCTCCATCTGAGGAGTCGGACCAGCACGATAGCCAAATGCACACTTCCAGTTTTACATTTAGGTGCAGGAAAAATCGATCCAAGGTTTCACTGCTTATCACGGTTATTGCAACAGAGGAAGAGGATGATGATTCTGAGAGCCAGGAGGACGATGCAGGGGAGCTGGCACAAGCCAGCATGATGCAAGAGAGGGCGGAACTGGGCAACGATAATCCTCCTCCAGACGCTGCTCATTCTGACGAGCATGTTCGGGTTATGGGTCAGTCTCAACAGACAACATTTCCTCCGAGTTCTAGCGAGTTAATGAATGAAGATGCGCATATTCCAGACTTGGACAAAAACGTTTAAGGTGAGCCTTCGCAGGCGAATTTTGAAGTTTTGATTGATGAAAATTGAACAAATTTTGAAGTTTTGGAGGGGTCTCACTCTGTCAGAGATGCCCATTTTTTGTTTTAAGAATAGAGGTGTACCCAATTCCAGTAGTGTTTCCAGACTTCTGGAATCACCAACCATTTTACCCTCTATCAGTAAAATGGCAATGGCAGCAAGAAGAGAGCAGAGGAAAGAGGATCTTTGGTGTCGTAATTTTGCTGCTAAGGTTCGGTATGGAGGAAGTCCTAAGGCTACTGTTATTTCCCTGCTCATTTTCAATGCATCTATTTTTGTAAATCCGAACTTCCAGTTCCGTTGTAATTCAGGCAGCCTTGTGCACCTGTTATGTTTTCCAGATGGAGGGTGAATTTATTCATCCTCAGAGGCCAGTCCCTCTTTGTAAATACTTTTCTTTTTCTTAATATATTAGCTCAGTCTTTACGTAAAAAAAAAAAGAAGTTCTAATTTAATATATTTTCATGAGTTATGTACCTACCATATCTTATTCCCAAAAAATAATATTTTATTTAAAACACTATTTATTCAATAATTTGGCCCATTTATTTGTTTAATTAGAAAATCTATTTAATTTACATTATTTTACAATGACTATTTAATTTACACTATTATCAGTGAACATTTCCTATGGTGTAAAGGGGGACAACCCTTGTCACCTAGAGAGGGAGGATCTTGGATCCTCAATGAATGTGTTCTCAGGTTGTCCTCAGTTACCGAGACAATTTGAGCACCAACATTTTTTGGTGTCATTGCCAAGGAATGAATTGTTAAGTTTTAATCTCTCAATAACTAGATTAATTGGTTAAATATGTGATATGTTGGTGGATAGGATCACAATTGTATGTGCCTTAAAGGATATAAAAGTAAATCTTCCTTGTTTATTTGTTCACCTAGCATCTCCTTAGTTATTTGACTTCTTGATTTTCATTTCAATGGTAGTTTCATGGATTTGTTCATGTTCTACTCCTTTGATTTTTTCTAATATTGCAAGTTCTCCACATGAGCTACCAGACATAGACATATGGGATGCTTACTTGACTGATTTTAGAAATGAGGATGGTGACAATCTAGAACAACATCTTAGATATTTTAGCAACTGAATTCCAAAGATGGATTTTACCATGAAGACATTTTATTGAAGTTATTCATGATGAACTTAGAAGGAAACACTCAGAAGTGGTACAAAAGTCTCCTTCCTGGTACAATTTACTCTCTCAAATATTTTCATGTAATCTTTGGTGACTATCATAGACGTATGTATCTTATAAGATTACTTGAATTTAACTATTGTGAACATTATGATGAAAGTAACCTTGAAAATGAATATGATCATAATAATGAGGAACCCACAATGGATAATGAATCTGAATTAGGAAGTAACATTAATGAATCTAACTTTGAAATATTCCATAAATCACCTTCTATCATATTAATTAGTGAACGTGATGTGTTGTTGTCAAATTTTGAAAGGCATGAACAAGGCACTTCTCTTTCTTTAATAAAATATCATGCGACACATTTATGTTTAAAGAAATATCCAGATTCTATAACTCCTAATGTTTCCAATTTATATTTATGTTTAGAAGAAGATAATGATCATAATACTAAAAGAGAGGTTACATTTGAAATGTTTGATTCTACATCTTACCCATCAGACATTATGCCACATATTCCTGAAGTTCCTCAACAACAACTGATCAATAGAGATATTCTTCAACCAAACAATAATGTTTTACAACCTTTTTGTGATGCAACACGAAAACTACAATATCGACTTATTTTTTACTGCTTTGACTCTACTTGACTTGGTGTTCATGTTGAATTTTCCCAAATGACGATGAACTTAACCATGAAGTAGGCTTGCAATCTGATCACTGTTTTGTTCTTATTTGATCATACTTTAGATATTTTTAATACTTGTCAAAATGAGGACCATGATAACTCAATTAAATCAACATATTCACAATTTTTTTTATGATAACTATGAGGAAAATGAATTTATAATTGAAAATTAAATTAAACATAGAAATTATTTCCTTTCATCTCTTCCTAGTTATTATAGCTATAACCGATGTAATAGGTTACAAGATAATCATGATTTAAATTATAAAAATTCAGAACATAAGTATTATAACGAGGAAAATGTAGTTTCCCATGTTTCTAATGATGACACCTTTACTCAAAATTTTGAGGTTGTTGCATCGTATAACGACAATAATGATTTGTATTTACAATCTCTTTCACAACATACTAAAGAATTGGATCATAGTACTATGATGCAGGAGCATTCAACCCAACGAAAATCGTTGTACTTTAGTAGACATAGGGGGTCATGTGTTTTAGAGAAGTCAGTGTACTAAGTGTTGAATTAATGTAATATTTAGGCTTTTGAGTGGGTAGAATAGGGATTAATTAGATGTTTGAGTTTTTTTGTAAATTCTCTTGAATAAAGGAGAACATGAGTGGTTAATAATGATGAGAGTGTTTGAAGTCAATTATAACTCTCTAGGTAGCTTTATGATTCAAGGAACTTGAGAGAGTTCTTAGGAATTAAATGAGGTTAGTGTTAGAAAATTATATATTACGGAGCAATGGAACACATAAAATATTGCAGAAATATAAACACAGAAAACACATAAAACAAGAGAGACACAGATATACGTGGTTCACCCAGTTTGGGCTACGTCCATTGAGAAACAACCAATCCTTCCTTTTATATTATCCAGCAAACTAAAGAGATACAACCTACAACAGATCCACTATAACACCCTCTTCGCTCTCAATCTTGTCTCTTTTTCTCACTCAGAATACAGATCTACATAGACGCAATACAATTCCCTCATATATAGTGAGGGGTTGCCTTCTAGGGAAAAAAACCCTAAATTAAACATAACTTCTACGATCAGATCTCTGCCTAATGAACGGCCCAGATTGACTAGAAATTACTATACTTTTACAAGGAAATTTTACATCTATTGTTAGCTTTGGGGGCACTGCTGTCGAAACCCCCCACCAGGGGGGGGGGCTCCCCAAAGGTCGCAACCCCCCCCTTGGACCCCCCTGCAGCAAATATTTTACGGGCGGCATTGCTGCTTCATTTCGAACTAGGGTCCAATGTGGCAATACCTTTGAATACAGAAGATAATCAGGCTCCACACCCAACAGTTAGAAGTGGACATACAGGATTTAGGATTCAGTTCAGTAGATTTAGTATTGGAACCAGAATTAATTCAAAAGAGCCTTTTTGGTATAAATGTAAGCCTACATGAAGAGTAGAGAGGAGGCCACTGATAGTTGAAGATCAGGTCTGTGAGAGACACAGAGTGTAGAATTTAATCATTTTTTTATACCTATGTATACAAAGGTTTATTCCTAGCTTTGTAAATGTGTGAAATGCGTATTTTATGAATGAATTACATATGAATTCGTACATTTTGTAACGGGTTTGTAGACAGAGTTATGTAGAATGTGCAGAGGGAGAGAATGATTTAGAGGAATCATCACGGGTTTTAGAATCCAATTAAAGGAACAAAGTGAAGCTCTGGAGAGAAGTAGCGAAGTGAGAATTCACAGAGGAGTTAAACTCAGAGAAGTTGAGCAGTAGAGGGGAAAGCGAAACCCCAAAGAAAAACCCAAACCATAGAGAAAATGCTAAAGAATTAGAGTAAATTCTAAGTAAAATGGGACAAGCGGAGAAGTGAGGCATTGGTGCAGAGTAACCATTGGATTTTAGTGATCAACGGTCCATATTAAATAACAGGGGAACCTAAAGGAACTATCCAAACCAACCGATGGAGTAGATCAACGATCATCGCATGTGAAAGAGCATAGGAGTTAACGTAGTGAAAAGGTGGATTTATAACCTCGAGTGGTATTTCGGGTGGCAAAGAACTGGTAACTGGTATCAAGGGCTTGGCTCCGATTCCACTAATCATAGGACACGTAGCTGTAGAGGAGTGAGGGGAAACTGATTTATCGGGTGGTTAACCCCCGTGTGTGTTGTCAACCTGAAGCAAATGTGAACCGTTAGATCTACTAAGAGTATATCAACGACGAAGGTTTAATATGCAAGTTGGTCGATCGGGGATTGGGGTATGGAAGCGACACGTGGTAATGCTAAGGGCCAATGGGTGTGGACCTGATGAATTTATGAGGGCAGGTTTATAGAGTTTGAAGTCCGACAGTTCAATCACATATCGGATGTAGAGGAGGTGTGTATTAATGTGACCCGCAGAGGAGATGATACCCGATTGTGATAAAGGTGGAACCTTGGGAAGCATGTCAAGACCATGTAGGTTTTAGCCCCATACAAAAATTACTTGCATATGAATTCTAAAACACAGAAAATAAACAATGCGAGAGCATAACACATAAAACACATATACATAGCGATTTTCCCCTTGATCCCAGAACCAGGACTACCAGCTTGATTTTTCATTATGTTCCTTTCAATGTCACAATACATATTTATACATGTTGAAGCATCCAATACCATGGACCGAAAACCATCGCATCCAAAACCATGGACTGAAAACCATCACGTCCGAAAATACATGTGCAAAAATCATGCACAAAACCATAGGTGGGTCCGCCCAACCTAACATAGGGTCCAAAACCAAAATTTTCCGGGGCGCTACCCCAGACCCCATAAAGTGGGGTTACGAGTACACCTGAAACCCCCTGTGACCTCCCCCCCTCTAACCCCTGGTTAACTACCTGGGCTAGTCGTGGAAAGAATATGAAACAACCCAACATTCTCCCACTTCTTGTTTTCTTTCCACAGGGGGGCACAAGAGAGCTTAGTCATTTATCTAGCCCTACAACTCCCATTGTTTCTCTAAACCAAGAGAACTTCTCAGAGCTCACAGATTTTGTCAATGCATCTGCAGTATTCTTCAATGTGTCCACCTTTACGAGTAAGACCTTTTTGTTTTCTATCAATCCCTCACAAAGTGATACTAAACATCAATGTGCTTTGTCTTTGAATGATATGCAGGGTTCTTTGCCAAGAAAATTGCACTTTGGATGACACAGTCTATCCTTATAGCTTCTTGTACTAACCCATACTTGAACACAATCTTTCCAACCAAACTGCTTCCTTGCTTGCATGAGTGGCTACCATGTATTCTGCCTCTATAGTTGATAGTGCCACTACAGATTGTTTCTTACTCATCCAACTAACTGCACCTCCAAATAGGTTAAACACATACCCACTTGTAGATATTCTCTGATGCAGATCTCCATCCTAGTCTGCATCAACAAAGCCATGAATATCCAACACTCTATCCAATCTTAGTCTTCCTTGGTAGCACAAACCATAATCACTAGGGCCACGCAAATACCTGAAAGCACGCTTTGCTGCTGTCCAGTGTTCCTTCCCTAGTTTTGACATAAACCTACTCAATATTCCCACCGCATGTGCAATGTCTGGATTAGTATAGACCATTGCATACATCAGGCTACCGACTGGACTTGCATATGGAGCACGAGATATGTCCTCTTCCTCTTCTTGTGTCTTGGGACACTATTCAGCAGATAACCTCACACCTACAGGAATAGGAACCTTCACCGGTTTACTATCATACATATTAAACCTCTACAATATTGTCTCAACATACTTCCTCTGGTTTAATCAAAGCTTCCTGTTTACCCAATCTCTTTTAATTTCCATGCCCAAAATATAGTTTGCAACACAAATATCTTTCATGTAAAATTTGGAGGACAATTGTGTGTTCAAATCTTGGATAACTTCTTTGTCATTTCCAACCAACAACATATAATCCACATACAAGACCAATAAATAACACGGTCACCAATTAATTTAAAATACACATAGTGATCTTCTGGTGAAGCCAAGTCCCCGTATAAATGTATCAAATTTCTGATACCACATGCTTGGTGACTGTTTTAACCCATACAGAGACTTCTTTAACTTACGTACCAGTTCTATCTTACCCTTCACCGCAAAGCCTTCAGGTTTCTTCATGTAGATCTCCTCCTCCAGATCCCCGTGAAGAAATGTTGTCTTCACATCCATCTGTTCCACCTCAAAATCAAAAGCAGCAACAACAGATAAAATTAATCTAATAGAAGTTACCTTGGCAATAGGAGAAAAATATCACCCATATAGGGACTTCTTTAACTTACATACCAGTTCTTTCTTACCCTTCACCACAAAGCCTTCAGGTTGCTTCATGTAGATCTCCTCTTCTAGATCCCCATGAAGAAATGTTGTCTTCACATACATCCCTTCTACCTCAAAATCAAAAGCAGTACCAACAGATAAAAGTAATCTAATAGAAGTTACCTTGGCAACCGGAGAAAAAATATCACCAAAATCAATTCCCGGCACCTGGGAATAACCTTTTGCCACCAATCGAGCTTTGTATTTCTTTTCCTTCTGCATTTGTCTTCTTTTTGAACACCCATTTTCTGCCAATGGGTTTCCGTGTAGCTGGCAACTCCACTAGATCCCAAGCCTCACTTTTGTGCAAAGATGCCATTTCATCAACCATGGCCTCTTTCTAAAGTTTTCCATCTTGTAAATCCACTGCTTCCTTCACAGTTTTGGGATCATCATCAGTAATAGACAAAGAAAAATTTGAACAGAAAGCAAATGGACTCTACCTTTCTGGCTGCCTTCTTTTTCGAACTGATCTTCTCACAGCTGGAGTTTGTGGCTCTTCATCTTCTGATTCCTCCTCTGCTATAGCGTCTGATTCTTCCTCCTTTATCTCAAACTCTATCTTCTCAGGTCCTTTGGTTGGACTTCACGTTTAATAACATCTTTCACCTCTCTGAACACCACATCTAGGCTGTACATAACCTTCCTTGTTACTGGGTTCCAAAGCTTATAACCCTTTAAACCATCCTTATATCCAATAAAGATGAACTTTTCAGATTTACTATCCAACATTGTTCTTTTCTCCTTTGGAGCTTGTACATATGCATCACATCCAAATACCCTCAGATGTGAAAGAGAGGGTTTCTTACCAGTCCATACCTCTTGTGGAGTCTTATCCTCCAACACTAATGAATGTGACCTATTGACCAGGTAACGTACAGTATCCACCGCCTCTGCTCAGAATTCCTATCCTAACCTAGCACCACTGAGCATGCTTCTTGCCCTTTCCATCAACATATTATTCATTCTTTCTACAACTCCATTTCGTTGAGGTGTATATGGAGTGGTCTTATGCCATGCTATACCACACTTTTGACAGAATTCTTCAAATTCCTTACTACAAAACTCTCCACCGTTATCTGTCCTCAACACCTTTATCTTCTTCTTTGTCTGGTTTTCCACCAGAGCCTTAAATTCTTTAAACCTGTCAAAGACTTCAGATTTCTTCTGAAGGAAATATATCAATGTATTCCTTGAGAAGTCATCTATAAATCATACATAGTACACAGACTTACCCAGTGATGGAACCTTCACAGGTCCAAACATATCAATGTGCACAAGTTCTAATATTTTTTTCGCCCTCTTACTACCAGAGGGGAAACTCACCCGATTTTGCTTCCCATATACACAATTTTCACAGAAATCAAAATCCAAAAAGCTATTACTCATACCTTCTACCATATATTTACCATGAAGTATCCAAGGGCCCTTTTCTCCAATATGTCCAAGCCTTTGATGCCACAGCATGGTCTTCTCTCTCGAGGCCAATAGATTTTCTGCTCCACTTTCAGGAACCACAGAAATATTACACTCATCAATAACAATGCTACCTTGCACCTTCTACATAGTTCCAATCCGAACTCCTCGCATCAATACCAGTGCTCCCTGAACCATCTTGCAGGTATGCTTCTCGAACATCGTTTTTACACCTGCATCATCCAGCTTGCTAACATAAATCAGATTTCTGGCTAATGTAGGAATATGTAGAACACTTCGAAGCGTTCTAACCCTTCCACCTTGCAACTTCAACTTTACTTTTCCACGACGAATGATTCTAGCCTTCCTGTCATCCCCCAAGAAGACATCACCACCATCATATTTCTCATACTCCCAGAACCACTCTCTATGTGGAGTGAAGTGAAAGGATGCACTTGAGTCAATCAACCATGCCTCATGATCTACATGTGTACTTGAAGAAGCCAAGTACACATGCCACCTTCATCTAAGGTGGTTTTCGCCTCTGCAGAAAGAGCCTCATCAGATCCCTTTCCTTTGTCAGGAGCTTTATATTTACAATCCCTTTTAAAGTGGCCTTCCTTTCTGCATTTCCAGCACACCACCTGTACAGGTTTTCCTGGAGATTTGGATCTCCCTCTAGATTTAGATATCCCACTCGATGACTTATTTTTGTTCTGTTATGGGATCGTCCTCATACAGACAAGGCATCGCCATTTTGGCTCTCCATATTTTTCAGTTTCATCTCTTCCCTACAAGGCTGAGACTATTTCATCAAACTGCAAGGCAGTTGCATTGCTACCTATTGCAATAACTAGACTATCCGATGAATCTGGTAGAGAACACAAAAAATTGATGCTCTTTATCTAAAATTTTAATATCAAGAGATGCTAACTGACTTACCACAGTATTAAATGCATTCAGATGCTCTGTCACTGAGTCTCCATATTTCATCCTCAGGTTATACAACTTTTTCCGCAGGAATAGTTTATTCACCAGAGACTTAGATTGGTGCAAAGTCCTTAACTTGTCCCACAAAGCCTTCGCTGTAGCTTCCTCTGATGTATTTGACAATACTGAATCTGAGACACATAATCGTATTGTGCTCTTTGCCTTCCGATCCAACTTCTTCCATTCTTCATCGAACACTCCCATTGGTTTAGTACCCAGATATACTGCGATCCACTGATCTTTATCCACCAACAGATCCTCCATCTTGAGTTTCCACAACTCAAAACTCTGACCATTAAATTTCTCGATCTCTATCTTTCCACTGCTCCCCATCGTCTTTCACCACTAGAATCGATCTCGTAGATCTCCCACTAAACAGGGTCTAACATAAGCCCGAGCGAAACCCCTTAGCAACAATGGCATCCCATTGAAGCCAAATCTGCTCCAATACCAAATGTAGGTTTTAACCCCGTACAGAAATTCCCTGCATACAAATTCTAAAACACAGAAAATAAACAATGCAAGAGCATAACACATAAAACACATATACACAGAGATTTTCCCCTGGATTCCAAAACCGGGATGACTAGGTTGATTTTTCATTACGTTCCTTTCAATGTTACAATACATATTTATACAAGCCGAAGCATCCAATACTATGGACCAAAAACCTTCGCGTCCAAAACCATGGACCGAAAACCATCATGTCCAAAAAAACATGTGCGAAAATCATGCAAAAAACCATAGGTGGGTCCGCCCAACCTAACCTAGGGTCCAAAACCAAAATTTTCTGGGGCACTACCCTAGACCCCATAAAGTGGGGTTACGTGTACACCTCAAACCCCCTATGACCTCCCCCCCTCTAACCCTTGGTTAACTACATGGGATAGTCATGGAAAGAATATAACACAACCCAATAGACCGTACTAAAGCAGAAAGGTTTGTTTTGTGGGTATTTACTTTGTAATGGTTTATAAGGAAATAGCATCTATGGAAGGTTTTTATGTGTTAATTATAAATAACCAATGTTAAGAAAGGAAAAGGTTATATATACATGGTTAATGGGTAATTAAGGTTATCAGGGTTTGAAAGTCTGGATAGGAAGGATTTAAAAGAAAGGCTTTAATAAAGTCATATTTGAAGGTTAAGGGGTGATTAAAGTCCCGAGACATGAATTTTGTATGTTGGTTTGCCTATGTTGATTAATACAGCCTTAACCATTAGAGGTTGAATATTTTGACTCCTTAGAGAGTTAAAATACCCGGGACAAATGTGTTGATGCATTTAACATGCATACTGTGGGTGTAAGCAGGGGTACCCTTGCATCATTTTGGTATCAAAGCAGAATTGTAATTGAAACAATTGGTGTTAAAACAAAACCAAGAAATTCTTTGTGAAAGAATTGAGAACAAGTTATGTGTTAAGATGTTTATGCAAGCATGGAAGGATTAGATTCCAATATGAAAGAAAGAAGGCACATAGAGGGGATGTGTAGCAGAACTTGAAAATGCAAGAGACGGAGGACAATCCATTAGAGGTACAGGTGGAATGGTGAAACAAGATCATGCTGAGATATTGAAGGTGAGGTGATATGTTATGTTTTGATTTGAGAATGCGTCTTTGTACATTAATCACAGATAAAGGTGAGAAGGTTGCAGCAATCTAGAGAAAGGAGTTCTCAACTGGTTCCAAAGGAAAGAACCAGAGAGATGCTAAAATATTGAGCTCAAAGGAGAGAAGCTTAGTGAGGCATATGTAGTAATAAGGAGACTTGTTATTGTATAAGTATTGTTGTGAATCACAAGGGCAATTCCACAGACGATGTGGGTAGAATTTCTAAGGTAATGAAGGAAGCTAGTAAGACTTTCTAAGTGAAAGAAGAGGTGGTCAGAACCAAGTATTTCATTTTGATTGAAATACAAGAGGATAGTTGTGTTCTTGAGAAATGCAGATGAGTTGAAACCTAGAAGGAGCAAAGAGAAGTGCTCAAAGGAGGTTCCAGAGATAGAGAACCAAGGGCTTCCCAAAAGACTAGGTACAGAGGAAAGCTTGATGAGGTAAGTTGCAACAAGGAGGACTTGTTGTGCAGAGGCTTTAATGCAGCTCTTAGTAAGTGAGTAAGGAGCTCATGCAAATAGATAAGAAGAATATGGCTACTAATAGTCATAGAAAAGGTACTAAGGAAGACCACAGTAGAAGAAATATGAATAAAGAGGATGCCAAGGAAAATGGCAAGAGGATGAGTCAAGAGGAAATTGACAAAGAGATTGCAGAGTTAAAAGAACAACTCGATGCATTAAGGAAAATACTTGAGGAAGGCCAGAGACTAGGTTGGGTCTTGAGGAAAAAGCTAGTGAAGTTGGATAAGTTGTAGAGGAAGCTATAGCAGAGGAAAGTAAGGTGGCTGATGGGAAAACTCAAGGAAGTTGAGTTGGAAATGGAAGAGTCCATTTGTGAACTAGAACAGGGAGAAATTCTAGGAGAAAGTGAAGACTACACTGAAGATAAAGAATGTAGATCAAGTGAATCATGGGCTATTGGGATAGTTCAAAACAGCATGAGGAGATGCTAACTGAAGATGAAGACTTGAATACTAAAACTTCAAGTGAGACCAAAAGGTTTGATGGTTTTAAATCTAACAATTTGTGTATGTTTGCAGGTGAAA
Source organism: Pinus tabuliformis (assembly GCA_031772625.1). Taxonomy (NCBI): domain Eukaryota; kingdom Viridiplantae; phylum Streptophyta; class Pinopsida; order Pinales; family Pinaceae; genus Pinus; species Pinus tabuliformis. The sequence goes on from CM062819.1 coordinate 915,687,266, forward strand.
CATGTGAAGGACAATTTGCTGATATTGTCATAAAGGAGGAAGAAGACAAGCAAAATCTATATTCTTTTCTGGAATAAGGTGAGATAGATAGGTGTCATATACAGTTGGGGAAAGGTATCAAGAAGTCAAGTGAAGGGCTTGAGGAGATTGAAGACGAGACCATCGAAGAATTTTTGAATCATATCAAGGATTTAGAACAGGAAGGAGATATGATGGCTGAAAAATCAAGTGATACCACCGGGTCTTATGTTTTTAAGACTGATAGTTTGTCTGTGGATGTAGAACAAATGAAGGAGAATACTAATGAAATTGGTGAGACAAGGATAGCTCTTGGAGAAGGTAAACGAAAAGGGATTAAAGGCAAACCTGAAGAAGAGACTATGTTAGCTGAAAACATAGTAAAGGATAATCAATTCACCATGATGATAGGAACAATGGAAATAGCCATGGAAACTATTGAGATAGACAGTAAGAAAGAAGGACATCTACTGAAAGATGTTAAGAACGAAGAAACCTATGTAAAGGATTTAACCTTGGGAGAAAGAACACTAATAAAGAAGTGCTTTGCAGAGGATGAGCAATCTTTTGAAACTGTTAGAATCTTTCAAAAGATAAAAACTTTGACGTAAAAGAGGATGGAGAATGTCTCTTAAATGAGAGAAGAAGTGATTTATTGCAGCAAAAAGAACTTAATAATGCATTGATATTTGAAACTGTGACAACACAGGAAGAATTTCTTGCGAAAGAGGGAGATGAAATTCAGTCTGAAGAGGTGGTATGTGAAGCAACAATTGAGATTGTTAAACCTTGTGATTTTTAAATTGATAATTTGTTTATAAATGCAAGAATTATAAGTGATGATGAAGTACTTATAAATTGTCATAGAGAAATTGCATTGCTGGAATATTTGCTAGAAAATTTAGAGTATGACAGTGTGATTGAAGATGATGGAGTTCACTACAGTGGACAAGAGCAGGAAGACATCATTAGAGCAGATGATGTGGAAGAGAGACTATTTGACAGTCTCATGAATTCTTTTGAAAATTCAAAATAGCATACTGATGTGCTGACAGAGGAGAAAGAAGCAGAGCAACAAACTAAATTTTTGCCAAAGGAATATAAGGCACGGAAGCCTTGTGTTTTTTATTTTAACAAGTGTTTTGTGAATGCAGGTTTAGTTGCAAATGCTGTAGGAAATTTGGCACAAGTGAGAAACCAAATAAAAATGGAAGAAGAAGATTCTATGGAAGAATTTAATCCACGGAACAGAGATGCTCAATTGCTGGAAAGAATGTTGGAAAATCATGATTCAATATAGAAAAAAATAATCATGAAAGAAGACAAGGATGGAATGGAGGCAGTAAGTAAAAGTAACCAATAGCAGTTTGAAGAGTTAGTGGACAACAACAATGATGAGCCCCATAAATGGGTAATTATATGGGCTCATTTGGCCTCCTAACTTAGCTTAATCCACCACTATGAATAGTTTATTGTATGTTTTTGATTATATTTATGCTAATAGAGTGAGTTGGGTTAGCCATTATGCCATGAAGTCTAATGTGTGATTTATGTAGATTTTTGGTCAATTTTGAGACAAAGTCAAAGGTTTAATGAGCATTTGGTAGCCAATATCCAAGGAAAACAAGGGAGAGAATTTCTATGAGGGTGTCCCCCTCATTGATGACCCCGTACTTCAAATCCTCCTTTAGAAAGCTCAGAGCACAAGCAACCACATCAATGCATCAAAGGGGCAGTCGAGCAAGTGAAGAGGAACTGTTGTCTATCTCAAGTCTCGGGAGCCAAGCCTCGTTGATTTTAGGGGAGATGTTGGGGGCTCCAGTTGTATAATAGAGAGGCTTAGGGCCTCATTAGGTTGTTGGATGTTAGTCAAATTTTCGCACTTTTGTTGCAGCTCTTGCTCAGTTCATTTCGAGCTTACTTTTGTGTACAATTTTATGTAATGTGACTATTATTTTGATAATGGAGATGAAATATTTTCTAAGCCAGCACTAAGTTCTTTCAAAGGGTTGAAGCTCTTGGGTTAGGGCCCAACCCAAGCTGCCCATTACCTCTTGTTTTGTATTTATATGTCTTGTTGCAGTTCCTGAATTAGTTGTTGTTACATAGATTTCTTCCTTAGTAGAATAGGTTGCTTTTTGGTGATTTACATAGTTGTTTCCATTTTATTTTGTTGGAGTAGGTTAAATAGTGATAGGAGAAAGATACAAAAATTCCATCAATAGAGCCTTGACCTCCTCTCCTCCCTTTGGGACCATGAGCTAAGGTCAAGACACTCTGGCTTCCATAAAAACATAGTTTTGCTTCCTCCATGCAATTTCTAGTGTTACAATTTGATTTAGAGGTTAATGCTTTGCTTCATATCCATTTGGCCATGCTCATTTATGTTTCTGGAAGAAATCTCTTTCCATGCTTTCCTTTCCATACAAAATTGTTTAGCATTTTATTTTCCTAGATCATAATTTAGGTTGACATGAGATATAAAATTAATAAACATAATAATTAATCCAAAAGAGAATAAAATTAATTAATTAATTTATCCCTTTAATCTTATTAATTAACTAATTAATTAAACAAATTAATTAAATAATAATAATAATAATAAATGAAAAATTAATAAGATAATGGCCGACTAAATTTCATATATCTTTCCTTTAAAAACCTATATATACCCTAAATTGAGCTCTTGGATAAATCATTAAAATCTAGTGAATATCTATTGACGCATCCCCTAATGATGGACTCACTTGGTAGTCCGAAACGTTGGGTTCACAAAACTCTATAACAGGTCATTCCTCATTCCTCATCTATAAAATGAGATATAGTTCTGTTTTTTGGTGCAGCTAGTTATTTTCTTGCTCAGTTCCAGGATTTGATTTGTAGTACATCTATGCTCATAATAAGTCAATAACGCAGCCATCACCATCTTTTTTGCTACATGTTTCACAGGTCATTCACAACCCTTCACAAATCTTCCCTAATTTTCTGCACTTTTCTCATAAACTTTCCTCTTGATTCTTGAACAAATCCAAACATCATTTTCTTTCCTAATCCCCCTTGATGAACCTCAAGCACCTTAACACATCCCTCTAGTATTCAGCTACCCTTTCCCACCATTTTTACACCTTTAAAACCTCTAAAACAGCCCTCGACATCCTCCTGTAGATCCTCTGCAGCCTCCTGTAGAATTTCCTATAAGTGGCTTTTGGAAGTCTGATTGCAGGGAAAGCCTCCAGAAGGTTACTGGAGGCCTCCTAGGACCCCTCCAGACCTTTCTACACCTCTGCAAATCCCAAATTCGCCCTCCATCACCACCCAATCGTTGCCACATCCACAAACAAATAAATTACATGCATAACAATTTCACATAAAAATACAAAAAAGATGTTTTCTTTCTTATTTCCTTCTAGAAATAGCTTGAATAGGTGTAGTTTACTTCCTGAGTAGGTAATGGCACTCCTTTCCCAGATTTTCACCTCTCTTTTTGAAAAAGTAGGGTTAGTCGGTAAACTAGGGTTTGCTATGTTTAATTCACATTTCAGTCTTCGTTATCTTTCTGCAAGTAGAATAGCTTCTGTAGAGTAAGCTTTCCTTTCTTTCATCACATATAAAGCTTCTTCTAGAATTCATAGAAGTTGGCTTGAGCTCCTAGTGATCTTGTGCCAACTGACCAAGTGACAGCCTGCAGTAAGAACTAGTACTTGTGCATACAACACCGTCGCTTCCAAGTTTGTTATGAACTACGAGTTGATAAAAGTAAAGTAGGAAGCCCATGAGTTGCAAAATTATTGCTACAATACTAATGCTCACCAAGAAACAACCTGAAACAAAGAGAAAGAGGTAGAAGTAAGAGGTAGAGTATGGACCAGTCCAAAGATGTGCTACAAAAGAAATTGAAGAATTGTGGTAATTGATGATGAAACAAGCCTTAGAGAAAAACTTGATGACAGCGGGAAGGATGATCAACCAAAACTTGAACCTGATTGACAAGGAGGATAAGATGGAGAAAAAGACAACAGAACTACAACATCAACAAAGGAACAAAGCTTTCAGACAATTACAAACTAAAGTTTAAATATTTTCTACTTTGGGAGTCTGATGCAGAAGCATTCAACCCAAGGAAAATCATTGTAATTTAGTAGACATAGGGGGTCATGTGTTTTAGAGAAGTTAGTGTACTAAGTGTTGAATTAATGTAATATTTAGGCTTTTAAGTGGGTAGAATAGGAATTAATTAGACGTGTGAGGTTGTTTGTAAATTCTCTTCAATAAAGGAGAAAATGGGTGGTTAATAATGATGAGAGTGTTTGAAGTCAATTATAACTCTCTAGGTAGTTTCATGATTCGAGGAACTAGAGAGAGTTCTTATGAATTAAATGAAGTTAGAAGTGGACATAGAGGATCTAGGAATCAGTTCAGTAGATTTAGGATTGGAACCAGAATTAGTTCAAAGGAGCCTTTCTGTTATAAATGTAAGCCTACAGGTAGAGTAGAGAGGAGGCCACTGATAGTTGAAGATCAGGCTTGTAAGAGACACAGAGTCTTGAATGTAATTATTTGTTTATACTTATGTATACACAGGTTTATTCCTAGATGTGTAAATGTGTGAAATGAGTATTTTATGAATGAATTACATATGAATTCGTAGGTTCTGTAACAGGGTTGCAGACAGAGTTTTGTAGAACGCGCAGAGGGAGAGAATGATTTAGAGGAATCATCACGGGTTTTAGAATCCAATTGAAGAAACAGAGTGAAGCTCTGGAGAGAAGTAGCGAAGTGAGAATTCGCAGAGGAGTTAAACTCAGAGAAGTTGAGCAGCAGAGGGCAAAGCGAAACCCTGAAGAAAAACCCAAACCACAGAGAAAACGTTGAAGAATTAGTGTAAATTCTAAGTAAAAAGGGTCGAGGGGAGAAGTGAGGCATTGGCACAGGGTAAACATTGAATCTTAGTGATCAACAGTCCCGATTAAATAACAGGGGAACCTAAAGGAACTATTGGAACCGATTGATGGAGTAGATCAACGGTCATCGCATGTGAAAGAGCACAGGAGTTAATGCAATGAAAAGGTAGATTTATAACCTCGAGTGGTATTTTGGTTGGAAAAATAGTGGTAAGTGGTATCGAGGGATTGGCTCTGATTCCACTAATTGAAGGACATGTAGCAATGGAGGAGTGAGGGGAAACCGCTTTATCGGGCGGTTAACCCCCGTGTGTGTTGTCAACTCGAAGCAAATGTGAACCGTCGAATCTACTAAGAGTAGATCAACGACGAAGGTTTAATATGCAAGTTGGTCAATCGGGGATCGGGGTATGGAAGAGACATGCGATAATGCGAAGGGTTGATGGGTGCAGACCCGATGAAGTTATGAGTGTGGGTTTACAAAGTTTTAAGTCTGACAGTTCAATCGCATATCAGATGCGGAGGAGGTGTGCATTAATGTCACCCGTAGAGGAGCTGATACTCGATTGCAATAAAGGTGGAACCTCGAAAAGCATGTCAATATTGTACTAAAGCGGAAAGGTTTGTTTTGTGGGTATTTCCTTTGTAATGGTTTATAAGGAAATAACACTGATGGAAGGTTTTTACGTGTTAATTATATATAACCAATGTTAAGAAAGGAAAAGGTTATATATACGTGGTTAATGAGTAACGAAGGTTATGAGGGTTTGAAAGTCTCGATAGGAAAGGATTTAAAAGAAAGGCTTTAATAAAGTCATATCTGAAGGTTAAGGGGTGATTAAAGTCCCGAGACATGAATTTTGTTTGTTGGTTTGCCTATGTTGATTAATACAGCCTTAACCTGGATTAGAGGTTGAAGATTTTGACTCCATAGAGAGTTAAAATACCTGGGACAAATGTACTGATGAATTTTACATGGATACTATGGGTGTAAGCAAGGGTAACCCTGGCATCATACTACAAGATTTGATTTGAAATACGCTAACTATTCCAGAGAATATTCTTTATTTATTTTCAATCATGATTATGAATAATGTTGTGGGACTAACCTTATCACCATTTTAGAAAGCAATAAGAAGCCCTGCTATGAAATGATTCTTAAAAATTTTATACTTGGTAAATTTGTTAATTTAAATTTTGAAACAGGATATCATGACTTTATGGAGGAATGGATGAATCAAGTATTTAAAAGAACATCTATCTCATGTCATTCATACATCTATTTTCTTCTAGTTTTCATGTTAGTTGATGAAAATTACTCTTTGCTTCCTATACTACAATTTTGGTTAAGAATGAAGCCCAAAATCAGAAGGTTAAGAATGAAGCCCAAAATCAGAAGGTTTCCAATTGAAAAGATTTGTGTTTGGTTACATTGGATTTTCAACTTCTTCGATAAAAATTCTTATTGAAACACACTATATATAAACCATGTACATATAAATAATATTTTCTTTACTTATGCTTCTTAAGATTAGAATGAATAAATATGGAGGTATTTTCATCTTGAAGAGTCTTTATTCAATCATAGTAGAATGAAATATATTTCTACGAGTCCTTAGCATGAAACATATTAATGAGTCTTTTTAATACATATTTAAAGACTTGGTTTGTAAATAATGTTTCAAGGATAACAATCTTTAAAGGGCTCCGATCTTTGTTTCTTAGTAATGTTAACTTCATATTGAACATTTCTCACCACATCTCTCTTCCATACTACTTAAACATATATACTAAGGGATCACATTAAGTCATAAGGGCTGGACCTATAACCATAAGATTTGTATTTCATAAAATTTAATTAAACTTTGGTAGGACTAGTTACATTATAACCATGCATAAGCCCTTCCATTATTACAATACTACCCTAGGCATACTAACCTATGTTTTCTTGGGTGGGGCATGCTGGTATCTTCGATGAGGCTATGGATGCTTGTTGGCAATGCAGAAAGGTCAGTGGCACTAGATTAAAATCTAGTGTGATCCTCCCACTCCTTCTATTGAGGTGACTTCTGATGAGGTATGCTGATATCTCTATCGGGGCTATCAATGCTCACATGTAGAAAAACAAGGTCAGTGGTATTAGACTAAATCTAGTGCGTAATCCTCCCTTCCTCTAAATGTTATATTTGTTAAATAAATTTAAAGTAGGAATTTGACAAGAAGAACAAATAAGAATCCAGAAAGCTCCTCACCTCGAGATCGGGGATGAATTCATTAGGTCCATGGACACTCGCTAGTAGCGGAGCGACATATGATTCTAGAAAATCATGTCATGTGACAAAAAGTGAACCAAATCCTCGAAAACTAACCTCCATAGTTTTAACCTTATTCTAAAATCAAATTCATTTTTATGAATCTTTATTAGTACTATGATTTCTGTAATTCCTTGATTATTAACTATAAGCACGCATAAATCATATATGGTGTTGAAAAAATTTATCACTTATGATCATCTGCCCAAAATCATTATCATAGCTACCCTGATACACTTAGTAGATAAATAAAAATGTTTCGTATGTAAATAATTTAATTGAACTTGCTAATCGATCTGTACAGGGGGCTCAGATTGATTTTTGTTTCATTCTTGATATTGATCGAATAAGACTTCAAGATGAAAAATATTTCCCTTCATTTCTTTTATTTTTTTCCTTTGAGTCCCCTTTTCCTCATGAGTTGACTCCATGGCTAATATGAAGGCATCTGGTCTATGTTCTTTATCCTCCATAGGGAAGCATCATCCCCAGTTGGAGCCAAATGTTATTTCCAATTTAACTGCAATTAGATCTTGGCTCCTTCTATCTGTTTTTTCATGTGCCTCCCATGCTTTTCTTTCTTTCTTTCAGTGTGGTTCATGGGCACCCGCGATAATTGTGTGGCCGCTACATCCACAGAAATATCTGAGCTTGATCAAAGGTATCAAGCCCCGTGACCAATAGCTAGGCCTAACCCCAAGGGCTTTGAGGAGAATTGACCCTATGACCTCCCAAATGGCAAGCCACTTATTTGACCAATTGAGCCAACCCTTGGGGCTATATGCCTCCCATGCTATATGACTTCCTCCCATATTATCATGATAAAAATTCACTCCCTTAAATTTTCATGTTCGCCTTACTTCAAATATTTCATTGTAATAATCAGTGTAACTTGTAAGAAAATCAATATGACATTAAATAAAATATTAAAACCTTATTTTCAAAAGATTTATAATTATAAGTTTTAATTATTATTATAACAATTTAATTAAAAATAATAATAATTTAATCAAATTAATTAATTAAAAGAAATAAAAATTAAAAATTAACCCAAAAAAACTAAATAAACCTAAACCTAAACTATCCTCGCCCATTAAACTCTCCGCTCTCTCAATTTCATTAAATAAATCCACAATACTTTGAAAGAGTGTTAATACTCCATTAAACATTAAACTAGACCATAATCCATACTCCTTTTCATATGAATGGTCGAAGAAAGCATAGGTGGCTACGTAATGTTTTCTTCGAAAAACAATTTTGAAAAAGCCTTTGGTCAAACAAATTTTATGCAGAGTAATTCAGACCTACAAAATAACATTAACCATCATAAAATTCAGACCTGATGTTATTCCAAACATTTGATTGAAAAAAAAATTAAATGTCATAAAACCCATCGGGCCTTACTTCCACACAAGTTTTCAGGTGACAACCATTCGATCACAAAACTTCAATGCTCACCATTTCATCGGGTTTTCGTTGTAACCAGGTTTCTCTCTCCTCAAAACTTACGATGATTAATAACATGTGTTTTCAGGTTTCAAGTAATGTTTATAGAAATAAAAGTTTCACTCATTGAATATATGTGTAATATATATAAAGTATAATATATACTATATCCATTTGAAACTATAAATTGACATATATATTATTATTTGAAACTGAAATTTTAGTGTATATAGATATGGCACTATTAAAATTTGAAAGTATATATATCTAAAGTTATATCATTTTGATCATGTTTTTATTTAACTTTTAAGTTTATTGCACCGAGAGGTTCTCTACAACTTAGTATGGGGTGGATCTCAAGTAAAAATGTAAACACATAAACGCGTAAACATGTAAACGTAAATGTAAACATGTAATGTTTAATATTTCATATTTAACACTTTTAATATAATGTTGGCTCTATCAATCTAATTATTATTATGTATAAACACAATATAAGTTTAAATAAATTTAAAATATAAAGACGTTCACGAACAGTCAAAAGAGAGTTGTGGTAAATAAATAAAAATATAAATAAATTATAGGTATGGTAAATAAATTAAACCTCTTTTTGTATTTACTCCATAAACTTATTTATATTTACAAAAAATTAAAAAATAGGTTTTATTTAGGAGAACCCTATTGATCTAAATGTGATCATAAACTAAAACTTATGTAGAAGTGATTAGCCATTAATGATTTGAATGTTAGCTAAAAGAATGGAAATCAAGGAAAGTGCTTGAGAAGAAAAGTTTACGATAGTTGATTCAACACAAGATAGATGGGTAACAGGATTGAAAACAATAAAAACATGGCGATACCAAACATCGAGACTGATGATGGAGTTTGTCCTCGATGGACTATGTCTCTGGGTCCGCTTTCAAGATAGGCGACCATTTTTATTAGGAATGAAAAGAACGAATTGGTTACACATAGAATTGATCAGTTTGAATTTGCATGTAGGCACTTCTGATCACTTTCGTCACATAGCACTCTAAACTATCATTCCAACGCCGCTTACGAATCCCAATTCCAACTCCGAATGCTCCTGTAACATTGAAAACAAAATTGCCTACGACCTCCAGAATCTACAAACAAGAATCAAAACCACTCTCCTCTGATCAATGAATGCAAATCCACCCTTTAATGGCCTGCAGGTACATGAAAACCACTTTGGATAGTTTGTAGATGCATTTGGTTGGATCTGGATAGGTGTAAAATTTCGGTCTAGTGGTTTAGTGCCACCTTAGGGTTAATACCATGCTCATTGAATTAATTTTGAACAACAAATTGTTCCAAAAACCCAAAAATAACCATATTATAATTTTTCCCGCTGGTAGTCAGGTTGACGATGTCCTGAACTAACCGTTTTCATTTGAACAGGCCTTACATCCCGATGGTTGACTGTTGTACTGACAACTAATGGCTTATCCCGATGGTTACGACTACCGTTGCTCCGAATGCTTGCCAAATGTCCACCTCCACCGTTGCGGTTACCCTAACTTCTATGGTTAACCTTACGACCTCTGCCTATTCACATATTAAAAGTTTTGTTGCGGTCTAACAACTGGTGATTCCCGATGGCATAACTTCGATGATCTGTATTACCATGTTCACATGTCCTCCGATACGGTTTTCCTATGGTTAGAGCTGACGATTTGACTTTTTTTTTAATTGTTTTACATTCTTTTCAATGTAGTACATTAGATCGAGGGTTAGGTTATAAAACATAGTTTTATATTGCGATAGGTTTGATAGGTTTAGGGCTTCCGTTTTAACACATAGGTTTTGTTTGGAGTATGGTGTTAGGTTTATGTGTAGGATTTTGATAGTTTAGAACTTAGGTCTTAGGTATTTAGCATAGGTTTGCAATGTAATTTAGATAGTTAGGGTTGCAACCTAGGAACTAGATTTGATAGTGCATTTGGTAGATTAGGATTAGGGTTTACATGTTGCTTGTAAAAACCCATGTTCAAAATATTGTCACAATCTGATGAAACCAATTTCATATCATTAACACAATCCACAGTTGCAAAGACAACCCTAACGACATATTGAACCTCTCCCACAGACGAGACCCATGTCGACACCAATTCCTTTGAAGACAAACAACAAAGCACGTGTTGTCATCCAATCCTAGCGGAACTGTGAATGAACATAAGTGGACAGCTAAGTACAAACCCATCTCAACTGAAGGCCATTAAACCATAACATTACTTGAACATCCTGATCCATAACCAACATTGTCAAAGCTGACGACACCGAACTGAATTGACAATGACTCTGAACAGTGACGACGACACTTGAACAACTATGTAATTGAATCAATGCAATCCTCCTGGATCATTCCTCTCCACTTGAAAGATTTTGAACCGCAAAAGTTTGACTAATCAAATAGTTGATGAGGGTAGAACTCCCTCTCTTTCCACCTTGACCTGACGATGTACTAATACATTTGATCAATCACCTACAAGTGATGGCCCTAATGATGCTGACAATGGTAGTTTTTGAGTCGGTGACCTGTTTCATCCATCTGCAGTATACACAACTTGCGATGATGGGCAAAAAACATGTTATCAACATGGCAATTGATTTCTTTCCACAAAGAACCATGAGTTAGTGATTCACAATCTTTGAAAATAGTCTCTATTGGATGTCTTTTGATAACATCAACATGTATAAATAATATATTTTGTGGAAAAACAGAGACAATCAAAGATGTTCTTGACATCAAACCAGCCACTTTATTATATATACTTTCCTACTTCCCATTCACTAAGTGAACTTGTTGTAATGAACCTATGCAACTGTAAGGTGAAATTTGTTGCAAATTAGTTTGTCTTTGAAAGTATTGATTTAGCCATTGATTTGTTTGAATCACTTTTCCTTCATTTATTAGATGATGTTTCCATTGATTATCACTTCCCCTAATGCATAAGTTTCCCTTAGACACTTTGATACTGCTTTAGAAAAGGCTTTGATATGAAAACAAATAGGTTTCCTCTCAACTTGAAAAGAGGTTTTCAAATTGTTCGAGACATGACATGGCGACACAATACAAGAGAAACTGAACATTGACTTTCCCCAATACTGACCTATATCCCTAAAACTGTTAAGTTCCAAATTTAAACTAAATTGATTCATTTTGAAATTAGGAAGAGGAGCTTTAGTCACACATTGTAATTCATGTTGTAATCCCTGCTTATGAATAAGATGTTTGGTTTTACATACAACTGGAATTGTTTCTATCTCTTTAAACAAACCATGTTTAAGCTGACTTGCATAACATAAACAACCATCATGTCAATTGTTATGTTGATCCTTTATACACATGATTACAAATCTCTTGTTTGAAGTCACTAATCACTTCATCTGATTAACATTAATCGAATTCAAGTGATTTTTACTTTGATGTGTCCTGACAATAAATTCAACCCCATCTTTCTTAAGGTGATATTTATGTTCTCTCCTGTAAAATACTGCATCACGATCATAAAGATAAGGACTTCATAAGACAACTCCACATATGTCTACTGGAACCACATCTAATTCCACTTCATCAATGTAATTAGTTGTTATGGCAAATCTTAATTGACACTGTTTGGTGACTTTTATCTCAGTTTATTTATTTAGGCATCCTAATGGGTAAGGTCTTGGATGATTTCATGTTTCCAAACCCAAAATTTTAACTAAATATTGAGAGATTAAATTTGCCTATGATCCACTGCCAAACATTGTATCTATCTTTGTATGCTTAAAAGCTATCCTTATGTTAAACAATTCAACACTTTTATCCTCATTTGAAGGATTTATGTTTTAAGGAGATGTAATAGTTTTCGAACTTGAACCAGTGTAAGAAGTTTTACCTGTCATAACCATGGTGGTTATCCTCCTTTCATCAACTGAATCTGAACCTAGATATTCCTAGACTACTGCAATGACCTCCTTTTCATCCTTTTCCTTAAGGAACTTTTTGGGCTTATGTTTTGGATGAAGTTCCCAGCACTTCGATTCATCATGACCGATTCTTTGGCAATGAGAACAAGTAGGTATTTCCTTCTGAATGATCGTCGATTTATTTCTCTTCCAAATGTTTTCCCCCTACTATCACTGGAATCTTTGTTTTCCAACTCTTTTGATGACTGTGAGGAAAACTTGAATGGTTTGCTACCTGATTCAATATGTATGGCTTGAACACACACCTCATCAAAATCATTAGGATTAGAAGTTAATAATGTATTCTGCAAATATGAATGTAAATTGTCGATGTATTTTAACAAATTTTCACATGTATATAATGAAATACCAAGTGCCAATGCTTTCTTTCTAAACTTCGGAGTAAACTCCTAAACACCCTGCCCTTTACCTTGCTTCATATGCTGCCAATCAATAACAACTTGCTGCATGTATCCTAAAGGATAGAACTATTTCCTAAGAGCTTTTAAAAACTTAGACCATGACGAAGTGACTTTTCCTTTATGCTTTACATCCATCTGAGTTTTACTTTCCCACCAGATTAAAGTTGTTCCCCCCATTCTAAGTGTAGCTAACTGAATTTTAGTTTTATCGCTAGAAATGTTCTGTATCGGATAATACACTTCTAATTGCTTAATCCAGTTATCTAGCTCTTCAGGATTCATTTCACCATCATAAATAGGTAACTCAAATTTAACATTGAGTTTCAAAAGAGATGTTTTCTTAGGTTCCTTTTCTGTTTCAGATTCTGCACTGGAAGAAGAAGAAGAGAAGAAGAAGAGATGATGGAGATGATGGAGGTGAAGGAGGTTTATCAATCTTCCCTTTACCTTTGTCCTTCCTCAATGTCTTTGAAGAAGAAGCTGCATCTCTCGCCTTCTTCTCTTCATACAACTCTCCCAACATCTGCTGCATAGTCAAGAATACCTGCTGAAAATCTTGTTCACTCATCTTAGTTTCAGTTTTTTTACCTGCATCATATCCTGACATGGTCGGTTTATGAACAACTCATCGCTTTCCAATCTCTGGATCGATCTGCTCAAGGATTCCTTCTCCTCATTGTGACTTTGACGTGGTTAATATTCAATGGAAAATTCTACAAATGAAACTTTCTTTGATACAAAATTATATGATCTGAATGTGATCATAAACTAAAACTAATGTAGAAGTGATTGCCATTTATGATTTGAATGTTATCTGAAAGCATAAAATCGAGGAAACTTCTAGAGAAGAAAACTTTACGACAGTTCATTAACACAGGATAGATGGATAAAAAAAGTGAAAACAGTAAAAACAAAGTGATACCAGACATTGATATTGATGACGGAGTTCATCCCTGATGGACTACGTCTTCGGGTCTGCTTTCAAGACGGGCAACCGTTTTTATTAGGAATGATAAGGAGTTGATTTCATAGAGATTTGATCAATGTTAATATCCACATAGGAACTTCTGATCACTGTCATTATATATCCCTTTGAACTAGCTTTCCAACGCCGCTTACGTATCCCAATTCCGTCTCAGGATGCTCCGTAACACTAAAAACAAAACTGCCTATGACCTCCAAAATCTGCAAACAAGAATCAAAACCACTCTCCTCTGATCAATGAAGGAGAATCCACCTTTTAAAGGCATGCAAGTACATGAAAACCACCTTGGCTGGATTGTAGATGCATTTGGTTGGATCTGGATAGGTGTAAAAGTTCGGTCTACTGGTTTAGTGCCACCTTAGGGTTAATACCATGGTCATTGAATTAATTTTGAACAACAAACTATTCCAAAAACACAAAAATAACCATATTATAAAGTTTTCCCACTGGCGGTCAGATTGACGGTGTGTTGAACTAACCATTTGCATGTGAACAGGCCTTATTTCTCAGCGGTTATCATTTGGACTAACAAGTAATGACTTATCTCGATCGTTATGGCTACAATTTCCCTGACGGTTTACCATGTGTCCACCTCTATCATTGCAATTACCCTAACTTTTGCGATTAACCTTACGAACTCTGTCTGTTCACATGTTAAAATTTTTGATATAGTTTAAGAACTGGCGGTTCCCAATGGCTTAAATTCGACGGTCTATATTGCCATGTCGACATGTCCTCTGACATGGTTTGGCTAGAGTTAGGGTTGTTGGTTTGACTTTGTTTTTAATTGTTTTACATTGTTTGCAATGTAATACATTAGACCAAGGGTTACGTTATAAAACATAGTTTTATATTGTGATAGGCTTCATAGGTTTAGGGCTTAGGTTTTAACACATAGGTTTTGTTTGGAGTATGGTCTTAGGTTTATGTGTAGGATTTTGATAGTTTAGAACATAGGTCTTCAGTATTTAGCATAGGTTTGTAATGTATTTTAGATAGTTAGGGTTGCAACTTAGGAATTATGTTTGATAGTGCATTTGATAGATTAGAATTAGACTTTACATGTTATTTGTAAAAACCCAAGTACAAAATATTGTCACAATGTGACGAAACCAATTCCATATCCTTGACATAATCCACAGTTGCGAATACAACCCTAATGACATATCGAACCTCTGCCACAGACAACACCCATGTTGACAACAAATCCTGCAAAGGCGAATGACAAAAGACATGTCGTCATCCAATCCTGGCAGAACTGTCATTGAACATAATTCGACAGCCAAGTACAAACCCATCTCAACTGAATGCCATTGAACCATAATATTACTTGAACATCCTGATCCATAACCAACATTGTCGAAGCTGACAACATCGAACTGGATTAACGACAACCCTGAGCATTGACAATGACACTTGAACACCTATGCAATTGAATTAATGAATCCTCCTAGATCACCTATGGGCTAAATACGATGGGACAAATAATTATTAATACCATGGGATAAATACCATGAGAAAAATAATTAGTAATACCATGGGAAAATACCATGTTTATAAAAGAGGTATGGTAAATAAATTAACATAAAATAGGTATAAAAAAGTATGGTGAATAAATAAAAATATATCAAATATGATTAAAAATTAACATCTAATTATATACCAAGCCTATGGTACAAATACCATGGGCCAAATTATTATTAATACCATGCAAAAAAACATTATTAAACCTAATATTATTATTAAAATATTAATATTACATTATTATTAAATCTAATATTCATATTAATATATATTAATATTAAATTAATATTATTAAATTTAATAACTTCGTATTAATACAATATTAACTTTTCTATATTATAATATATTATAATATATCATGATATATATTAACTCTAGATATATATGGGAGGGAAGAACAAAGATATAGAGTGATAGAGGTGAAGAGATAAGGGGAGCTACAATGCAGAGATGGAAATACACTGAAGGAGGGAGGAGAGGAGGAATGAAGAGAGGGAGAGGGAAAGGAGTGAGAGAGGTAGAGAAGGGTAAGAGAGGGAGAGGGGGACAAAAATATTGAGGGGGGAGAGAGAAAAGGCGAGAGGGAAGGATATAGTGAGAGGATTGGAGGGTAGAGAGATGGAGAGAGAGATGGGGGAAGAGAGAGGGAACTAGGAGAGAAAGGAAGCGAGAGCAAGAATGAAAAAAAGGACTTAAGATGGAGGAGCAGAGAAGGAGGGATAGAGAGATGGAGTTGGAGAGGGGAAGAGGGGGCCAGAAGAAATACATAGATATTGAGAAGTGGAGAGAGAGGGGGAGTGACAAGGGAGAGATAGAGAGAGAGAGTGTATGTTTCGAGATGAGATAAAGATTCAAATAAGGAGGGATAGAGAGAGGGGGTAGATAAGGAGAGAAGATAGAGGGAGGTATATAGTAATAGAGTTGGAGAGAGAGAGAGAGAGAGAGAGGGGAGAGAGAGGAAGGAACATAGAGAGGATGTAAGAGAGTGAAGAGAGGGAGGTGAGAGATGGATTTGGAGAGAGAGATGGAGAGATGGATTTGGAGAGGGAGAGAGATGCAGGTAATAAGAAATAAATAGAGAGAGAAAGGTGGAGGGACAGAGAGGGAGTGATAAGGAAGATGGAGAGAGAGGGAGATAGGACTGTAGGAGGGAAGAGAGATAGAAGTGAGGGAGAGGGAGAGAAGGGGAAGAGGGAGAGAGGGAGAGGGAGAGGAGGAGGGAGGGATAGATAAATGATTGGAGAAACAGAGAGTTCATTTTTGGATGAGATAAGGAGAGAAATAAGGAGAGATAGAGAGAAGGGGGGGATAAGGAGAGAGAAGGAGAGATGGGGGATATAGTAATAGAGTCGGAGAGAGAGAGATAAAGAGAGGGAGGTGGGATAGAAATGGAGAGGGAATGTGAGAGAGTGCAGAGAGGGAGGGAATGAGAGATGGATTTAGAGGGGGAGAGGGAGGAAGGTAAGAAGAAAGAAAATAAAAAGAGAAAGGTGGAGAGAGAGAGAGAGGGATTGATAAGGAAGATGGAGAGAGAGGGAGAGAGGAAAGTAGGAGGGAAGAGATATAGAAGTGGGGAGAGGGAAACAAGGGGAAGAGAGAGAGATAGAGAGAGAGTGAGAGAGAGAGAGGAGGAGGAGGAGGGAGGGATAGATAGATATATTTGAGAAAGAGAGTGCATTTTTTTGAGATGATATAGAGATACAAAGGGTGATAGAGATATAGATGGAAAGTGAAGAGAGACATGGAGAGAGGGAGGCAAGGATAGAGATATTGATAGATATGGAGTGATCTAGTGTGTGTCTTTGGAGGGTGAGATAGAGAGACAAAGAAGGAGATATGTAGGGAGATATAAATATATATCGAGGGGGGAGGGAGAGAAGAAAATTTCTTGCACTAGATGCATTGATTTGAGTGTAGATTGTGATTTCTAATCCTATTTGATTGCTTGCACTAGATGCATTTATTTTAGTGTAGATGTTGATTTCTAATGATATTTGATTACTTGAACTATATGAATTGATTTCAATGTAAATTATTTCTAATCTTTTTTGATAGTTTGTGCTAAATGCATTGATTTCAGTGTAGATGGTGATTTCTAATATTATTTTATTGCTTGCATTGAATGCATTGATTTTAGTGTAGATGGTTATTTCTAAACCTATTTTATTGCTTGAATTAGATGCATTGATTTTAGTGTAGATTTTGGTTTATAATCCTATTTGCTTACTTGCACCTGATACATTAATTTGAGTGTAAATGTTGATTTCTAATATTATTTGATTGCTTGCATTAAATGAATTGATTTTAGTGCAAATGTTGTTTTCTAATCTTATTTGATTGTTTGCATTAGATGCACTCATTTCAATGTAGATGTTGATTTCTGGTTTCATGTAATTGGAGTATAATGGTACATTAATTTTAAAGTGATTGGATTAACATTGTGCATTGATTTCAGTGTAAGAATGAAAAATTATTGACAATGTACATTGATTTTTGTGTTATTGTAATTCAACCTATTAATATTGGAGAGAAAGAGAGACAAGGTATGTTGTTTACTACCATAGCTCGAGATAAACATTTAAATGGTTTACGATTTAACATGTCCTTTTCATATAATTGATATGAAAATATGAAAAGAGTAACAAGGGGGACAATAAGAATAGTAGAAGAAAATAGTTTGAGATTAATCACAATCAAGAATAATTGTAATTGACTATATTCTTATTATTCAAATTTTTTGTCATTCAATGCTATTACATTGTCACTTTACATTCAAAATTTGTATTTCATCATTAAATTTATTAACAATATTTATCATCTCAACACTTAAAATTAAAATGACAAGATTAATCTGAGACATATTTTAGCATATTTAAAATGATTATATTAATATTAGATGAATTTACATATTATTGATAATACTAATCATATGTTCATTAGATTTTCTTTGGACACAAGTGACTGAAACCAGCCTAGAACAATCTTAACTCTAGATTTATCAAGCACTGAGAGGGTTCAAATCTCTCAAGGTGAAAAACATTCCACAAGTTTTTCACTCAAAAAAGTGGTTTTCACCTTAAGAGATTTGATCCCTCTTTGTGCAAAACTTTCCTCAAGTTTTGCACCCAAAAAAATGGTTTTCACCTTAAGAGATTTGATCCCTCTTGGTGCTTGATAGATTGAGAGCTAAGATGGATCTAGGCTAGTATTAAACATAATTAACATTTAAGATTAAAATTAAAAATTTTATCTTAAACTTTTCAGGTTTCATTTTAAAATAAAATGGAACTAATGACTGGAGGAACAAATTGTGCATGCATCAATTTAGCATGGGAGAATCATTGAGCTTTATGGCAGGTTTTATAGAAATGCAAGTGTTTAACATTTAAAATTGAGAAAAAATTATTAAATTAATTTACGTTTAATATTTTGGATTTTATCTTGCATTTCTGGAAAATATATTTACCTTAAATGCATATTTTATGACCTAATGTTTTATATAGTGGGAAAAATTTTAGTGGGTCTCACCTAAGGCAAACAAAAATCATTAATAATGTACATAAGGTAATATTATGAGAAGAACATTATGAAAGGTAAGTTGGTGGTTTAATTTCATGTGTTATAATGTTTTATATTAGATAATTAATTCATATCTTTTCTTTTCATGTAGAAAACATAATTTAAAGGATTTTAAACGTAGAGGATTCGATTGGGAGTTCATTTAGATGATGGAATATATATTACATTTAGTTGAAATAATTATCATTAATGAAATTTCATTTAGGATGCTACGAGAAATAAATGGGAAATGAATTCCCAAAAATATATAAGAGAATATAAGGGTTTATTTGAGGAGCTTTTTGGCAGATTGGAGGATGATAGTTCTGAGGAAGAAGACTTACTAACTATTAAAACTATCTTGTACATGTTGTAAAAGGTTTCCTTAATGATGACACTGAGACTTTATTAATAATATTATAATTTATTTATTTTACTTCTTCCATTGTGTTCTATTTAATTTCAATTTTATGCATTGTTTTGTTGTTCTAGAATGGTGTGTTAACCTGATTATGCATCATTCTCAAATACATTAAATGATTTTAAATACTTTTGAATACTTGATCAAGGTTTTCTTTAATGCTCAATCTATCAATTTAAATTTTGAATTTAAGCACTTGATTGAGTCCCTAAGGTCCTAAAAATCACAGTTTTAGAACACCTTCTACAAATTTCTCTACGGCCCCATTTTGTACTTTAGCAAATTTACGGCATAATTTTTCCTTAAGTGGCATAGTTAATAGTGTTAGATATGTGAAAGAATGCCATATACAATAGCATATGAATTTGACACTTTTCAAATCATATGATATTTTTGATCTAATTTCTTCTAAACATAACACTTGATTTTTTTTTCGACATTTCCGAAGGGGCTGAATAAAAAATCAATAACATAAAATATACACAACGAAAAAATTTCAAAAAATACCACTATCTTCGTTTGCAAGTCCTCTTCAAAAGGGTACTCTTGGTTTCTCAAAAAATTGTATGTGGAGACAACTATCTCCACAATGCAATCGAAATATTACTTTGCCAACTTCGAAAAATAATAAAAAATATAATTCTGAATAAAAATATATTTTTTTAATATGAAAATTCTAAACATAGTTATCAATCAAATGAGAACTTTAACGATTACTCTTCCTTTTTAGATAACAAAAAAATCGCCCGATTTTGAAAAGTGGTTATTCAAAATACACATTTTGTTTTGAGCATATTTTTGGCACTTTAAAATTTCTTATGTATCAAGAATGAACATTTTTTTAAATGTGAGTGATTTTCATTATGATTTTGAAAAGTGTTGATGCAACACCAACCTCTTTTTTTAGATTTTTTTTTTTTGACACTTTAAATTTTCTAACGTCTTTTTTATCCATGAGATATTTATTTAAATTTTCTAATGTCTTCTTTCTCTATGAGATATTTATTTTTAAGTGTATTTATGTATTTGTGTTTTTTTATTTTTCTTTTCATTTTTTTTTGTAATGAAATCTTCATTTTTTCGCATAATTAAAAAAATAAAAAATAAGGTTCAATATTTTAAAGTTAAGATTCTCTATATGTTTATGTATTGCTAATTAATGTTTCAATGCACATCAAATAATTGTCACAAAAAAACAATATTTATAAACATTTGACAAAAAAATACACATTTTCAATATAAATATAATGAAACAATACACATTTTGAGACTTTTTGTTCAAAAAATACATGTCAAATAAATGATATTTATGGGAAAATCTTAACCAAAATACTTTAAAAATAGCAATTTTTAATGAATTTTTTTTCAAAAATTCATAGTAGTCACAATTTTGTTACAAAAATAATAATTGACATAAAAATTAAAGTGAAAATCAGATAATACAAATATTAAACATATAAAACAATAATCAAATAATCATTCTTCTCATAAAATCTCAAACTCAAAAGATTACAAGTAAAACTAATGAATAACTCCTAAAATTGAGTTTGATTTGCAAAAATAACTTAAAGTTAATCAACAATATCATATAATCCATGTTCATCATCTTCGAGAGATTCATTATTGTCTTCCTCCAAAATATTTTCTACTTTAGTTTGGTTATTTTCATCTTCTGATGGATCTTTGAAATCTACAAATCTCCCAAAGTGTCATTTTCCAATCATTTCATTTAAGGGTGGTTGAGGTTCCTTTGCCTTTTTTGCCACATGTGGTCTATTAAAATCTCCTTTCTTCAAACCAACTTCTTGCATTGCATCTAGAAGAAATCAAAGAGCATTAATTCTTTGTTGAATAAAATTGCATTGTAGTGAGTCTTTTTCAATGGCAATGCCATTTCTTCCTTTTTTGTAGGCAACATGATAGTGTTGTACCTAAACGCCAAGCAGAAAATAAATAATTAAGTAAACTAGTATAGGCACATAAAAAGGAAAAAAATTAATTTTAAAATTTAATTTTATATAATAAAACTTACTTGAACCTAAGAATAAACACAAAATTCAATCTCCTTCATATGAACATAAATCTATAAGATAGTTAATCAATGATTGAGGTTTTTGGTAAATGTTAACTATTTCTCTTTTTTCATATTTATCCTCATATGTTAGTTTTCTTACGGACACATCATAAACCAGTACTTGGCTATGAATGTTTTCATCTAATCGATTAAGAAGAATAGGCATATAACTATCATAATTTGTCCAGCATTCAACATGGATGAATTCACAATCACTTATAATTGGATGATCTTTGGAAGACATAAGATTTAACTTTTTCCTGTAATATGACATAATAAAATTTCAATTATGTTGTACATAAATAAAAGAAATTAGCATTAATCAAAAATACAATTTCAATGTCTTACCAGTTAAGTTGCGTCATTGAGTTTATTTTCCGTTGAATCTTGTTAATAACATTGCAAATTGTGTGTCTGAATGAAGTGTCACAAATCTCCAAAGAAGTGATGTTGTGACTTCTTGAAAGCCTGTAACCAATTTGTTTAAATGTTAATAAGTATACGGCTCACTATCATATCCAATGTCTGGGAAATTGAAACCATGAGGAATACATGAAATAACTAGGGCATTTTCCCTTTCATATATGAGTTTTACAATGTCTTCATAATCACCTTGTATTATTTGATATTGGATAGTTTCAATCCCATTCCAAATAAAATGAGTAAGAGTAAGATCAAGTTCAACATTCCAAAGCTTATTTCTCAACCTTTCCAACTTAATTTTTTCAATAAATTTTTTGAAAGTATTTGGTAATCTATCTACATTGTTATTTGACATATTTAATAAAGTAAATAAATATATGCATTTGTAATAAAATAAGAATAGTTTACATATGAATAAAATGAATGTAAAAATCAACATACCTTTTTGAATTCAAGAAAAAAATCTTTAACTATTTTTGTAGAATTTGATTCTCGGTAGTTGCATACAACATCATCCCAACCCTCTTCATTCAACATTTTAACCATATGTTCTTGTATTTTCATATAAATATTATGACTGAATAAATAAGTAAAAAAATGTAAATTTAGTAATTATAACAAATAATAACAACAATAATATGTTATATTTAAAATAAAATTATAATCCAAGAAAAAGTAAATGTAATTCAACAAACTTACTTTTGAAATTCCGAGCATATTTCGTCCAATGATAATTCACATGACTTCACATGACATAGTATTGATTTGATTAGTTTGTCATCCTTAACTCCTTGCCATGTTCTCCAAGGTGTGATAGTCTTATCATTTGGAAGTTGCTTCGTTTCTAGACCTATCTTATTGTTGATACATATTATGGGTTTAGAGTTTTTAAACTTCTGATTTTTTATGGCAATATTCTCCCACATGTCAAAAATCTCATCAATCAATTCCCATATCTCCCCAATTGTAAATTCCAAGTGTAAAATGTTATCCATTCCTTTCAATAAATTTGAATTTAGTTTCCACCTTTTGAATTGATTTTATCCTCAATTTAACAACCTATTTCCATTCAACATTCCTTGTGAAAGTTTAAACTGGATTTTGTCTTATCTCCACCACATTTTTATACCAATTCATTATGAATAAATCTGACCCTTTGGATGAAATTCATAAACATTCTATAGTCATTATTTTCATTATGATCCCTTGTCAATGAATTTTCTTCTATTTATGTTAAACTAGCATAAATGATGCATCTCACTATTTCAAAAAGAGAGTTATTGGGATATTCCTTGATCAATTGTGTTTTAGCCTCTACCGAATGGTTCCTGCTAATTACATAATATTTATATTTAAAACATCATGTCCTCTCAAATGCCTCTTTGTGAGGAACTTGATTTTGATCAACAAGAACCACATAATCCACCACATGTGCATATGGATTGTACCTGGACAATGTTTTCAAATTATGGATATGTAGGTGATGTGCCTTTCTAATTTGATATTGAGATTGTCCTTCATTTTGCCTAGAGAATTGGCTGAAATTAAGGTGAAATTTTTTGCCACCATTAATTAATTTATTCTTAATCAAGTGATCTTGAATGTAATTTTTTTTTTCTTTAATAATGAAATCCTCTAAATCAGCACACGGTGTTATGATTTCTCTTATACCTTTAGAGATTTCACTTTGATCTTCATTATTACCATGATTTTTATAGATTGACCAAATTTTGGTTTCTTCTTCTTACTCGTTAAGATATCTTCTTCTATATAAACAATCTCCTCGTCAACAACTAGAAGAGAGAAATTCATGTCCATGTTTCTTTTTGGTGTTTTAATTGTTTTCTCCTTTTGAGCAACGATTCTAATCTCTTCCTCACTAATGATAACATATTTTTAGCTTCAGTTTTAGCATCAATTTCCACATCTTCAAAAGCAACATGTTTAGTTTTACTATATTGACCCACCTTAGTGATTCTTTATTAATCCCTTGTATGTATTATTGTAGTGTCATGAGTTATTGTGCTTTTATTCCTTCTCCTTTCTTCTTTTGTCTCTGTGTGGAAACTGTTGATCACATTCATAATACTTGGCTCTAAATAATAAATACCTTCCAACATGATTGAAAGACTTTCAATAAAATCCTATAAAACAAAATACAATATTTCAATCATAAATAATTTATAAAAAAATTAATAATCCTTACAATAATGCATAACAAATCAATATAAACATACTTAGAATGTTATTGGCAATGTTGACTATGATTTATTCACACAACTGTGTAGATTCTTCACATGTGTGATACTTGACCTTTGAGAGATAATATCTAACATTTTAATGTGTCTTGGACAATTTTGTAAGAACATAAGTAATATCTACATTCGACACCAAACATATGTCTTGTACTCTACCCATCACCTCATATGGTTCACCAAAATTAATCATACCACAATATACATAGATATGTAAACCTTCATCTCTTTCATTATCTTTAACATGGCATGTAAAATTTATTTTATTTATTTCTCAGACATTCCTCCATTCTGAAATAATCTTGAACGTACTTGATGGGCCAATTACTTGACTTTTACGATGTTTCTTAGTTCGGGCATGTTTAGCAGCATTCATAGAATGTTCAACTACAACTTTAGATGTTGTAATTGTTGCCCTTATTCCAAAAACATTCACATATACCTTCTTTGGTTCCATATTCTTGATATATATATATATATATATATATATATATATATATATTTAGTTAATTAAAAAAACATATATATTAATTAAACAATTAAAAACAACTAACAATATAAATTTACTTTATTTTTTTTAACAATATAAATTAAAAAAAAAATCTAAATAAATATTAAAAAAAAAATTCTAAATTGAGAGTTTGTAGATTTATGTAGTGAGAATTTTGAGTTTTTTTTTTTCCCCCAGATTTTTCATAGTCTCCTTTTTTCAGTCTACATTTCAAGTCTATAAAAATACTCCTGATCAATACTAATGTGAAAGTAAGAGAAATGAGCGAGGGAGTAAATAAGGGAGAGAATCTAGAAAAGAGGAGGATAGTTGACCAACAAATCCATTAGATGAAGAAAACCCTAGGAAAGAAAAAAGTACATAAAATAGAATGAACACAATATCTAATTGTGATATTATATATTTAAATGAATTTTATTTTTATTATTGATTTTAATTTTGTTTTTGATTATTAATTTTTAATAATTCTTAATATCTTATTTTTAATAATTATTTAAATATTGCTTATGAGTATTAATATTCTTATTTTATTAAAAATAAATATTAAAAGATAAAGTTAATAATAATAATAATATTTTATTGTTATTATTCCTAACAAAGTTATTAGTAATACTTTTCATATTACGAATAATTTTTTTTATAATACTAATAATAAAGTTTAATATTATTAATTTTATAGTTTAATATTAAATATAATTAATGAAATAATAGTTATAATAATTATGAGTTTAGGAATAATTTCAAAAAAATTGAAACAAAGGGGAGAGGCACGTGAAAATGAATTTATATGGGAGGGGGCTATAAGGAAGGAGATAATAGGTGATATTAGGATTGAATGTGACACTATAGACAGGGGGAATAAAGGCGTGATGGGCGTAAAAGGATCCAAAAATGGAGAGGGATCAACCTGAGAGAGGGAGGGGGAGGAGAGGGGATTAATGGAGAAAAAGAGGGGGGATTGGCTCAAGGAAGGAGGGGGGGAGGAAAAGGATTATGTTATGGCTATGCTGGATAGTAGGGGAATCTAACTTTTCCTTACTTCCAACCCCTCACCCTATTGAGATTGTGAGGATGCTTAATGATTTCAAGTGCCTCGCGAATTTTTCTTTTATACTTATGGATTTCATTAGCGATAACTTTCGTGTCCTCCAAGAAGATATGGTGACAAATCTTAGTTGAATGTTCGCCCAATGCTGAAGATTGTGTTCTATTATTTTTGATGTCGGGCTCCATGCTCTTCAAGGATAATACTGAATGTCCTTCATGTTTCTCTAATATAACAACTTCCACAAGAACGTATGACTTTATAAACACCCTTATGGTGGAGTTGATCAAGAGTGTCTTTCATGGATCTCATCCTTGGTTCTATTGTCATCATGGGCTTAAAAGAGGTTTCAACATCCCTTTTTTTAGAAACTTAGCCCGCTTTTTTATGACCCCTTCAATATATGGTAGATAATCCCTTCTGCTAGAAACTTGGGAATTTGTTTCAGGTTGTTTATCTTTGTTTCTAGATCTGGCTCTTCTAATTCTCTTGATGATTTCTATGTTTTTATATCAAATGCACACAAAGACCTTCTTTAAATATTCAATTTCTTCTTCAGCGTGAGAGAAATCTAATATTCTAAAATCTCTTGTGAAAAGTGTCTTTAGAACCCCCATCGTTTGCATTGAGTGATGGTGTGAGTCTGCATGAAGGTAGTTATCAGCATGTGCTTTCTTTCTGAACACCTTATGTCCTAAAGATCCATCTTCTTTTCTTATAAGGAGAATGCCTAAGAATGGGATATTGTTGTTTTCCTCAATCCCTATTGTGAACTTGATATCTTTAGATATACTACTGATGTGGTATAGAAAGTTACTTAACTCCTTGTCTCTAAGAGGCCAATTTACACTGGTGTCATCAATGAATATAAACCAAAATCTGGGCATGAACGGGAAAGTGTCAAGAGATTTCCTTTCAAACATCTCCATAAAGAGGTTTGTTACTATAGGGGATAGCGGAGATACCATAGGCACTCCAGATGTACGTTCAAAGAATTCACCTTGGAAGTAGAAGAAAGTGGAATAGAGACATATTTATGCCAGCTTTGCAGTTTGGGGTTCCATGACCTCTTTCACAATCTGCACAACTTCCTCTAAAGGGATTTTAGTGAAGCGTTGGACAACATCAAAACTTACAATTTTATCCCCTGGATCCAGTTTTTATGTTTTGATGAATTCCACATATTGGTTGGAGTCTTTAATGAATGAGATTGTATTACCAATAAGGGGATCCAATGTGCTAACAACATATTTCTCCAATGCATATGTGAGGACCCCATTAGTGTTGAAAATAGGTCTGGTGGGGGCACCAACCTTATGAACCTTGGGGGCTACATAAATTCACGGGGTGATTTCATTATCAGGTCACAGGCATTTCATCATTCTATCATCCAAGTTTGAATCCCTGATGGCTTTTCTAACGATTTTGTTAATCTTAGAAATAGGGTTATATTTTAGCCTTTTGTAGCTACTACTATTATATAGGTGGTCTTTAATTTTGGAGGTGTATTCTTCTTTGTCCATAACCATAGTTTCCCCACCTCTTTCTGCTTTCAGGATTACAATGTTCTCATTATTCCTTCAAATTTTTAGGGATCTTAATTTCTCATGGTTTATATTTCTTTTAGGAGTAGTTCTTGCCTCTCTTAAGGTTACAACACAATCCTATCTGACTTTCTCTCTATCTTCATCCCTGAGAGCTTGAATCCCATCTTCAACACTAAAATTAATTTATTCTAAAGGGATCTGATTGGGCGCTTAGGCAAAGTTGAGTCCTTTATTTAGGACTTTCACTTCCTCCTTATTTAATTCATGTGATGAAATATTAACAAACTTTTTGTTTAAAAAGTTAGGGGAGTTTTTAGACAAATGATTAGTTGTATTGGACTACTGCTTATTATTACTATTATTACCTAAACCGTCAACGATGCTACTTACGCTACTCAAATTTGACTCTATATTATTGGAATGTCTGCCGAGGAGGACAACATTGTCTTCTTTCCTTTTGGTAAACCCAACGTTTTTTGCTTCAATACTTGAAAGTTGTTGGTTGATATTGTTAAGCTCATCATTCTTTATTAGCAATAATGTCTTGTCTCCTGTAAAATTTGAATCAATTTTATCATCAGAGTTTTGTATCATGATGCAATTATATTTATTACGAAGGAGAACGTTGTCTAAATCACTTTGCGTTTGATCTTGGTTTATATTGTTAGTGATGTTTGTTTTAATATTCGAAATCAGGGTAAGTGTCTTGATTTGTGCAAAATTCGTATCACATTTATCACCAGATTTATTACCAATCTCTGTTAATTTTTTTATATTTAAAAAACTAAAATATATAAATTTAAAAAAACGAAATAAAATTAACATTTCCTTTTTTAAATAATGGGGGGTCAAAAGCACGGGTATGAGCTTGCCCCAACCTGCAGGCCTTCAGTGCCTTGCTAGAAAAAGGGGTCAATTCCTGGCATGCCAGCCTGCAGGCCTTCGACCCCTT